>JAUMTR010000016.1:15455261-15499884 GCA_032270685.1 Microctenopoma stevenorrisi
CTCCCCACCAAAGAATAATTCACTTTGACAGGAAATGTTGTAAAGTGTCTGCAGGAATTTTCCAGAAAGGTTTCAGGAATAAACCTGGAAATTCTAATTGTTTTTGGTTCATCTAAATGGTCATTTGGTTTTTAGCTTGTAAAGTCAATTATTAGTATGATTAATTTAGGAATTATAGACGATGACAGGTTAGGACACAAACATGCAGCAGATTATTCCTGAATATTTACAGTTTCTATATAAAATCTGTTTTATTTCCGCCTTAAATACAGTTTATCACAGAACAACTCAGCAGACAACATTATAAATAGATTTAGAAAATACAAAGAATAAAAGTGACACTTATGCAGAAAAAACACAACGAGCAGCATCTTTCTCCACGTATCAGCACGAAGCTGCTTTAGTTTCAGACGTTTGCGCGTCTCAGTGATGAAGAGAAATATTTAACACACCAAAGTTCATTCAGGAAAAGATGGATTATAAGCGACATCATTGTAGGGTCAGTGTTTTTAGAAACGGGTTCAAGTTCAGTTCAAGTCTTCTCCCGGACTTCACCAGGTCCAGTGGTACATATGCGCCAGCTGCTGCACACCTGGATGATGCTGCAGCCGGCCGGGGTGCTCCGGGCCGAAGCTGGGGCGCAGCAGCGGGGAGTAGGCACAGAGCGGGAGGCTCAGGCCGGACCTGAGAGTCGCCTCTACGTCCTGCACTGTGACCCGGTCACAGGCCCTCCCATCCCGCACCACCGCCGGGAAGGCGACCCGGCGGCCCGGCAGCAGCGCCTGCAGGCTGCGCTCCGCGCGGGCTCGTTTCATCTTGTAGCGGTGGTTCTGGAACCAGATCTTCACCTGGTTCGGGGTGAGGCGGATCATCCCGGCCAGGTGCTCCCTCTCCGGGGCAGACAGGTACCGCTGCTGCCGGAAGCGACGCTCCAGCTCGAACGTCTGCGCCTTGGAGAACAGCACCCGCCGCTTCCTGCCGCGGCTCTTCTGCGCTTCGCCGCCGGGCGCGTCGCGCTCTGCCTTCGGGGACTCGTCTGAGGAGAGCTCTGGGGATTTGGGCTCGGTGCGGGGCTCCGGGGGAAGTCCACGTGCTGCGGGGCGAGATAACAAGTCACCTGGTTACTGTCTGTGCGCTCATCACTGTGACAACCAGACAATCAGAACAATACAAGACGAAATGTTCGGACTGCTTCGTCACTTTCACTCAGTTTTTCGAGTTTCGGAAACGAGCAGAAAGATTGTTCCACGTGAAAACGGACAGAAACGAATCACGCGCGGACAGAAAGCTGATTTTTAAACGGGAAGCAGACAACGTGGTGATGGAGACAGAGAGTCGGTCTCTTTTACGCGCGTTGGAGCAGAAACCAACGTGTTTTCTACCAAATGTAAAATGAACAATGAATATTTAATGATCACGCGTCATCTTCCGGATTAATAAGCAGGTTTGAAAACGAGTCTCCTCACGTGAGAAGTGCAGGTCACCTGCTCCGCGGCTGCACCTGCCGAAGCAGCAGGCGGCGCGCTCGCGTAAATCCCGCGCGGTAAATCCCCGGTTCTTCGCGGACGCTTCCTCCGTGTCGTCCTCCTCGGTTTCTTCGGTACCGGCGGAGTCCGGGAGGTCCAGGATGTCCCGCACGGAGAAGCCCGGTTTTGTGTTGGTGCCAAAAGACATGACGGGAAAAAAAGGGAAAGTGACAGAAAAACGGAAAACAACTTCCAGGTCTGAGCCCGCGATGGTTCCCGGCTGCTGTCCGTTAAAGAGGCGCGGACAGCGGCGGCTTCGGGTCCATGAAGCCCGGAGCTGCATATGATGCACACGAGGGGAAGAATCCAGGAGTGTGTGTCGCCCTTTTTAACGTCCCGTGTGTGTGTGTGTGTGTGTGTCGTTAACAAGGACGGAGGCGGGTCCCGGGTGAGTGAAAAAAAAAACCGGGAGAAGCGCAGCAGCTTCAGGAGCAGATGAAAGTTCAACCACGGAGGATTAGAAAGGAGGAAGAGGCTCAGTCACTGACCCGCTTCCTGTTGACATGTTTGCCTTTCACAGGGTTCTGAATGTCTGCGCGCTGCCTGGAAGCATCCAGAACCCCGAACACGTTGGAATGAACCTTTAGAATAACTGCGTCGCAGCATGACGTCAGTGTTTTCTTCATCCAGGACTAAATGACAGCTTCAGAACATGAGACCCATGATATAAAATGCACCAAAGTGCACTGAGGAATCGGCATGTTTAAGGTTTGCAGCTTCACAATGTGTCCGTTAGATGTGAGGATGAAGAGGAGTGTTGCTTCAGCAGCTGTGTGTGTGTGTGTGTGTGTGACGCTCACATTTCATTTTCATTTAGCACTTTAACAAATGTATTTCACACCAAACAGAACAAACATCATCATTTCTCGTTTAAACCCCTTTTTTGTTGTTTTTTCTTGTTCTGCTCTTTTAGTCTTTATTTTAAAACCTAAGCAGCGACGGAAGCTTTAAATCAACTCAATCTTCAAACCAATTTGATTTATAGTTTGTTCTGGTGCTGAAAAAACGTTTCACTTTAAGCACTCGCTGATTGTTTCAGCTCGTCCCAACGTGACTGTAGGAGAAAAGCTTCTGCACCAGCTCTCCTCCCTGAAGTTGACTGATTACCACGAGCAGCAAACAACTGTCTGTCCCTCTAAGACACCGTCCAGCAGCGTCTCCATGTTCCATGCTGCATCTCTGCCAACGTTTCCAACAGGGGCCTTTCACGTTTCACTGCATCAATGTGTTGTAGCACAGCAGCAAATAACTGGAACCAGCTGAAGTCAAATCTGAACCAAACTTAGTCCACATCCAAGCACACGGTGCCTCAAACCTGTGAGTGAAGCTGCACAGAAACCTTCCAGCTGACTCCTGCATCATCCAGCAGAGCACGAAGCTGCAGGCGAAGCAGTAAAATAATATCAACCTACAAAGGTCACGTATCTCAGCAAATCATATGTATGCTCGAGTACATTTACACGTAGTCCTAGTACTATACTTAGTATCAGTACTTTTACTTGTGCTCTGGGATCATTATGTTGATTATTATTAACATTTTATTGAAAGTGCAGTTTTTATTTGTTTGCAGACTTCTAATAAGAAAAAAGTACATTTAAAAACACACATGTTGCATAGAAACCATCACGACTTCACTCTTAAGTCCAGAGAAACAGACTCTGAATGAATCATGTTGTTTTTAGGTCATTTATAAAATGAATGAAACTAATCTGTCACCTGTCAAATATCATTTTAGTTTTTAGAAGAAGAGGAATGATTTTTTTAAATTGTTTCAAAAACCAGGAACAGACATATTTTTAAATCATAACCAGTCTCCATTCAAATCTTTCTTGTTTTTTGGTAAATCTCTATGAGGCAGATTATGTGTGTGTGTGTGTGTGTGTGTTGGATCGTGCTGGGTGGTCGGACTCTGCAAACAAACACACGACGAGCCGATGGCCACAAAGACTGCACAGCCTCCACGTTTATCCCATTTATTCCCCCTGAACACTTTATAATGGCCTGACTGACACACACACACACACACACACACACACACACTGCTGGAAAATACATCTGAGGCCGCTGGGAGTTGTCATGGTTTTCAATAGACTGGTTTCTATATTCATGACCACACACACACACACACAGAACTGTTTAACCCGCTGGTTTAACAGGTTCTTATGAGCTGAATGAAAACTTAAAGTTAAGTAAGTTAATGTTAAAATAACTTTAAATTAATTCCTGGCAAACACAAAATATACTGAACATAAAAAAATTGATTAGAAATAAATCAAATCAATTTTCAAAATTCACATTTTGAAAATTTAATTGTAAACAAATGTACTAATAAAAGAAGGCGTTGTTATAATAATAAATAATTGTATGAATTACATTTATAAATGTTTTATAACAACAATAGATATGAATGAGACAAAATAAATAAAATTGTTCATTTTAACAGTGGATTAAATGAAGTATTTTACTAAAGTATAAATAAAGTATTTGGACTTGATGATTTTGAGTTTTACATCAGAAGGGATGAAACCAGTGAACACATCAGACATAATTATTAGATGAATATTAATATTTTTAATGCCGAAACAAAGAATATTTCCTGTCTCCATGTTTCATTTTAATAATTTACTGTTGTGGTTTTAATCAAAGCAAATTAAATCTTTTTAAAAAGAAATAATTAAAACTCACATTAGGTTCATAAAATACTGCAGTAATGACACAATTACTGCATTTAATACTTAGATTATGTTGACTTTTTTATTTCCACAGCTCCTCCCTGCAGCATAGACACAGGCTCCCGGCCCCGCCCGGAGTCATCAGCCAGGACGAAGGTCTGAGTGACAGGGAGCATTGCACGGTAAGCAGATCCTGGAGCTCCTTCCTCCTCACGTCTCGGGGTTAAGACGGGTGTTTTACCCGACACCAGGCGAAGCGGCTGGTGGAGCCTCGCTGCAGCATTTAATGCTTATAATGAACATTCCTACAGCCTGGAATTTATTTACTGTGTTTAAAGATTCCTCATGGAGTAGAGTCTGCTCCGTCCCCTCAGTCCAGTCTGTTGTCAAGGGGAACTCCCAGGTTTACGTTCCTGCACCACCTCCCCCATCTCCGTCGTCACGTTTAAGGTCACGAACAGGTCTCCGTCCCCTGATGCACTCGACAACAGCTGAGTTGGAGAATTTGTGCAGACTAAAGGTCAGAGATGAGGACGGTGCCCTGTGCCGCTCCTCTGCTGCTCCTCTGCCGCTCCTGTGCCGCTCCTGTGCCGCTCCTCAGCCGCTCCTGTGCCGCTCCTCTGCCGCTCCTGTGCCGCTCCTGTGCCGCTCCTGTGCCGCTCCTCTGCCGCTCCTGTGCCGCTCCTGTGCCGCTCCTCTGCCGCTCCTGTGCCGCTCCTCAGCCGCTCCTGTGCCGCTCCTGTGCCGCTCCTCTGCCGCTCCTGTGCCGCTCCTGTGCCGCTCCTCTGCCGCTCCTCTGCCGCTCCTGTGCTGCTCTTCACCTCACATCCTCTCAGCTGGTTCTGTCTCTCAGGTTGTCAGTGATCCAGGAGGCTGAGGAGGAGTCTACCTTCATCTCCATCAGGCCACGGTGGATTGTGGTAAAGGTGAGAGGATTGGTGCTTCTTCTAAAGAATCTACAGTCACATGCTGTAAATAAAGAGAGCGTTAATGATTTATTATCAACAAATGCAGTGAATGAACCAAAGAGTGTGCAGGTCGGTACAAACCGGTTCTTCTCGTACACAGTCGGCCGGTAGGTTGATCGCCTGTGGGTGTCGGCTTCCTCGCGTCCCTCTGTCTCTTCATGTCTACTCCCAGACACACCGATGATGTTGAGATCAGGACTCTGTGGGGGCCATGCCGTCACTTCTTCTTCTTCTTTACGCTGAAGATAGTTCTTAATGACTCTGCTGTATGTTTGGGGTCGTTGTCCAATCATACACCTCCCTGGTGGAACTGAATCGTGATGCACTCTCAGATCTAACATTGATCCTGACCAAATCTACAATCTGGACAAATGCTGTCATTCTCCTGCAGCCCAGTTCCTGGTTTCCACATCTGGAACACCTCGCCTCTGTGGACCTATAGGAATTGATGCTGGTTTGTTGGCAAACGTTAGTAACACCAAATATTTAGATTTTTCTTTTGTTTGCTCAAAATAAACATCATTATTAATATTTCTAAAAACATTCAGATGGTTGAAATGAGTCCGAATCATAGTGACTCTCTGAAACACTGCAGAAACTCTGAAGGCCAGAAATTATAACAGAACTGAACCTCTGTTCAACCCTGAGCTCACACTGCCACCTGCTGCCAGAAAGCGAAAGTGCAACTCCTCATGCAGTGACACTTTCAGGCCTTAGACGCACACAGACACATCTACACACCTCTGAAGGGTCAGAAAGGTTTGAGAAGCTACTGCAATCAAAGCTTCGTTTAAATCATCTATTTTCTTATTTTATCACTGATATTATTTGAAACATTGCAGTTGTATAAAACATCACAGTCGCGTCATTTTCATTCTGTTAAACAAGTAGGTTGTTTTCTAATATTTTTAATTGAATGTTTAACACATACAAACTGAAAAACAACGTGAATTTATTCATTTTGAATTTATGATTTATCACAAATGACTCATTTTGTTGTTATTTCCTGTTTTCAGTAATAAGAAATGTGCACATCTCTAACATAAACAGTTTTTGTTGTTAGATAAAAATGTTATTCACAGAAAAATGTAGAAATGTTCCCTGACGTATTGTTGACCTATTAATCATTTGCATTATATTTTATTTGTACATATTGTGTGTTTATTGTAGAAGGAAAAAACACAGTGATGAAGGTGTTTGTCCAGAAGGAGGCACCGCTGCATAAAAAATAACGTGACTGACATCTCACCCCACACAACACGAAGTAAAAGAACTTCACAGGGTTTTAAACCACGACGAGGCGCCAGACGACAGCAGAGAAATCACGTGTATGAGACACAGAAGAACCAGAGACATGACGTCAGCTGATCGGAAACAATCATACAGCTCATTTATATCCGCGAAGAGTCGTTCAGGGACCGTCGGTCTTCTGGATGCCACCGCCGTGTGCTCCTTCTGCTCAGCAAGCAGGAAATGATGAAGGGACCCCGGAGGAGGAGGAGGAGGTGGTGTAGAAGGAGGAGGTGAGTGAGAGTTTGAGGCTGCAGTCGGAGGGTGGGTGGTGGAGCAGCGAGACGTGCTGGACGGAGCTGATGGGTGAGACGACAGAAAGTGGAGTGGATTCATGTCAGGTCAGAAGGTTTCACCTTCATTTTACAGCTGTCTCAGAACATCAGGAGAAACTGCAGCTGCTTCCAGCTGTTTAGGAAGGGGGGGGGGGCAGGTAATTAAGAAATGAAATATCAGACAAATGCAGAATAAAATAAAATGAAAAATGTTCTTGCAGCTTCATCAGACATTCAACCGACTTTTAAAACATTATTAACATTAAACTAAAAGAAATGATAGAATTAAAATTATTATAAAGGATTCAGCTGTTATTAAATATATTCAAACGAAAAATCCAAACGAAAACAAGGTTTGGTGCAGTTTCACTGTTTAATTTTCAGGTGAATAATTTCATTAAAAGAAAAACCACATGCAGATATTCTGGTATTTAATGTTAAAATATGTTTAGTCTTCGTTAAAATGATTTTATATAATATATGATTCCAGTAAAATGAAGTTCTACAGTCTTCTGAGATCAAAGTGAATAAAAGCTGCAGAAAAGATTCAAACTGATCAGATCAGAGCTTTTTGAAGCTAAATGTTATTTTTAAAGCTAAATGTTATTTTTAAAGCTAAATGATATTTTTAAAGCTAAATGATATTTTTAAAGCTAAATGTTATTTTTAAAGCTAAATGTTATTTTTAAAGCTAAATGATATTTTTAAAGCTAAATGTTATTTTTAAAGCTAAATGATATTTTTAAAGCTAAATGATATTTTTAAAGCTAAATGATATTTTTAAAGCTAAATGTTATTTTTAAAGCTAAATGTTATTTTTAAAGCTAAATGATATTTTTCACATCATTATTTTTCTCTGGATGGATGAAAACCCTGAAAAGTCTCAAATTTATCCACTGAGCTCACAAAATGATAAAAGAGCCCAGAACCCGATCCGGGACCTGAAGCGGGTCTCGTGTTGTTTCCTGGACTCTGCACTGTGAGGACCTGAAGCTGGTTTAAGTCCCGTGTCTGGTCCTGTGCGCAGAGCAGAGCTACGGGGAGGTGAACCAGCTCGGCGGGGTGTTCGTTAACGGGCGGCCGCTGCCCAACTCGACCCGGCTCCGGATCGTGGAGCTGGCCCAGCTCGGGATGCGGCCTTGCGACATCAGCCGCCAGCTGCGGGTCTCCCACGGCTGCGTGTCCAAGATCCTGGCCCGCTACAACGAGACCGGCTCCATCCTGCCTGGAGCCATCGGCGGCAGCAAGCCCCGGGTCACCACGCCGTCCGTGGTCCGGAGCATCCGGGACTACAAGTCCGGGGACCCGGGAATCTTCGCCTGGGAGATCCGGGACCGGCTGCTGTCGGACGGGGTGTGTGACAAGTACAACGTGCCGTCCGTGAGCTCCATCAGCCGGATCCTCAGGAACAAAGCCCAGCCTGAGGGCAACAGCTCGGCTCCGGGTCAGCTCCAGTACGAACACGTCTACCCGCACCCCCCCTACGCCGGGCCCGCAGAGACCGCCACCGGGACCAGAACCGCAGGACTCCCGCGGAGCTGGCACAACTTCCTGGACCTCCGAGCTTTCATGGACCCGGCAGGTCGGTGGAAAACAACCAGCAGAAAGTCTTAGAGATAAAAAACACCTTTTAAATATTTGATATAATCAGTGTGTTTTACACTTCACCAGATCTTTATTATCAGGAATAAAAACATCCTGAAGTTTATCTCATGTTAGTTTATTCTAAAACCACATTCACAGAATCCGCTCATGATATTTATAATTATTATTTAACACGGACAGAAGAATTAGTATTTTCTAGAATAACTTCAATCAAAGAAATAATGAGGTGAAACATAAAATATGTGCGAGCTGTGAAGGTGAAGTTAGTTTGTTTAATTATGAAAATACTCTCCACATTTATTCAAATGTTATAATTTTATATAAACCCACAAACAAACAAACTGTGTTAAAATCAGTTTTTTATATTTTAAGTGATTGTTTTTTACACCTGAATACTGATTAAATCCTTCTTAACGTGTTTGTAGGATGATTCTGACTCCAGCAGCAGCTGAAACAGAAAGTGTTGGTTGTTCTTAATCCAGCATTTTGTTTGCAGCTTTGTCTGGACACGACGGACACTGGACCAGTGCGACCAGTGCGACCAGTGCGGGCAGCAGGTCGTTTCCCGCTGGAATAAATGGAGCAGAGAAAATGAACAACGAGCCGGAGCTCAAATATCCCCCACAGGTAAACCGGGCTGGTGCTGTTCTCTTTTAGCTCTACAGCCCTGTGAGGTAGAGGTTCTGCCACACGGCCTTCCTCACCAGCCGCCTTCAGCTCCTGCAGGAACACAACCATCCAGAGGAAGACGAGGAAGAAGGTCGTGGCCTCCTGGAGGCACAACAAGGCCCAGGAGAGTTTGGGTCCATGAGACAGGATTCTGTTCCCGAACGTGACCAGTACAGAAACAGAATGAATTCAGTGCTGAAGCTGAGCCGGACGTGTCTGTGCCTACGTCCAATCAGGGTCAAAGCAAACGTTTGACCCGGCGCTGTGTTTTTTGAGGACACTGTGATGGAGACGTTTTAAATGACACGCAAACGTTTCCTCCCGTTTCTGTGAGTCTGGACTTTTATGTAAAGCAAGAAATAAAGGAGAGTTAGAATAAACAGGGACGTTCGTGGAAAATAGAAACACTGGATTTCTGGGATCTGGAGATTTTTGGAACTTCGGGACTGTTTGGTTTCATGTTTTCTTAGCTCATTTCTTTCTTTTCTTGTCGTCAGCTCTCCTCAGGTTTGTCTGGTTACCTCCCAGCTTGTGCACATCCTCCGCCGAACCAGTACGGGGTCTACGGAGCTCCAGCAGCAAACTACATGAGCCCCGGACTCCCCTGGCAGGCTCGGCCCTCCAGCCTGACTCCCGCTGTGGCTCCTCCCGGCTCCGCAGCCCCACTGGAGGCTGCAGGTTTTCACAGCATGACAGCTTTCAAACTTCCACCCGCGGAGGGTGAGACTGGTTCAAACACTTGTCCACACACTTCACGTCTGCAGTTACCAGCTTCAGACACACTAGATCCATGCTTGTATTTTAGCCTCCTGGGTCTGACGCTGAAGGGGAAGTTCACTTTCTTTCTCTGTTCCATCCCGACATTAAGCCAAAAGCACTCACGAGCTGCTGGTTTAGATATGAAAGAACCCCGGATTCGGTTCTATCGGCTGTGTGACGTTGGTTGCTGCTTATGGAGATGAACAAAGTGACTTCTTCACGTGTTGGGAGGAAAAAGTAGAGATAGATAGAGATAGAAGAAAGAGATAGATTTGACAAACAGGAACAGGAGCTGGTTTTCTGCCTCGTGGCGTGCCAGCGTCTGTGGCTCCTCCTCTGGTACCACAGAGCAGAATGTGCTGCTCCCAAACCCGTGCGCTTATTTAAACCTGGTTCTAACAACAAGCGGCATGATTCTGGTCCTCGTTAGCACAGGACTGTTTCCAGTCCAGAACCAGGTCATCAAACAGTCGCTGGTGTCGTTTACATGGTGAATTAATCACTCTGTAGAAGTTCTAACTACGAGGACGAAAGAAACGTGTTGATGTTGAGATGACCTTTAATGATCTCTGTCTCTCCTCTGCAGAGCACAGGAAGCCTCATGGTCCCACCAGCAGACATCTTTCAGCTCACAGATCATCTTCAGCTTCGTGACAACTCGGAGAAGACGTGATGAGGCTCAACGGCTTTGTCGCAGAGTCGACACAAACTGATCTTTTTATCAGGACACAAAAGTATGAACAGGTCCGGGAATGTTCATCAGCGACGCTCAACAGGGAAGTGAGCGTTTAAACTGCAAAACCTGTAAAATCTGGCACAGAACAGTTTTTCTAAAGGTGTGTTTAATAAAGTTGAAGAAGAAATGAAAGCCTTTTTGTCTCCAGACGTGTGCAGCTAGTAGCTCGGGACAACAGCACCTCCAGCAGAACGTGCACAGCCAGGTTAAGGATGCATTAAACATCACTGTTTGGATCTTCATGCTGGGTCTGCACCTGTAAAACCAGCTCCACGTTCAGACTGCAGCCACTTCCTGCAGCTCCAAAAAAAAGGCGTAAGATGATACATCAGCAAACGCTCAAAGCAAACAGAGACCGTCCATTAATACGCTGAGCTGCAGACTGACAGAGCAAACATCAGCTCATTGTCTGAAGGAGCCTCTTTAGAAAGCTGTCCATCCATTAGCTTGAAGAGGGGGGGGGGCACCCGAGTGATTCAGGAAGTGACTTAAGTCCTCTGCCTCTCGTCTGCTTTGTGTTGCTCAGAACCTGGAGTCGCTTCGGTTTCCTCCATCATTCAGACGTTTGATGACTAGATCAGACGTGTTCCGCCTCTGCTCGCACGTCCCGCCAGGCTGAAGCACACAGAGCGTGAAACCGCCAGATTTGTTCAGATAAACAAACGGAGGAACTTTCTCATCTGGTTCGGTTTTTGGGTTAAGGTTTGTGAAACATCACATCCAACCGAAGAAACGAGTTGTTCTCTTCACGTGTTACACTGTTTACATAACCAGACGTTTCCTCGCTGATTACAGATGAGATGGAGCTTCATTAATCTCCTACAGAGGGATTAATGAAGCTCTAATATTCATCCACAGAAGAAGACGTCAAGGTTCAATCAGAAAGTAAATAAAACGCGCTGAGAGGACATGAACTATCACTATCACGCTTGAATAATACCTTCCACGCACGTTTGTTTGCACGCTCGGCTGCAGTCGGTCAGTGTACCGGAGCCTTGAACAGAACTCGCCTCTGTCTATTTAATGCAGAACAAGCAGCCTGGAAGATCAGGTGTGAATTATCACAGCATGGCAGACAGAGAATATATTTTATTCTGTCCGTGCTTCCTCCTCTGCTGCGTTTTCCTTCATTTGCTCGTCCTCTCGCCACGAAACATCCTGCATGTTCCACAGGGTGTGTGTTAGAGGGCGAAACGTGGGAGTGGGATTCATGGAACGATCTGCACGTGTCTGTTTCTACCACTGATCAGCGGTCAGCCGCACTGTCCCAGCGTCCTCCGCGAGGGTGCCGCCTCCCATGACCTTGACCTTGACCTCGACTAAATGTTGCCCGATCCCTAACCACTGAAGGGATCGTGCTACAGGAAGCGTTCGTCACCTTCTAGAGATAAAACGTGTGTAAAAGTGAACAATCTGCTCTATTAGCAGACAAACATCCAGTCAAGAAGAAAAGGAGGGAACCAACAAGTCGTGAGTTCGTTTTCTGCATCCGTTCAATCAACTTGACTTCCAGCTCTCGGGGTTACAGCTCATCTAGACAGGGCCCGGTCTTTGCTTCATTGGGTTCCTCTGCTGCTCGCTTCACTGGAACGCCAGCAGCAGGTTTGCTCCTCTCTCTGGTCGGTCCACGCTGGACACGCTGTCGATGTGAACCATCTGAACGTTGTACTGTGTTACCATATCTTCGTCAGTATGATCAGGAAAATATCAGTGATGCTTATGACACGTAGCCCCAGTTAACTGTTTGGTTTGGTGCCTCCTGTGGAGCGTTTTAGGCCAGATACGCGCTAAACAGGCGTAAAAAGGTTTGGAGACGTTACGCGTGGAGCGTGAATCTGTCTTTACATCGAGACATCTTCTCAATGTGTTTAATTAGAGATTAGATCTTTATCTTGAATTGTTACTAGTCTAAATTCAGCTGTAGAAATGTGAAATGAGCGGTTTGACTGGTTCAAGATGTTTAGAGTTCACATTACAGATCAAAATGACGTAGTAGAGACCTTTGCCTGCAGGACAGACGTTGCTTGGTGGTTCATCCTGTCTGCTGGTTAAATGTTAAAGTTCCTGTCATATCTGTGATGTGAACCGCACAAAGCGCCGCTTCATCGGGTGCGTGTGTCTGGTTCCTGCGCTCATGCTGTAGGAGTCACGCGTGTGCAGAAGTTCAGTCACAGTCTCACCTTTCTTACACAATGAGCAAAGCGATCTCGCCCTGATCTGCTCGGTATCTGATATCTGTGACGGAATGCTGTTTGCTCTGCAGGGCGCTGACAGACGGACGAAGCAGCAGTCATCCGTCGTGAACCAGTTCGCCACCTGCAACCTCACACACCTCCACCCCCCCACCCGCCTTTGTCTGGCTCTGACGGTGGATGGTGCAGATCTGCTTTAGGGTGGTGTAAATTAAACATGGCGCAATGAGAGTCATTCGTGGAAGGTGTCTCCTGGAGACAGAGACATGAGACATGAGACCACTGTGATGCGCAGCCTGAGATCTTACCTGTGTACAAAAAAATCAAGGCAGAAAATGGTTTAAACTGTCTGAGCAAGAATTTTCTAACATTTCAAATATTTTCTATGTTCTTTCCCGTGAATTTCATTTTATGTTTAACTGTTGGGTGAATCTAGTTTATGGTCCACAGGCTTTCATGGATCCCTTCAAAAGCTTTCCAAATAAAATAATGATCATTAAATCCTTAGAGATAAACTCGATGCGGATCCATTACCAGATCCTCTACCTGCGCTGAGCTTTTAATCCCGTCCTCAGATCTGACAGGAAGATCGAGGCTTAGACACATCAACAGAATCTCACAATATTTGACCTGAGGATTAACATGGAAAAGCTTTTAAAATAGCTGAGCAGGGAGAAAGCCTCAGGTTTCACGGTGAGGTGGAAGTGACGGACCTTTTCCCCCGGCACCTGAAGGCATCGTGGGGCTGTAAACTTTCAACCTGATCCCCGGGTGCACAGCGAAAGACAGTTTGTTGTTTTGTCTCCTATGCCAGATTTTTATTGTTTCAACAAGATAACACTTTTTTTTGACGGCACAGGTTTTTGTCTTTAAAGGCCCAGCGAAGCGTGCTGAGCAGCCGATGTGCTCTACTTCTCACCAGGCATGTTCCAGCTGGTCCGGACGCAGGAACAGTTCCATTATTACACATACTGTACACTTCTTGCTCTAATCCTGCTGCTTTGTGTACTTGTTCTTCTAATCATGCATTAAAATGACGGGTTCGGTCCAGCACGTTAGTTCCTGACCTGCAGCGAAGACGAAGAAGCTGCATCTGATGAGGAAGTTGTTTTACTGAGAGAGGTGAACCTGCAGCTGAAAAAGAACTAAAGGTCAAATGAAAACACTGAACTAAGGACATGATTTCAGATTGACTCAGATGCCTGCGCCTGAGCTAAGAAAACATTTAGAACATATTATCCGGGGGTGAAACAACATGTCTACAATAAAAGAAACATTTTCTGTTCATGCGTGTGAAATGCTGCAAGTTGAGAGCTCTGATGTTTTTGCATGGACAACGTGACCTACGCTCAGACTAATAGTTTCAGGTTTCTCTGCATGTTTCCACTAAAACATCATCGAGAAGTTCTGTTATTATATTGAAGAAGTATGATATTGGAATCAGGAAAACTTTTTAGTCTCGAGGCCTGAGAAGCTGTTAGATAAAGAGATTTTATATGCATCAGTAAATATGGACCCCAGAATAAAAGTATAAATCCCAATTTAAGCAAAATAAGCATTTTGACTAATTAAAATAGGCCATTTTCTAAAACCTGGTGTTTAGATCAACTTACTCATAGGTTGTGTACCTTGCTGTGTTGCCTGTGACCCTGCCGTGACCTCCCAGGGGTCACAGAGGGAAGGAAACGGGCTTTCTTTATTTAGTTTCTTCATGTTCAGAGTCCCTAAACTATATAAGAGGCTTAGTGCCACCATGAAAATATTCTTTGAAGTCAATTAATATTTCCTGGTGGCACTAAACCTCTTCCGTACTGAGCTCCTCTTAAACATCGGCAGTTTGTTATCGGGAGCTTTTTTTCTCGCCGTTGAGACTTTGGGAGACGAAACATTCTATTGTTCTTTTGTTCTCTTTTTATTTATTGTGTTCCTCGTCTATTTTCTTTTATTGTTAACATTTCTGAGGTCGTATAAGCATTTCACTGCATATCGTACTGTGCATGTGACAAATAAAATAGGAATCTGATTATTGTGGATCCGTTCTGATTGCAGCTCTAATTAGCAAACGTTAGCTAACACTCATCTAGTCATGCTAGTGTAGCATTAGCATAGCGCTGGCGTCGCTAAGCTAAAAGCTAAACACAGACTAGTTGCGTATTATGGTTAGATTTTTAATCTTATATGAAATTTGTTCACACAATATTAAGTAAACATGCTTTAATACTGGATGACGTTCAGCTCAGGTGTTTTCTGAATATTTGGGATCCAAAAATAGAAAAATGTGGAAATCCTGTGAGTGGGTTAATGTGTTTTTTCTCCACGACGTTTTTAGTAAACCCAACCTTTTGTGCCCAGCGAGCCGCCGTGTTTGCACAGTTGTGTATCTAATGTTTTTAATTGTCTCTAGTGTAAAAGGTTTCAACAAAGGCTTCTGGGGCTGTGTGAGCAGACAGCTTGGCCCTCTCTTCACTTTCGGTTCTCCGGTCAGAACGAGGATGATTTGTGGAGGTTGATCCTGGTCTCAGAAGCAGCTGACGGAGGTTCTGATATCACACTAAATCTCCCTCCGAGGTCACTTCTACTTTAGCCACGCTGAGAAAATCGCTCTTTCTCTCTCTGATCTGGATGGAAAGATAATAAAAATTCCTCAGCTGCAGTAGAGCTGTACAGTGAGGATCATCAGGAGAAAATCCACAGATTCTGCTGTATGTCGCGTTAACGTCAGGACACAGGTGGTTCTGCTGTTTAAAGTGCTGCCAGATGGGAACGTGTCTTCGTGGCTTTACGAGGTTTCATACTAAGGTAATGGTCCAAATACCTTCTGTTGCTTTATCTAAATAGCGAAAGCAATAAACAGCACAATCTGCCTGAAAGATGAAATAACGTCTTTACCCATAAACCCCTGGGTTCTGTTGAGTGCACATTCATTCATTTGTTCTGTTTACAGTGAACCGGACCCCTCCAGGCTCTGCAGGGTGGATGGAAACAGTAAAAACCAGCAGCCAAGCCCGGAGATGTGACTCTGACGTGATGCTGCGTGTCACCAAGTTTAAAAAGGTGAGTGAAGCCCTGGTCTCATTAATCAGCAGGTCAGCAACTAAACCCGGACCTGGAAATTCTTTTTCTTTACCTGTAGTGAATGTGGAATATGTTCAACATTGAATTGTCCTTATATACGCCTGTACTTGTACATGCCTGCACAACATTCATAAAAAAGGTTGTACCTATAGATTCAACCTGGTCATTGGCCTCCTGAGACAGATTCATCTGCAGAAATCTTCATTTGTCAAACGCGCTGCAGTTGTTGCACAGAGACATGTAATGGAGACATGTGGTTGGACCACCCATCCTGTCGAGTCCACGGGGAGCTGTTCATTTCTGCAGGTCATGAGACGTGTTCAATTCAAAGTTCAGACGAGAAATGAGGGTTAAAAAGAAAAGCGTCTTGGTGCACGTTCCTTTAAATGAGTTAAATCTCAGCGTGTTGGTGAATCTCAAACAAAGAGGATCACAAACCTCCTCTGACATAATGCGAGGGGACCGGCGTGTGAGAATAACCACGGTAATCACACCGCCACTCATGGAAAACATCCAATTCAACAATGTGAACCTGTTTCACCTCATTTAGGTTTAGTGTTTGAGATGTTCTGCTCACACTCATTGGATGAGGACGTTGGACGGAGGTTAGTCCCCTTTACTTCTGATCCATGTGGATGTTCATCTGAAACATCCAGCTCCTGCATCACGTTGTGGAATATAAGAAATTGTGTGTACTACTAGAATTGAAAAACTGAAATAAGCTTGAGATTAATCCGGTAACTTTAATGACTTTGATTTAGTCTCTTTTGTCCCTTTGTATTGTAAAGTGTGCAGTACTGGAAGGGATTTGTAAAAGTGATGTGTGCGTGATGCATCTGGATGAAACAGATATTTAGGTGGGGTCTCGTTGTGCGTCTGTGTTACCAGAATCCTGTGTCGTTCACACACAGACACACGATATTTCAAATTAAAAGCGTGAGGCGACAGTAAACGGACCAGCAGGTGGTGACGATTGCCTGCAGAGTGCCGCCATCTGCAGGCTGAACAGCCAACAACAGAAATCAGAAACCTGTCTCATGGTAAAACCTTAAAACGTGCATTAACAGGGGCTGTTCAACTTCACTTTGGGAGCTTCACGCTCACACCAGATTTTTGAGAAGCAGCTGCAGGAGAAGCCAACAAACGTCTTGTGAGAGCGAAGCGCTGACGTTTCTTCACCTTCAGCCAAAACAGTCCAGCTGGGGACTCGAATGGAGACTGTGAAAACAGTGGAAAAGGAAAAAAGCTCCTTCTGCAGCAGGCTGTGCTCCTCCCAGCTGGATCGTCCACAGCTGAAAACACTGACTGTGTTTACTCTTAGGGGGAAAGTTTGGCATCTATCATCTGCAGGAGACACTCGGTGGACTGATGGACCAGAGACGGACGGGGAGAGTCACTGCGGAGGCTCCTTAGGCATTTTTCTGGTTTAGCCGTGACGCCTCCTGATTTTCTGATCAGAACATTCAGCACTGAAGTGTTTTGTTGAAAAGTACTGGAGAAAAAAGAGCGTCTGTCATCATCTCAGATTTGTTTAGACTTCACAACACTAAGAAAATCTAATAATCTCTGATTAAGGGTTTATTTCTGAAATATCCTGCTGCTCGTGTACTGGTTGGTTCCAGTCCGGCTGGGCACCATGTTTCCTACCTGATTCTCTACTGGAAAGCTTTCTGTTAAGAACAGTGGATCTCGGTGAAGATGAGAGGATAAATTCTCCCCAACATGTCTGTCTAATGCTTCATCTTCTCATGACGAAAACATGTGTTACTGTGACCTCACGGAAGGATTCTGGACTTTGGTACTTTCCTGCTCTCAGTCAGAAGCAGATGGCACAGTCCACTCGTCTGCACAAACATCCACGAGTCCACACCACCCACTGCATGTTTTCCTTGGCTGCTTCACCCACCGAGGGTGCAATACGCTCCACATTCTCCGTGGTACTATTTAACGCATTGACTCCAAAGCTCACAAACGGAGTCACCAAAGGGAAAATACCAGAGCCAAACCTGGGCGGTCCGACAAACCTGTATATCTTCTCTGACCTCAACAGACCTCCGGAGGGTTTTGTTCCTGCTCACTGCGTCGGTTCGGCCTGTGTTTTGTCAGCTGAGTGGGGAAGGCACAAACACTTTACGTGAACTGTATCTGAACATTTTTCATTTGGGTTTTAAACGTACTGTTGGATCCGTGTCGGTACTTTTCTTTCTCTCAGACTCACGGGCCTCGCTCGTGCCCAGCTGCTGCCACACGTCCTCATTTGAACTCACCTGTTGGCAGATTGTCTCCTTGACCTACTTTACTTTGCTTGTCAGACGCTTTTATCCAAAGCGACTTACAGGGAGCTAGCGCTGGGTGTCTGGCTCAGGGACACACCTGGTAGAGGATGGATTAGGAGTCAGACGGGATTCGAACCTGCGACCTTCTACATCCCAGTGTGACGCTTAACCCATTGAGCTACCAGGCTGCACCTTGACCTATTTTTACCGTCTTGCTTCAGTCCTGTTGTTAAGTACAATAGTGATGATCTGTTTTGTGACGCCCAAACTGTGAGACTTGTGTTGATTAGTACGGACATTTCTGGGTGATCGTGTTTTCAAAACCAGCTGAAGTTCTCTCAGAGACAAGGAACCTTCTGAATCCCATCATCAGTAACTACAGCAAGAAGTCTGGATCTTGGTGCGATGCACAGTTTGTCCACTAGATGTCCATAACAAGCTCCTAAACGAGTTGCATGATACGTTTCTGATACACGTTAAATACCATATAAAACAGCTTTTATTTTGTAAGTCAGCCTTTCTGCAGATCAGAAGTAGCAGGATAATTCCTCCACACATCAGAGACACAAACCATCTTCTGTAGAGGCCCAGTCACGTCCTGACCATGATCATGATGAGAGACGTCCACACCAGAAGTTCTGTGAGAAACAATGATCCAAAGTTCCTCCTGGACGTCGTCGAGCTACAAAGGATTTCTTCATTTGTAATTTCCTTCCGTCCTGAGCCCTGAGAGATAAAACCACCTGTCCGGGCACGTTAGGGTTCTTGTGCAGAGCTCTCAGAGCCACCGTCCAGTGTGGTGGAGGGAGCATTGTGACTGAACTATGACCTGAGCCGCAGACAGAGACAGATACCTGTGACCCAGCCGTGCTCTTCCCTGTGCAGCACACATGGTTACGGCGGCTTAACGTGGGGAGACGGCCTGACAGCAGCTTCACTCCCTCTGGCACAGGAAGTGACTCTGCAGCTTTTGAATATTAAGACCAATTTGGAAAGTCTGACACGGCAGCTGGTCGCCGCATGGAGCCGTCTCTCTCAGATCACTTCTCAGAGTCACAGACTTAAAAGGATTTCACTCCCAGATTCCCATTTGGAAGGCACACGGAGGCGTCATGCTGCTGAATGCTGAATGAGAGTCAGATGATTCCCCGTAACCTTCCTCTCCTCTTTGTTCCCGCTCCCTAATCCCAGCATTATAACAGCTACTTTTTAACTCTGGATAAATCTCAGTTTACACTTTTATCCAAAGACTTAAACAATCCAAAGTCTGTGCTGATAAACTGGCTCCAGGCTCCTGTGATACTGAAGTAAAATAATGAAAATAGTAATATTGTGGACTGTGGATAAGCCGAAGACAATGGGTGGATGGATGGGTGGATGGATGGATGGAGGGATGGGTGGATGCGTGGATGGGTGCATGGATGGGTGGATGGATGGATAGATGGGTGGGTGGATGGATGGGTGGATGTAGGGATGGGTGCGTGGATGGGTGGATGGGTGGATATAAGGATTTAAGGAGTTCCTTCTGTGGTGACCTCATAAACCCGTGTTTCCGTATCATGTCCTGCAGATGGCGCCACTCGTCTGCTCCTCGGCTCGTTGCACCTTTTGTGTTGAGTCTACTAAAACTACTAAAGCCACACTGCAAACACACAAGTAGGTACAAGAACCCCCGATCTGTGCTTGAGTGCAGAACATCAGTTAATCTATTTGGTTTTGTCTTTCTGTGATGGGTTTGTGTTCCTTGTGGAGGTTCGGCCTTTGTTTGCACGAAGCCGTGATAAAAGGAAAACAAGTTGTTAAACTGTTATAAAATGTATTATTATTACTTGGATTCATTTCATAATTAATTGCTTGGTTTGTAAAAATGTGTGAATATGAAAAATATATGTGCACAGTATTATTTATCGTATATTTTATTAATTGATTGATCGGCTAATCACTGTGTAACGAATCAAAGTGTGTGTCTGTGTGTGTTCAGATTCTTTTTAAACTTCAGCATTCACACGTTCTAATCCTCTTTATTATTAGAGGAGACCTCACCATTATCTGATATGTATTGGATATTATCTTTGAGCTATTTAACTCCAGACGATGCAGGTTTAGAACTCGTTCTTCGGGACGTTTGATAGCTTGCTCTGTGTTTGCAGCCGCGTTAACAAAGAGCCTCTAATCTGCTGATAGCACGCAGCACAGATGTGTTTATCGCCCCACTGTGTGCTTTACTTTGAATGTTCCTGCCCGTGGATGTTACCTGGAGGTCACCAACACGGCAGACACGGGCTTTTACGTTGAGGCGAGGCCTTTGTATGCAGAACAAACTCTTTATCATCACTTTGTCCATGTGATGGATGACTGTTGGGTTAGAGCTGAGAGTGCATCTCAGTGGCCTTCTTAGGTCTGGAGCGTCGATCTCTTCTGGTCTTCATCCAGTATCTGATGAGAAGAAACATTTTTCTTCACATGTTGACCACATGTTTGTGAGGGAATGCGTTGTCACGTTAGATTAACGGTAGAATCAGTTCCCCTGAAGTTTCCACGTAGATGTCTTGATCGGCTTCGAAGTTTCACTCACCAACATGTGCCGAGTAACGAGAAGAGTTTGAGTGTGTAGGGCCCGGAGCCTGCTGAACATGTGACACGACGGTCCAGGCTACTTCAGCACTAAACCTTGTCACATTTACACCACGGATTCTGCAGGAGGGGACTGACTGACATGCAGCTCCCTATGAATATGTGATTAGCACGTGTGCTGAGTCTCTTCTCTAGGAGTAGTAAGTGCCCCGACGTGCTAAGACAGGTTCTTTGCCACCCATGTTCTCTTTCTTGTGAACCTCTCTCTGGAGGAAAGACCCAACTAATATCATCTTTTAGACATAATCTGTAAAAACTGTTCATTAACAGTGAGCAAAACATCCTCCTAATTTTTCTTTGACATGATTCCAATCCGTAAATAAACCGCTGAAAACTGAGTTGGGCGCATTTTGCTGCCCAATATTTGTCCACCTTGTGTAGCGGGAAAGCTTTAATAATCTCCAATAAAACATCTCGGGGAGCGTTTGGTGATGGGTGGCCCGCCTCTTTGGCTTAAAGCAATTAATTCAGCTTTCTGACATCAAACTGTCGGCTCAGCTCAACAGCTTGGAGCTCAAATAAAAAATAATAAAAGGCAAGTTCTCCTGGGAACAGAGTAAAGATGGCAGGCTCCTTTCTCCACTGTTTGCTCAGTGGCTCGGAGAGCAATCTTTTCCCCCCAGCCTGAATGAAATGCGAGGGCACAAACAATGTGCCGTAGGAGAGAAAGGGCCGGCGGGGAATGAGCAGTTTGGAGTATTTGCTCAGTGGAGGAGCTGCCACAAAGGCAGAAGTGTTCCCATGAATCAAGGCGCCGTCTTAGGCGCCTTTTTGTTGTGGCGGGTCTGCGTCAGCAGCTATTAGACAGCACTACATATAACTGGTTTTGTGCCATTTAAAGCCTTTTCTCTGTAAAACTGTACCGTCAGGTGACCTGCTCTGACTTGTTTTTTTTGGCTGGTTGGTGTAAAGGCGGCTGGCTGAGTTCAGCGCCACACGTGGCCCGAAAACTGCTTAATATTCAGCCTGATATTCATAGTTCAATGAGCCTTTCCTCACGTCAAATGTGGGAGAATGAAGAAGACATTTAGGCCAATAATTCTGCCATTTAGCCAGAGTTGACTGTTGCCCCGCCAAATCTCATCCCCCAGATCGAGATCTCTCTGGGTGGCCGGGCGGGAGGTCTGAAAGGCACCCAGAGTGACGCTTAAGCTCTATTCGCCTTAAGAAAGCATCATTGTACATCTCTGTGAATGGCAAACTGCTGTTTATCTAAGATGGACTCTTTTCCTTTTTAAGTATTGCAGGTTCAAAGACGTCCCACTGCCGTGAGACCCCAGCTTCCCCGTTTGTTCTCACATCTCCAACATTAGGGCAGGAAACTATTTTTACCCTCAGATCAAACATGTTCTTTAAAGTTGCTGTTTAAGATTTTAATGGTGATGTTCGGAGAGGTGAACAGTCCGTCTGAAGGTCTGGCTGGATGAGTGTACCTTCAACACTCATCTTTGGACTCAAATGTCATTTAAGACAAAAGGAAAAACATTTTAGTTTTAAAGCATGAAAAAAGCCTTAACAACACAGTTCCAGAGCCTTTTCCACTTGACGTATCATGATCATATTTTGTTACCTTCAAACCTGCTGCAGTCGTTGAGTTATCTGTGTGACTCTGCAGGGCCGAGGAAAAGCTGCAGAGCAAACACAGGTGGGTGGAAGTCCGGTAGTACATGACTTACCAGAGACTGGGGTTTGTCTGATACGCTGATATGCTGCTGATTGGATCAATGAGGGGGTTGTGTTTCCAAAGAGAGGACACAGAACCATTTCTGTGGCCAAACTCCTGCAGAATCAGGAGCTGTGCTTGTTGTAAATCCTTCAAACACACACCTCATCAGACTGCGTGAAGCCTGTCAAATATCTGGTCCGAGTGCTTTGTATCTGTCACCAGTCCATGATCGGTGGGTCAGTTGACTAAATAGACCCAGTATTTACGGTCCATGAAGTCTGGCTGATGAGATTATGGTTGTATGGTCCATGTTCTATCCGCTGGCCGTCTCAGGAAATTGACCGTTGTTCTGCTTGATCGTTATCTCGTCTGTTGGTTTTTTCTTTTCTCTCACCTCAGCCCGTCGAGGCGGATGGCCGCCCAGCCTGAGCCTGGTTCTGTTGCAGGTTTCTTCCATCAAAGCAAATTTTATTGGGTTTCTCTGTAAGATCTTTATGTTAACATGCGATGAGATTATTCTGTTGTGATTTGGACTGATTTGCTGTTTAACAAAAGGAAACTGAATTAAATTTCCTAAACAGGCCTCAAATAGGTTTTTGGTTTAAAGATTATATAAAAACATATTTTATGTGTTTATTATTATTATTTAAATTAATATATGTGTAATTATTAATGGGATAATTGTTCTGCCAGTGTAGTGATAGGTTGTTTTTATTATTCTGTCCAGCATCATCCTCTGTTTCAACACAGTGACAGTGTAACATCATCTACTTATATTAACCCCTTCACCTCCTCATCTTGTGCTAATCACTGATTTACCAAGATGCTCTTTTACAGTGTGACTCTATGAAACCCAGCAGACCACACATCCATGTGTCAGAATGTCTCCTAATGAGCATTTTGCTGTTCTCGTGTGCGGTATTGCCCGATTCTTTGCAGTAAACGTGGCACCGCTCTGGAAAACATTTCTGAGTCCAGTGTTTACGGAGGCGCATTCGCTGCCAACCCGTGTTATTCGTGACTTATTCTGAACGCTGCTGTTCTGATTGCTCAATCGTTTGACCTCCCGTCAACCTCCAGCAGCACGGCCTCACACATCTGCCTGTTAAATCAATCAAATAAGAACAGTCCACGCCCACTGTGGGGCAAAACCTTTCTGCTTCTCTCCTTTTTGCTAAGTTTGTTCCGGAAACCATTGGAGGGGACGATAAAGCCGAGCACAAACATGAAGGAGATATGGAGATTTGTTCAGTGTACACACGGTCTGTTAGCAGCATGAGAGGCGAGGCCAGAGATCTGAGGAGGCGGCGAGACAAACAAACACAGACACAGGCCAGTGTTTCAGTGTCTCCCACCCTGAAATGTTAGAATCTACATTCACGGATGTCTACGTGTGAACGGAGCTCGCTTGCTCTGTGCAGCTCTGATGCGGGTCTAGCAGTTGCTGACAAGCTTGTCCACCACTGGCATTTAGCATTTAGCATGTAAGCTCGTTAGCATGCTGATAATGGCGTGTTCAGCAAGAGTCACGCTGCAATCAGCGCACAGCAGAAATGGCCGTGGCAGGAACGGGAGGACGTGTGCACACTGAGCGCCAACTGTTTTAATTTATCGCCTCATTGAGAGCTCGTTAACATGTACAAAGATTACGAGGCGTTTTGACATTTAACACAGAGCAGTGTGATGTTTGGACAGATGATGAGAAAATGGGCCCCGCTCACAGAAAGATAAAAAGCCCCCCCCCCGTCCTCCTGCAGGGACCTTTAGATCCGACTAGCCATGAAGCACCTACAAATCTTTCTGGTATTTCCTTGGAACTGTATCATCGTTTCAGTTTTGTTTGGTTATTTCGGTTTTAGTTCTGTGTTCTGTGTCTGGTTGTAGTAGTGTTACTGCACATATGTGGTCAATTTGCAAATCTATGCAAATCCTTCCTGGAAATCTTCATTTCATTCTATTTGACACAGTTTTATGTATATTTTGGATCATTTGTGTATTTTACTTGCTAATGTTTAATTCCTTTAAGTTCATTTTGAGTCTTTTACCTGAGCTTTCTTACTTTAACACAAGATATATTAATAGTCTTCATGAGACGCTTGTCCTGAGCCCAGAAGCCCATTTGATGTAACATCCGTGTAGACAGGTGTAAGCTGTGACCTTCTACTGACGTCAGTGGGATTAATGAAAAATGAGGGGATCATAAACTCACAAAAGCTGGTGATTCGAAGACAAAATATGTAATGACAGCGAGTTGAAGGTTCTTTTCTAATTTCTTTCAGGGTTTTTACTGGGCTGGATACAAAGCTGAACTTCATCCTTCATGTATATGCATGTCTGTCTGTGGTAAATGCTTCCTGTCCAAACACGGCATCGGTGGCTAAGCTCTGACCTCAAGGCGCCCGGCATGCAGCCTTCCCATTATTCTTGGTCAGAAAGAGGTCATTATTATTCATAATGTGCTGATTGCTTTCTTAAGCAAACTGAGATGAGCAAGGAGTCCTCAGAAACCACTCCTCACACCTCAGTCCAGATCTGTGCCTGGTTTATGGTAAATACCGGCTTCATGACTGAAATGTGTGCAGGGTTTTTACAAGAATCCCACGGTTGAATTTAAGACTTTTTAATACTGTTTTCAAGACCTCCTGAATATTTTCATTTAAAACCAACACGACATTAGGCAGCAACTGCTTTAATCGACAGCCTTTCTAACTTTTAAACTGACGCATACACTCGGGTCCAGTAGAAACAACAGCTTTACACGCTACACGGTCACGTGACTATTCTCTGACCTCTGTGTCGGGAGTGAGCGACACGTGCACGCGCACACACGCGGTCAGAGCGCGCGCGTTGATTCATAAGCTGCATCTTGTTAAAATAGTTCAGTTGCTCTGTTGCCTGCAGTCATTAAAGAAACGCGTGAAAACAATAACACCTAACATTGCTTGAATGTCTGTCTGCACAAGAGGAGCTGCTTTGAATCTCATTGTACTTGAGTATAGTGACAATAAAAGGCTTTCTATTCTATTCTAACGGTTCTGTACCAGCGACCTGAGCTCGTCTTTACCTGCCGGGTTCTCTAACCACCTCTAAGACTCAGCTCTGACCCATGAAGACAGTTTCTTTGGTTTTCTGTGTTTCAGCGCAAACAGTTTGAGACGACGCACAACGTTAGCATCACAGACATCGATGAACGAGTCTAATCCCATGTTAAATGAAGCTACGCAAAGATTTCATACCTCATGAAATGACGATTAATAACTCTGAATACTTTTTAATGGCCTTATTTCTCGATTATGTGATTTACTACCTTTTATTACTTTTAAAACTCCCTGTGTGTGGTGGTCCTGAACGCTCAACGAAAATGCGCGCAAATAGTGGTTTGAGCAGCTCTGTTGTAGCTCCCAAATATCAGCGTTAACTAAGTTGGGCTAATTAGCATGCCGATCTGTCAAACAAAGAGTGAGGGTGGTAAAACCATATGTGTGTCAGCTATAGCCTTTCTTTGTGTCTAAGTGTTGTAAAGCTGACATGTCTGTCAGAGCTGCTAGTTCCTCCACTAGCTAATGTCACTGCTGGTTCATCATCAGCTAACATTAGCATTTAGCCACTTCCTGGCTAAACATTACAGTTTGATGGATGCCATCAAGCTTGTAACATGACATTAACCGTCTTAATGTCTTTTCACCCCACACCAGAAACCATTCTGTTATTATTTCACACTATCAAAGTGTCGTGTTTACCTCGGAAGCAGTTGAATGCTAATATAGTTAATGGACATACAGTCTGATGGGGAGATCTGATGGTGTCAGTCATGTCCCATCCAGTCTGACGGAGGCCGAGAGGATCTGTCAGGACAACTGGGATAAACTACATACATCTAGCAGACTCATCCAAAAGGACCAACTGGTGCCAGAGGACTTTCTACAGTACTAAAGTAAGCGTGTGAAAACATTTGCTAATAAGAAATTTACGTTTTTTAAGGATTTAGCTCAGCAGCGACACTGTTACCTAAGAAAGTAAAACATTTTCATGCGTTTTGCAATCTGCAGCTTTTCTCGGGTGTTAACTTTCTCTTGTCCTTGGGGACACCTGCTGCTGTGACCAATACCTGGACACCTGCCACATAATGTGCAATGCATGAGGGATGGTGGTGGAGCTGCTGCTATAATGCTCTTTAGCTCAGGGGCTAATGCACCTGTCTGCTGTAGCTTAGGAGGAGGTCGGGAGCCTCAGCAGAAACCAGAAGATTGAATGTAACCCAGTATCTAGCCCTGTAGAAAAATGCATGTATCAGACATGGTGGAGCATGGACATGATTGAAAAGTGCAAAGGAGCTACGCCTTGAAAAGGCGGGAGGTAGTAGCTGTGCTACACTCACGTGTTACACAGACCACGTCAAAGAATTTGATTTGCTTCTCTCTGCTGCTGATAATAAACTACTTGTGCTAATGTTACAGAATCACTTTGGTTTTTCATAATCACCTACTGCCCAGTCCATGCACTGTGGCATCCAAATGCATTAACACTCCATTACTAATGCAGCACGTGACCTTAAGGAGACTTTTTAAGCTAAGACAAGAAAATGGACGGGGTCCTAGCTTCATGAAACATCGACCCCTCTGTGCCATATGATAGGTTTTACTTGTAATAATTATTTTATGATACTGCACAGTACTCCAGATGATTTATTTTTATATATATATTAATGTTGAGTCCGTGGTGTTACCTTCACCTTCTGGTTTTACCACCGATATGGTAGAAGATAGTCATGTGATGTTTATTTCCCCACTTCCTGCCTGGTCCCTCATAGTTTTCTTATATTCTATATATTTTTATAGTACTTATTTAGCCAACATTTCGTGTTTTTATTGTATTTATTTAACACTGTTTAATCCTTAAAAATGATCTGATGTGAAATAAAACCAATAAAAAATAAGTTTCCATAGAAACATTTTTTATCTGTTGCACATATAAACGTGGACAAAACATTTACACACAGAAAGTCACGTTTCGTTCATGTGGAGTTCATGATGGGCCTGCCGTACACGCCGTGGTAGTAGCCGGTGTCGGCGTGATGAGCGGGATCCAGGCCGCTTTTGAAGCCGTAGCCACCGTACACCGGCTCCGGTTTGTGTTGCTGCGGCTCGGACATGAGGTTGTTGATGGAGAACGGGTGGCTGAAGCAGGGGTGGGGGTGGGGGTGGGGGTGGTAGTGGTCTGGTTTCAGGTGCGCGGCCTCATGCAGCAGCAGCGGGTGAGGATGATGGGAGAACAGGTGTTGCGTGTGCGCGAGCGGGGAGGGCACGCGCACCGGGCTGGCGGGCAGCAGGTCCCCCCGGTGCGCTTTGAGTTCCAGGCCGGCTCCCTTTGAGGCCTGCGGGGACGAGGAGCAGGACGGCGATGAGTCGGAACCAGAACCGCTGCTGGTGAGCGAGCCGCCCTCCGAGCTGGGCTTGCCCTCCGCCGCCTCCTTGTCCCCGGCGCCGGACTTCCTCCCGCTCTTGAAGCGCTTCTGCCGCCGCAGGTAGCAGCCGTTCTCGAACATGTTGCCCGAGTCCGGGTGCAGGGCCCAGAAGGAGCCTTTGCCCGGTTTGTCCGGAGAGCGGGGCACCTTCACGAAGCAGTCGTTGAAGGACAGCGAGTGCCGGATGGAGTTCTGCCAGCGCTGCTGGTTCTGCCGGTAGAACGGGAACAGGTCCGTGATCCACTGGTAGATCTCGTTCAGCGTCAGCATCTTGCTGCGGGACTGCTGGATGGCCATGGTGATCAGGGAGATGTACGAGTACGGCGGCTTGGCGTGCGTGTAGCTCCGCCGGTACGGTTTGGCCTCGCGGGCTCGGACCCCACAGGCCTGCCCGTACACCGGGCTCACCACCGCCACGCTCCCGTACGGCGGCGGGCTGAAGGGGCTCATGCTCGGCGGGAGCGCGGCGCCCAGGCCCGCAGGTATCCCGCTTCCTGCGTGCACCGCGGCCCCGGGGCTCTGCGACATCCCGACGGGCATCGAGGCATGGCTGACCCCGACCGGGGTCATATAATGCGCGTTCATGTGGCCGGTGCCAGGCGCGCTCATGTAGCCGCTCATGGAGTTCATGTTGGTGTAGCACTGAAACACACAGGTGAGGTCATTAATGATGCAGCAGGATCTAAGATGATAAAAACATTTCTCTTATTTGCTCGTCATCTCACGAAGCTTTTAGATGAATATAAATGGATTTAGTTACAAAAAGAAACTAATAAAAAACAAGCATCTTTTTTTCAGTCTAAGCTTTTGTTTTAAAAAAATGTTGCATTAAACTTTTATTTTTACAATTGACTTATTGGGAAAGTTAATGATTTCTTCAAATCATCACATTTTAGCAGCTGCAGCAGGTCGTATTTGGTGTATTTATCTTGAAAATTCAGTTATCAAATAAATTGATCATGCTTTTTAATTTTTGTACATACTTGAATTAATTTCTCTATATGTGTATTTTACTGTTCAGTCCAAAGTCCTACACAGACAAAAATGATTTACCTTTCAGATTTGACATTTATTCCATCGTTTTATTTACATTGACATTGTGATGTTGGAGTTAAATTTGGCAGATGTTTTTATTGACAACCAGACTATTCCTCAGCACAGCACCCAGACAATAATGTTCGTGTATTTGATTTAACGAAAACCTTCTTCATACAGTTTTGCAGCATTTTTACACTGCTGTTACATATCCTACCTTTAGCTGCTGCATCAAAACTTGTAAACATCTAAATAAAAACCGAAATGAACAGCTGCAACTAAAAATAAAAATTCATGTTGTTCTGCATTTTTAAAAATATTATCTGCACGTTTAAGTATGTAATTGTTAACAAAACGGTTTATTGAATTTCTTTAATTAACCACTAATTATTTATACTATTTATTTATATTTTAAATAATTAGAACTAGATTACATTGCCCAGGAAATTAGGTTTAGTTCCTTCAATAAAAACAGAAAAGTTTGTTGCTGTTTAAAAGTCTTCTCCACGCTGCTCGGGGATTAATTTCAGGTGGATAAAGGATAATACTGTTAGTACAAATAATAAAAGCTGTAATTTTGGTGGATTAGACTATTATTGTAAATTATTATTATTATTATTGGTTTTATTCTTGTTCGTCTTATTAACTTTCAGTAAAAATAGAAATCTCTTTAGTTTAATTTATTTTCAGAACTTCAGTATCACTGTGCTGCAAATTAATGTTTCCATAGAAACAACAGATTGTAGTTTGGTTGCTTTATCTTCTGCAGTAAAAACACACTCCTTTACCACAGATAAATATGATGTCTGAAATTAAATGTAATTATTAGAACATGAAATACATACTAAGATAAAATGTAGTTCATTAACTTAGATTTAAATCTTAACAAAGACACGATGAACTGAAACATCTGAGTGAGGATGAGGTGACTGAGGTTAGTTCACTACTTCCTGACGTATTAAGACCAAAGTATTAGTCCGAACATTAAATCAAATCTAAGATAAAACATGAATAAAAATATATAAAGTGTATTTAAAATGTCTTAGAATCGGTTTAACATAAGAATTCAAACCAGCTGTAAAGGCTGGTTGTGTTCTCTTTCCCCTCACTCTGCTTAACGATCTGCGGATTCAGCTCAGACTTATCCGCTCTACCGTGCACAGACCTCGGTCTCTCCGTAGTAGCTGCTGCCGCTCCAGTCCGAGTGTTCGTGTCCCTCCATCTTAACGGCGCTGAGCATCATAACATCCACACTGCCGCACACCCCGCCCGTCCTCGGCTGGCAGCCGGTACCGGTACCGCTGGATCCTAGCCTGGTTTAAAACCGAGCCTTGTGGCTCATCCCGGAGCAGCGACCGTGACCGTAGGACTGTTTCTTCTCTCTGAGGGGGGTCCGGCACCTTCGCTCCCGCTGCCGAGGAAGTGAGCGTCCAATCACATGTGTCCTCGAGCTCCCTGTGTGCGCCACACCTCTGCGCGAGGCCCCGCCCCCCGCGGCCTCACAGGACAGTAACGCGGTACAAAGGTAATGCGAGTAAAAACCTATTCCAGTACAAAACTGATGTAAAATGTACTTACACGTACTCACAGAGAGAACTGCGTATTTTATGAACTGGTCCCTTGATGCAAACTAAAGTTGAACATGTTTTCAGACTTTATGTTCTAACAACTTATCTTAAATTATATATTAATATCTACGTTTTTGTTGTACTGCATGTCTAACATAATATAGAAATACTATAAACATCACAATAATTGTACTTATAAATATATTTTGATACAGTACAAATACAAACTGAACTGAACACTTTTCACCTCTGAGCACAGCTGAAGTAAGTCAATCTGAACCGGTTTAGAGGCTCACGTATGCGCAAAAGCTAAAATGCTTTAGATGTACTTAACTCTGAAACAAAGGGTTTTTGTGCCATATAGTAGTTTTTAGTCCTGAGTTTAATGTGAAAACGTGAAGGTTTGTAGGAGGTAGACACTCTCTGCAGTGACGAGCAGAGAGGAGACTCGTCGCCCTCCAGGTTTTACTGTTTGTGCTCTGACTGTGTGTATTTACCTGGTGGTGAATGTGAAAGGACGACAGGTCACACGGTACACAGACCACCATGCTCTCTGCACACACGGCCTTCATCCCCCCTGTCTGTGGGCGTCAAACTAAATATTTCCCCTTTTTGTTAAACCTCTGTAGCTCCACGGGTTTCGGAGGCCAGGAGGAGAAAGGTATGTATTCAAACCGCTCAGAGAAGTCAGGTGAGATGCTGTAAATGTGAAGTCTGGTAAATGACCAGGACGGCTGCACGCTGAACCTGAGCTGTCATGTTACTGGCCACCTGGAAGCACTGCAGCTAATTTCATGTTAAATGTGTAAATCCATCATCAATGAAATAATGTTGACAAGTATTGACAGGTCGTACGAAACAGTACTGATGCCTTAAGATATCCAACAATGTGGTGAGAACAGTCATTCAGAGGTGGACCTCTTGGTGTGTTTTGGATCATTGTCCTGCAGCATTTCAGCATGAGGTAACATGTGTCGATAATGGCTCCCTCTGAGTGACTGTCGGCAGTAATTAAGCACATCTCACACATTCAGAGCAGGCAAATTTGGAAAACAGGTCAAGTATTACCCACTCCTGCTTTTATATTTGATACAGAGATTTATTTCAGGGTGAAATCATGTCAGTGACAGTTCTACATATACTTATAAGGTAGCTAGCCTACCTACCACTCCTGTCTGCTCATGGTGCCACCGCCCTGAGACTGTAAAATCATCTTGTTTTGCATTTCTATTTTAATCAGATGACTTCTTCCAGAGCTGTGTTTCCTCCACCAAATGTCACCCAGCAGCTGTAAACTGATGTGCCAGTGACTCAGGTGAACAAATATTGCCTCTCGGCTTAAGAGTGTGGAGACCCACAGCTGTATGCGGAAACTCAAACCTGCAGCAGGTGCTCACTCACCTGGGAGATGCACAGAGATCTACAGTGAGGATTTCCTGCCAAGAAATTAAATTTAAAAGAAAAAGGGAGGCTCTCTGAAAAGATGTCAGATTCCTGAAGATATTTAGACAAATGTATTACCCTTTGTATTTGATTAATAAAGATTCTGATGATAATTCTGTTACAGAACACTAATATAATTAGTTAATGAATACATTTTTCATAAAATGTAACTTGACATACATTTCACGTTGAACTTGTTCATTTCACCTTCTCAAACGTTAGACTGTTTTCCTCACCTTGTTACTACACTGACACCTCCTGGAGTTTCCATGTTACTAACAACAGTTTCTTGTTTTATTATTACAAAATGAGGATCCAGATACTAATATTTAAAATGATGTAATTCTAATTTATTAAATAAACGAAAACATTATTAATTAATTTAGTGTATTTTTCAACACTGGCAAACGTAGATTTGTTTATGGAGAATTTGTACCAACCGAGCCACCGTACTATAGGGGTAGCCGATTAGCTAGCTGTTAGCTTGACTGTGTAACACAAGGGCACAGGGTAGCTGGTGCTGCGATTTTTTCACGTTATATTTAACAGCTTTACAGTTTAAAGTTCGTTTTTAAGAGCCGTGTAATTGTTTGCCCCACCTTGAACTTAAAGGTACGTGTTTTAGATATTAGAAAAAGGATGTAAATTTAACGTTATGTTAAAGTTATCGTGTTATTGGTTAGCTAAACGTGTCTAGACTGATTTGAAGTTATTCAAATAACAATTCAAATAACCATGCTGTACATTTTAATATAGTTATAGTGGCTATGTAAATGCCTTCACTGTAGTTATTGGGGCAAAAATGCATTTCTACATTAATTTGCGTGGATTACTAACGGTGAGCGTCGAAATGCGTCTTCTTCGTTAGTGTAAATAAAGTTGTTTGCATGTGATCTCTCCTCAGATGCCTCCCAAACCTCTGGAGCCTCTGGCCAAAAAGCTCCTGAAGGGGGTGATTTTTGTGGAGCTGCTCGGAGTCTTGGGGGCCTACAGTCTCTTTCACTTGATGAACAACAGTCGAGGTGTCACTTTAATAAATCTTTATTCAATAACTGCAGGCTGTCAGGAGCCAGTCTGGTATGACTGAATCAGTTATTAAAACCTGGCTGCAGTAGCTTGAAAACCAGAGGTGTCAGTAGTAACCACAGTGCACTGAAATGCTGATATTGTGTTAGTAACATTCTCATTCTCTACCTGTGTTGTGAAAATGTGATGCCTTGTTCTACCTGTGCATCATAAGTAGGGTTTCAGATCCTATGTAATGTCTTACATCAGATATACTATTTGACCAGTTTTGTAATATTTATCTCTAAATGTGCTGAAAACTAATATCTGTTTTCTGTCATTGGACTCAAACATGCCCTGATAATATAAAAGTGACTCGTGTGTGTGTGTGAATTAAATGAGCTGTTTTCTTTCTGCAGATTTCAGGAACACCATGAGCAGGAGGTGTCCATCAATCCTAGAAGGTGAGTAGATTTACTGAATTTAGTCTTCTTATCCGTTGTTTTATTTAATATTCACAGTAATGCTTATGCTGCAGATATTAATGAAAACAAGCAGGTGATCGTACGTCAGGTTTAGAGTTTCTCACTGATGCTGAGGAAACTTTTTTTTTTGGAAACATTTATTTAACATGTAATGAATTTACAGAAGCCGATGGCAAAGTGGCTCACATATTATCATTTCTGTCTGACACTGCAAGTGAAACTTTGCATAAAGACCAAATTTTTTTTACAAATTTTGTAGAGATTTTTTAAAATAACATATTTGCAAAATCTCTGCACATATTTTATGTTTCTTCACCTATTATCTGAGCTCATTTACTATATGTACCAGTTATATTCAAAACAGTTATTTTGAAAGGTGCCATATTCATAGGTCATAAATGTATTTTGTTTATAATAAATTAGATGGAAAGATATGGACATAATATTTAATATAAGCTGGCAGCTAATTTAAAACCGATCATGTAGAAATGTTAAAGATTTAAACTGTAAAGAAACTTTTAACATGTCAGAAATTATTTTTATTTTCCCAACTCTCAGTATGAATTATTAGACACAACATCTGTAGGATTTTTATTAAAAACACGTGAACAGTAAAGTCAAACAGCAGCCGACCGACTGGATCTGTTTTCTCCCAGTTTACTACCAGTCCAACGAGTGGGCGGGGGTCTACGGCATCCGAGAGAGAGACCACGAAGCCTGGTCGACCAAACACAACTGAAGATGTTTTTTTTCCCTCCAAAAAGACCACCGCAACATCGAGCGGCTACTTCTTCCTCTTCCTGCTCTCAAACGACTTCTTCTTGTTGAACATGGTCTTCTTCCGGCGCATGGTCTTGGCGTCGCGGTCGTGGATCCAGTCGTCGCGCTGAGCCTCCCACTTCAGCTGCTTCAGACCTGCGAGGATCAGAATAGAGTGTTAATGACGACACCAGGAGAATTTAAAACCGTTTTCACCTTGAATGTACAACCTGACACTTACGTCATTCTAGTCACCAGTTTATTAAGAACACTGAGGTGACACAGCTGCAGTGAATCCTGCTTCATGAAGATCAGTTTATTTTAGAATCAAAAACCGCAGACTGAATCAACATCTCTTTGAAACCTTATGAAGGAGAATTCACTGCAGACACATCTGACCAATAAGCAGAGAGAAGGTTCTCACAAAGTCTGAAGTGATGTGGAATCAGAACAAATGTACCGAGGTGTGAGAGAGCCTCAGATTGAGTTCTAAAACTGGTCTGAACAAAAAAGACGTTTAGCTGTAGCTGTAGCTGTGAGTGAACTTTGTCGTGTTGATACAGGGACAAGTGATTTCAGTTTGAAGCTGAGTGGATGTGATGATTTTCTCTGTGTGGAGACGTTATTGAATAAACTGTGCTGGTATCCAGCCGCCTCAATAAAACGATCACCATCTCTGACCTGCGTGTGATTTCCTGCCTCACCTGCTTTATCTGCGTTGGCCATAGCGTTCAGTCCGATGTTGTCAAACTTGGAGCCGGCGTTCTCATCCAGCAGGGAGCCAAACTGGGAAAACATTAAATACATTAAACATTAGTAGTTTTTGACGTTAATGTGAGAGTCACTGCTCAACTCACCTCCTCAGCAGAGGCAAACAAGGCTCCATCTTTCTTCTTCTTCTTCCTCGCCTGTTTGGAACCTGTAAGAAATGATCAGTAAAACCACTTTAAAATGATTTAAATGATCAAGTTCACTCAGGTTTCAACTTAAGTTCAGCACGAACCCAAAGATCCAGAGAAGTCGAGCTCCTCCGACGATTTTCTTTTCCCCTTCTGGGTGCGAGCGGCGACACTCGGAAGCTCGCCGCCTGAATCTGCAGAAATGTTCATTTAATTACTGGACGTAGAAATTAAAAATAATATCTGTCCTTTCTTAAATGTTTGGAGCTCTGGTATAAAATGAGGTAATTTGGTCTCCGACAGAACGAAACACGTAGACTCACCATCAGACGCATCGTCATCCTCCTCTTCCTCCAGCTCAGGGACTAAAAGGAAAAAGACAAAGTGGGACATTTGAGCTTGTATCCAGGCCACGACCAAAACCTCCTCAAACTCCCTGTATCCTACCTTCATCATCATCATCATCATCATCATCAAACTCATCGCCCCCATCAGGATCCATGAACGTCCCTCCTTCCTCCTCCAGTTCATCTCCAAAGTCCTCCTCATCCATACTGCCCAGAGACACCTCCTCGTCGTCCAGGTCGTCCAGGTCCGAGTCGTCTGAGTCCTCCGCAGCCTTCTTTCCCTTTTTGCTCTTTACGTTACTGTTGAGCATCGAGGGGAGACGGAGGACGTGGGTGGGTGTTACTCACCCAGTGTTAACAGACAGGCAGCAGTTAAACATTCACAAACACAGAGAGAGAAGCTCACGATGCTACGGTAGAAACTCTGAGCAGGTCTGTGTCCATGTGCTTTACTCACCCTGCAAAGTCCAGATCATCGTCTGCCAGCTCCGTGAAATACGAGTCTCCTTCACAGGAATCTGTTGAGAACAAACGTTGCGTTAGTTCACGGTGGAGTTTAACCAGGTTACAAATAAGTACCGGAGAAAGTGATATTTCAGGCTTTATATTCAGACTGTAGATAAAGAAGCGCGTGGGAATCCGTGGGATCTGCTCTGCTGTGGCGTTCAGGGACATTACAGCCTTACCGATCACCGCTTCTCAACTCACCGAGTATTTTCTCGAACTCCTCATCGTCCACGTCCTCCACGCTCTCTCCATCGCTGTCTCGCCGCGGCCGACGAACCTGCTTCTCCTGCTGCCGTTTTTTGAAGAACCTGAGGGAGTAAGAAAAGAAGAAGGAAAACACAGATGAGAAAATCATCTGTCTCTTATCTGAGACACGAAGCCGCGTGTCTAACTCACCGGTGAAAGAAGATTTCATCCACAGGGATCTGACTCTCGTCTTTGGCCAGAAACTTGTCACAGTTCACTGGTGGAACACGGATAAAGTTTATTTCACTGACGGAAAACAAACAAACAGACAACAGAGAGAAATCCTCAAACAGTCACCTGGTAAAGAGTTGAGCGGTAACTTCTGTTTGGGCTTCAGCGCTGCAGCGTCTGTGTTCTCTGAGAGGAGAAATGAAGAATGATGGAACAGAAACGCTGGAGGAAACTATTAATCAGCAGAGAAATTACGTTTCTTACGTTTCCCCTTCAGCTGTTTGGGGTTTCTGAAGACAAATCGGTCCAAGAACCGAATGAGGGTGAAGTCCTGCAGAGGGTCCCCGGAGTACTGGATGGACCCCCCCTGTAAAAACAGCAAAGAACAGCATGTACCCCCCAACAGCACGAAAACATGATGAGGAAAACAAAACAACGCTCGGTGTGAGGTTTCACCTGCAGGATCGTTTTAGCAAACAGCGACACCGACGGGTGGAAGTGCAGCGTGAGCTGCAGAGACACAAACAACCAGAATCAGACAGTCAGAAAACCTTTACCTGCTTTATTTCTAAACTACGATATTTACTTCAACAGCTTCTCACCCTCTGCAGCTCCCACAACGTCGTGTGATTGGCGCCGCAGAACAGCGGGTTTCTGTGCAGCGGGTCGTAGCCGTCCATGCTCTTCCCTCCTGAGGACAACAGCATGGGACAAACACGGGAGATGTCTCACTCTGCTGGATTTTCTGGAGCTACACCAACACTCACTCCTCTTTACATAATTCTGCTATTAACTGAAACTCAGAGACACTCAATTGTCTTCACAGACCTTCCAGGTTCTGGTGATGTACCCACGACGCTGTGGGTTTCGCCTCCTTTGCCTCCACACTCAATCCTTCCTCCACTTTGTCAGCGTCCACGAAGCGCTCTTCTTCATCGTCGTCGTTCTCTTCTGCGAGATCTTTGAACTCCTCCTCCTCTCCATCCTGAAGGAACACGAGACGAGTTAGAAACCAGCAGAACAGCACCAAACGGTGCAACGTGTGCGGCAGTCTCACCCCCTCCTCCTGCAGCAGCATCTTGAGGCCCGGCTTGGCCTTCATGACCTCCGACACCAGAAACAGCGCTCCGCACGCGAAGCTGGGATTCTGCTCGGCGCTGACCTGCAGCAGCCGCTTCACGAAGGCTTTGACCCGCCGCAGCACGATGTCGGCCTTCAGAGACTTGTACAGGAGGTTGAGGAACATGCTCTGTCTGGAGGACGACGACAAGCCAGGGTCCAGCAGCTTCCTGCAGGGTCAACACCCACAGGTCATTCATTTATTTATTTATTAACCTGTGCTTACATGATCACATGATGACTGATCCAGGCCGTCAGGCGCGCGAGCTCTCACCTGTACAGGGCGACGTAGTATCGGTCAGAGATGCTCTGCTGGGAGTCCATCACCTGGAACAGCAGCATGAGCGCCTGCACAGCCGTGTTGAACTTCACTAGATGAACCACCTTGAACAGAGTGTCCAGCTGCTCCTTCACCTTCTCGTCTCCAGCGCCGGCGTAGGGATACGCCCTGTTCACGCCCGACAGCAGCGCGCTCAGCATCTTCGACTCCACGTCCTTCTTCTTGATGCAGGCTCTGAAGAACGTGAAGTAGATGGTGATGAGTTTAGCGGCGAGCTCGGCCTCGTCGTGGCTCAGCATCACCTGGCTGAGGAAGCAGACGGCGTAGTACTGCGCCTTCGGGCTGATGTTGGGCCGGAACATGAGCCGCTCCACCTCGCAGCACACCACCACCTTCATGTTGGGGTGTTTGTGCAGCAGCGTCTCCAGCAGGTACGAAGCTTTAGCTGCAGTTTTGTATTCGGGGTCGCCCAGCTTGTTGACCACCTGGATGAGCAGCGCCCTCTCCTGCTCCGGGCGGCTGCACAGCAGCTCGTGGGCCGTTGCCAGAGCCTTCGCTTTACTGGCTGCCACGGTGTCGTGAGCCACAGAGTCCAGAGCCATCACGAATTCTGCCACATGGTGCTTCAGCTGGTGCTCGAAGTACCAGAGGATAAGGCGGCGGTCGCGAGCATCACGGTTGCCGCTCGCCTTCTCCTCCAGCTCATGGAACGGATGCTGCGGGAAGGGGCGGAGCTTCCTGTTCTCTGGCAGCAGGTCGGACAGCAGCAGCTCACGCAGCGTGTCCAGAGCCATTAGACCCATCCGCCTGCTGCCCTTCTTCTTCACCATGGCCACCAGATTCTCTATGTGCTCCAGTGTGTGCACCGGTGCGTCCTGGATCAGAACCGTCATGGCCGCCATCCTGTCAGCCAGCACGCCTGCAGAGACGACCGTTTTCATCCAGGCAGAGTTGGCACCTTTCTGCAGGTTCTTCTTGCTCTTGTAGAGCTCCACCTCTGCCTCAAACAGCCGCTGGGCGAGCGCCTTGTACTGGGAGACCAGCGGGGGATCCTGCGGCGCCTCCGAGCCCTCAGCTGTGTATTCTTGGTCGAACCATTTCCCTCCTGGTTTGATCAGCAGAACTTGCCTCTGCTGGAACTCAAACACATTTATAGTCTTTTTTGTCTTTTTTCCAGTAGAAGCCTGGATGCCTTTTGTCTTTGTTACCTTCTGTTTGTTATCCTCTCCCTGACCTTTCTTCTGAGCGCTGGCTACGCGTTCCTCTGGAAACTCTTTCTTGGTTTTGGCCTTTTTACTTTCCTTCTTGCTTGAATCTCCAGTGTCGTTGCCTTCAGGCTCGTCCGTCATGATTTGCTGTTCAGCAAATGCCCGGATTCCCAGTTTGGTGATGAATTTCTCCAGTTCACCGTCCTCCAGATCATCTATGGTTTCTTTCTTCCCCCCATCGACAAGCTCATTGGAGTCATTCAGGCCAGCGAGGAAGACATAGTCAGCCTGCAAACAGAGGAGAGAAGGGGATGAAGACGTAGATCCAAAGTTTGCAAGTGATGTTTCTGCATTTTATTTTATTTTATTGGAAGATATGGTTAGATATGTTGTCATTGGTTTAACTGCAGCACATTAAGGTAGAAGTGGTTAACCACGGAAAGACTGAGGTTAATAAAGAAATAAACATGTTTCTGTCTCACCCGTGTTCCTCCGAGCCGTAAAACCTCATCGAGATTGAACTCTTCTTCATCTTTCCTCGCTCTGTGCTGACCCTCACCATGTGCTGGGTCTTCCTCCTCCTCCCCGCTGTTATTTTCATTCTCCATATCGTTTTCTTCGGCCTGGAGAGTCACATTTCTCGTGGCTTTTGGTTTTTTGCGATGCTTGTTTTTCGCTGCCATGCTTGCTACGGCATGAGGAGCGTGACCCGGATGAAGAAGCCGCCGTCACGTCAGCGTTTCCGAAACATTTTAGTTTCTAACAAAATATTTGTAATCTATGGATTTTTTAAATCACAAAACGTCCCATAGAGTGTTATATTTATTTTGTTAAAAAAAGATAAGATGGAAAATCAAAAAACATGCACGCATTCTAAACGCCACTGAAGGTTGTCCAATCAGAGTTTGTTGCCAACGAGCAGCGCATGGTACAGGAAATGTGTGTACTTTTCAAAATAAGCATAAGAAATGTTAAAATAATATTGTTACGTTAATGTGACTGTTTTCTTAGAATGGCTTGTGTTATTGTCCTAATTACATAACTTAGTGCTAAAGGAAATAAAAATGAAAACGAATCAAATGAATCGTAGCTTTGAAGCAAGATTTTAACCACAGCGTAGAAATTGACATTATTGGATTTCTTGTCCCAAATATTTCTAAAGTCTTGACAATCGTCCGAGTGTTCTCATATTACATCACTGATTGAATTATATTCTTTATTTCTTAAAAAAATAAAAAATTTTCATTTCTCTCGGCTTTAATAAAAAGTTACAGTACATTTATTGTGAAAGGTTATCCGGATGTTTCGTTAAGTTTAACTAACACGTTAGCTTTAGGATTTAGTCTTTTTCGATTCGGACTTTAAAGCGTTGATTTAGCACAACACACAAACACAAATTAACACATGAACATTTATATCATTAACATCCAAGGCGGGCGTGCTCGTCTTCGTCTGATAACGTGCTTGTCGCTAGCGTGCTTCACGCTAATCAGCTAGCTGCTAACATGCTAGCAGCAGGGGAGAAAGTTGGAGCGTGACGTAAAAGTTACATTTCACAATCTTCGCGTCAAATAATGGTAGAAACGTTATAGCAGTGTTCTAGTTGTTTTTCGGTGAACACACAGCGCGCAATGAGAGTTTTACTCAGTGGTAAAACACAGAGGTTGATCAGCAGAGTCTTCATTCATCCCGTCACTCCATCAGGTGAGTCAGTGATGTAATGTGACGAGACAGAGACAGGTGTACATTTTATCTCGTATGTTTCCATTATAGATACATCCACGTGTAGATTTATATAGAAATATATATACACACGTGTATAAATATAAGATGTAGGACCAGCTTAATGGATAAACACGTGCTTAAAATATCATAAAATGTGTGGTATCATGATTCCTGTTCTAAGCAACAGTTCACCTACTTTTTCTATATAGTTTGAAATTAGTATTTTTTTTATTATTGATTATCATAATGACTTTCAGTGCTGACAGCTAAACCCCTCCAAATGATCTAAATGATTGAAGATGCTTCTTGGTGTTCTGTCACAGCCTCTCTGTTGACCGTGCGATGGCGACCAGCTCAGACCAGACACTTCTGCAGCTCTTCACCTGATCAGGAAAAGCCTCAGCCGTCCATGCTGCGACATCTGACCTCCAAAATAAAAGCCACAGGTCCAATCTCAGTGGCAGAGTACATGAGAGAAGTGCTCACTAATCCTGTGACAGTAAGTGACACATGCGGTTGTTTCACACCAATCAGACAGTTTGTGCACTTGTTCCTTTCACTCAGACTCGTCTGTCGACTCTTTCAGGGTTACTACGTGAGGAACAACATGCTGGGACCAGATGGAGATTTCATCACATCACCAGAAATCAGTCAGATTTTTGGAGAGGTGAGCCTGTAAAAATTCAACCCTCAGCTTTGCACACTAATAATCACAGTATATTCTCAAGGCAAATTCATCTTTATTATTTCAGTTTTGACAGATTTATTTATCAAAACATTTCAGTGCAGACATTTACTCATAAAAGTATGTTTTTGTTTTTTTTTATATTTCAACTTGTTCTGGTTCAATTAAAATATTATCTGTTGGACATTGTCATCCAGCTGCTCGGTGTGTGGATCATCAGCGAGTGGATGGGAGCAGGTCGACCCAAACAGCTGCAGCTGGTCGAGCTTGGACCTGGAAAAGGATCGTTGGCTGGTGACGTCCTCAGAGTACGACGCACAAGTCGTGTTATTTATTACAGCAGCATGATGTCACACAGATCAGGGAAAAACCATCTGAGGAAATCTGGAGATTTTAACACAGACCACATCACAACACAATGAATTATCTGTCTGTGTTTTTCTGACTTAAAGGAGTAAAATTGAAATATTACCCTGCAGGTGTTTAGTCAGTTGCAGACGGTGCTGGATGGAGCTTCAGTGTCACTCCACCTGGTCGAGGTGAGTCCGGCTCTCAGTCAGCTTCAGGCCCAGAATCTTACCGGGAGCCACAGCTGGGAGGCAGAACCTGGGGACAAGGTGGTTTATCGGCGAGGGGAAACCACAGCGGGTCTGCCGGTGTCCTGGTACCACCGCCTAGACGACGTCCCCACAGGTACACAACACCTGGACGCAGGGTTGATTAAACCAGCTGGAGACCTGTGCTTCGTCTAAGGAATCGTCCTTATACTTCACATGTTTGAAAGCTCATCTACACATCACTGAACCTTTTTCCATACAATGATCTCTCAGGTCCATTTTTTTCTTCCCCTCAGGATTCAGCATCTTTCTCGCTCACGAGTTCTTTGACGCTCTGCCCATCCACAAATTCCAGGTACAGTTAAATTCACTGCATGTAAAACAAATCTTATTTTTTTATTTCTTTGGAGAAAAATAGACACGAACGTGAAACTGGTTGTTTGTTCTTACTGGCAAAGTGTCGTATTGTTTGTCCACATTTCTACCAGCAGATGGCACCATCGTGAAATATGTCCAGCTGTTTAAAACACATAAAATGTGATTCTTTCTGTGAGTCCTCACTGCTGTCGAACATGCCGTGACGAAGGCTTTGCGCTCGAATCAGTCATAGCTGAGCTGTTTCTGCGTCTGTCTTTACGTAGAGGACGGAGAAAGGTTGGAGGGAGGTGTTGGTGGACATCGACCCGCAGAAACCAGACCGCCTGAGGTTCGTCGTGGCGCCGTCTCACACTCTGGCCTCGTCCACGCTGGTGCAGGTTGGTGTCTGAGCTCCAGCTGTGGATAAATAAATTATTTTCTCAGACACACTTCTTACTATGAAGAGGAAATTTCACTGAATTCAGCAGCGGGAGCTTCACAAGCAAAGAGGAGGTCGTAAAAAACATCAGGAGTTTGATTATTTCCACTTTAAAGCACAGTACGAAGAACTTCTCACAGAGGTTTGTTATATAGCCTCCATCTGGTTTTTACTGGCCACGTTTCTAGCATCCACACGTTCCCGGCCTGTTTGATTTGGGCGCTCTGGCTCCGTTTAGTCACTTTGAACGTCCTGCCAGAGGCCTGACATCATCCGCACTATCAGCAGCAGGAAGAAGAACCCTGCTCTTAAATCCTCACCAAACTGAGGAAAGTAGTTTTTTTTTCATTGAGCTCGATGTTTAGGTGGATTTAGGATCCGATGAGGAATCAGGATGTGATGTGGCGCCTGGAGGAGAGGAGAACCCAACCAGAAACCCAGATGCTGCTGAAGCTTCTTTGGTTGTCTCTCGGCTTTTGTTGTATTTTTCTGGACAATGAGTCGATGTTTTTGTTCGAGAACAAGATGTTTAGTTTCTAAATGTGCTTTAATAAAATGAAATGTTTGTCCAGCTCAGCTCGTGTTTACACAGCTGACTCCAGCAGAGTAGACGTGATTTATCATCCATTCGTGTGTGTGTGTCTGTCAGGCAGGCGAGCGGCGGGAGCACGTGGAGGTGTGTGCAGAAGGTGGCGTCATCGCCCAGCAGCTGGCGCGGCGGATCGTGGAGGACGGCGGCGCGGCGCTGATAGCCGACTACGGCCACGATGGCACCGGGACGGACACGTTCAGGGTAGGACGCAGAGCAGCGCGGTTTATACTGCGTGGATGTAAGAGGGCGGAGGAATACGTGGTTGTCTCTGTGAAGTCGTCTCATGTTGTAGTTGAGGGAAACAGATGCAGGAAGCGGTGATGCTCCTCTGCTGCAGGCTGAGGGGAAACCAGGGTCGATGAGTTCACTGCTCGTCTTCCTCAACCTCTCAATGACAAATCTTTGAACACAACAATGTGTGTGTGCAGAGAGACGACTGCTCATTTCTTCAGCTTTAGTGCAGACAGGAAGTGATTTTCTGGTAAACTCCCCGCATGCTTTGTAGGCGGCAGCTGACACCTTACTGTAACTCGAGCAGTAACTCTGAGAAGACGTTTTGCTCGTCACACTCGCATCACGCTCGCCGTCTTGCTGCACAAACTGAAACCCCTTTTCTGCTTTGTTCAGGCTTTTAGACGCCACCGGCTCCATGACGTGCTTTCTTCTCCCGGCTCGGCCGACCTCACAGCTGACCTGGATTTTAGCTACCTGCGGAGGATGGCTGGAGGGGGCGTGGCCTGTCTGGGACCCGTGACTCAGAGGACGTTCCTGAAGAACATGGGCATCGACACCCGACTGCAGGTGAAAATAAAACCATGTTATTATATTATAACGACGGCGCTGACGAGCGCTAACCTCTGGTGTCTGGTGCAGGTTCTGCTGAGGAGCTGCACTGACCCGAGCACCAGGAAGCAGCTGATCAGCAGCTACGACATGCTGACCAACCCCGCAAAGATGGGCGAGCGCTTCCATTTCTTCAGCCTGCTGCACCACAGCCGGCTCGCCAGGCCCAAGAAGACGGAGGGACTGAAGCTGGACAAGAAGAGGAGCCCGGCGCCGCTGCCCGTGGCTGGATTCACAGAACTGTGCTTCTCCTGAACGAGCGGGTCACAGAAGTGTGGGAGCACAAAGCGGTGTTCACATCCTTCATTTGTGTAAAAGACAAACTCCTTAATTCATGTTCGTGAAGTCAACAGAAGTTGTGTAATGGTCACATCAAATAATTTAATTCTTAGTTAAATTCACTAAGGTTCCTTTAAGTTCACTGTGTTTAAGTTTGTTAAACTATAAAATGAATAAAATTCACCTTTAAAAGTTCCTCTGAAATCAATAAAGAGGCTTCAGAAGTTTTTGTTCTTCTCCTGAGTGGAGGGGGGAGAGAGAGGGGGG
>JAUMTR010000016.1:15500254-15512657 GCA_032270685.1 Microctenopoma stevenorrisi
GATTATTGTATTAAACGGTAGAAAAAACCTAGAACAAGCTCATTTGTGTCTCCTCAGTCTGGGGGTCCTGTCTGTGCCCAGGGGCCCATTCTCCCATAATCCGTCTGTGGTCAGAGGTCGTCCCGCTGCAGGAAGGCCCCCCTCCCCCTGCCCCACATCTTGAAGCAGTTAGCTGAGCTCACAGTTGTGCAGCAGCCATTCACGACCAGCCCGTCGCTCCTCCAGTAGCAATTAAAGGGTCGAGTTACACGAGCGACGCCCGGCCGCTGCCAGAACAAGCAGGCGTCCTCCAGAGGAGCGTTTCCAAACATCCTGCTGGGGATGGTTATCAGCTTTCCCCCCAACGCAGGAAGGTCTGATCGGGTTCGTTCGATGAGTCACACATTTGGAAATGATTCTTGTTAAACCTGGGAAATGGATCAAAGTCAAATCTTCAAGAGTGTTTTTGGTTCTGGTCATAATTTACTGACTGATCATTAAAAGTTTATCGAATCATCAGATCTTTTCACTGAAACTGATCATTAACCATCAAAGTGAACATTACTGACATCAGCACGTCCTGCTTCATACAACCAACATCCACAATTACTGTTTCTGCCTCTAGACCTTTACAGATCTGACACCTTTCAGAGACAGTTTGGAGTTTGACCAGACACAAACCACACGCTCACAGTAGAGTAGTCATGATTTACTTTTCTACCTTTGCATCCTTCAGTATTCTCTAGTTTATCACTGCAGCAGGTTCCGTTTATTGCTCTGTAAAAAAGTTGAATCGTTTATGTAAATTTGAAGTTTCCCAAAACTCTTTTAATATTTTCTCACATATTTCCACATAAGACAAAGTTTCTAGCAAAAATACAAAATGTAAAATAAATTCTCAGGCTGGAGTCAGACCAGATGTCCTCAGGTTTCCACGGAAACAGAATAGCAGCTCGGTTCTCAGCTCGTCTTCGCCCAAAGTCAGAAAGAATCTGAAAATCTTTTGTTTTTCTGCAAAGGTATAAAGTTGGAAGAAAACGTCACTGTGTGTTCATAGAGACAAATATTCAGGAAGCGGCGCAAATGTTCAACGTTTGCAGAGGAACAAACCAAAATAGTGCAAAGAGATCCAGACAAGGAATGACTAAAAACAGTCGCTGGTTTCCTCCGTGTTCCACGCTTTCCCTTTTATTTCTCCTCTGAACAGCTCGCAGCCAAAAATATAAACTCAGCTGAAACGTAGAGTCTCCGGACTGGACGGGACTTTTGCTTTTGCCCTTGTGTGGCTCAAGTTGCAGTAAATATCTGACAGAGTGAGTTTTGAAATGTGGGAGGACAAAGACCGTGGTCGGTTTGTAGGAAAAAGTTCTAATGTGTTAAAAATATCTTTGGACCCAATTTGTCTCCGCACTGCACAGTGTCCTCACTGCCAGGAGGACAGCTCACAGTCTCCACGGGCTCCGGGACGTGTGCTGCTGGCTCCTCAGGGCTGATGCTTTCTGTCAGGAAATGTTGTCCCTCCACGGCCTCTAGGGGTCCTCGTCCATGTCGTCCAGATTGGGGGACATGATGAAGTGTTTGGGGTAGTGCAGGCCTCTCTCGTCAGCGTGCTCCTCCCAGCGGGCGTCATCGCTCTCGTGGGTGATGTAGCGCTCACCTCGACGGGTCTCGAACTCCCGGAGGTCCAGCCAGGTCTGGTAGTCCTGCAAACGACATCAGTGGACTCGAATATCAAAGCATTCCCACAGAAAGAAGAGGTTTGACACCAATGACCCTAACCCGTGGTACCTGCAGCCAGGGGTGGCTCAGTGACTTATCCACACTGTAGCGCTTCCTCATCTTCACCTGCAGCAGGTTGTTTATCACGTCTATGGCTGTGGGGAGGAAACAAACTTTAATTCAACCACTACACCCCTTTAAAAAGTCTTAGACCTCTCTCAGTGTGTTTTAAAGGCAGCAGCAGCTTTGACATCAACGTTCCTTCCTTCATTTGGGTTTGTGACCCTTAGAGTCAGATTTCCTGGATAATATGTGGAGATCTGCAGGTGTCGGGGAGCTGCTATTAGTAATGTACCTTCACTTCTTCACTCCAGATTCAGTTGATCAGGAGAGAACCACATCCCTTACCCTGCTCCGAGATCTCCTTCCAGGGGTTGGGTGGGTACATGAAGGCAGCATTCTGGATCTGGTCGTTGATGTCCTCGTCTTCATTGAAGGGAAACGTCCCACTCAGACTGACGTAGATGATGACGCCGACTGACCACATGTCCAAAGATCGGTTGTAGCCTTTGCTTCGGAGCACCTCGGGCGCCAAATAAGCCGGAGTGCCGACCACGGATCGCCGGAAAGACTTCTCCCCGATTATGCGAGCGAAGCCAAAGTCGCACAGCTTCACCTGAAGGCCACGTTTTAGTTAAAGATGTGCTGCTGATGTGAGTCAGATCAAACATTTAAAGCATCATCACTGTTCCAGTTCTAACCTGAGGGAAGGGTTCTGCTGAGGCCAGGAGGACGTTCTCAGGCTTCAGGTCACAGTGGACAATGTTCTTGAAGTGAAGATGTCTGAGGGCCACGAGGATCTGTGGATTTAACGTATGTGGCACCATCAAAAACACTTAGTTCTCATAATGTTTTCATATTTCGCTGCAGCTGGTTGAACTGAACAAGTGACAGCTGAGATTCCAAGTGGAAAACTAAAATAATGAGGTAAAAAAAACGCTGAGATGCAGCGGTCCAGTGGTAAGAATAAGAACCCTGCAGGCCCCTGGTCTTCACTGACCTGTATAACCAGGAACTTGGTGAGGCGTTCTGGCAGTCGACTCTTCTCGTTGGATAAAATCATCTCCAACATGTCTCCGTGAAGCTTCTCCATGACGACAAACACCTGCTCCGGCGTCTCGAACATGCACTCCAGGTTAACGATACCAGGGTGGTGGAGGTTCTGACGGAAACAAGGCGGTTAGATTTAAAGCAGGACTCATTCTGAAAGCTCAGATATTCAAACGTGGGGTTTGGTACCTGGAGAATGGCCACCTCGTTCCGCAGCTGGCTCTCCTGCTTGGTGGGAAATCTCATTTTGTCGATGATTTTAATTGCTACGTCTCTGCCGGTCTTTCTGTGTTTACCTACGTGGGAGAGTGAGGAAGCGGTGAAATCTAAATTCAACTTTTTCCACATTTAGTAAATTACATTCTTCATATTAAAGCTCTTTTATCAGAACACATTTGAAGCCTCACCTCCGTAGACGACCCCAAACTGTCCAGAGCCGAGGACCTCGTCGGCAAAGATCTGATAAACTGAACTGATATCCTGGACAAGAAGATCAGAAGAACAATGCATCACTGACTTATTTTCTTTTTGTGCTTTGTCTTTCTTTTTTGTAACAAATTTCAGAGAAGTCAGTGACTTTCACAGAAGATGTACAAACAAGGGATCAGGATCAAAATATGATAAAGACAAAAGTTCTTCACTATTTACTCCCAAACAACAGAGAAAAGAGCTCATTTTATCTGATGCCAATGTTTTTTTAGTTCTTCTGGAGGGGTCTGTATCTTTATAAAACTGAATGTTAACCTAGCTAAGCTGCTAAATGCTACTGTGGTGCATGCTAATGCTAAGCTAACTTACCGTTAGCATGCTGTGAGTGTGTTAGCATGCTAACGATAGCATAGCGTGGCTAGTTCGGCTACAGGCTCAGAAGAAGTGTTTTATTAATTTATTTTATTTTAAATATTAATTCATATTATCGCCATTTAAACACATACACATTACAGCACGCTGCTGAAAATAGTCCCTAATTTCTTCCTCTTCTGCCAAAATATGCTACAGACTTTTTGTTTGTCAAGTTTCCTTAAAAAAATGCTTTTCACACTGAAAACTGGGCAAACAAATCTAAGACCGTGAAGACTTACCACGTTTTCTTGGATCTGGGAGTTGGACACCGATATGCTGATAGAAAGTTCCTCTGCAGAGACAAAAATGTTATTAACGAAGCCCAGGAGACACAGGTGAGGTTTTATTTTTCTAAAGTCTTTGTTAGAGACGATTTCCAGCTGAGATCAAACCACCGTGTTTGTTTGTTCAACACGTGTTGAAAGAACATTGGAAATGACTTTAAATCGTTTTTCCAGCCTCCACTTCCTGTCCTCTCTTCATGTGTCAGAACTTCTAATGCGCACATAACAGAATCGTCTTCGTCACAGACACGCCAACATGCGTAGAGGAAACCCACTGCTGCCAGTGAGTTTCCACAGCTGAGGTCACATTGATTTCAGATCGCTGGCTGGGTTCTGATTGGGTCGTTACCCAGCGATCGATACCTGCAGGCCGCGGCATGGCGGCATATTCAGGTCACTAGTTAGGTCACCGTTCACAGACTTTATGTAACTGATGTTAAAATCTAGCTCAGTGTGAGAGAATACAGTATATTTTATGTTAGGAATCATCTTTTTGGTCACAGTTTGCTGGTAATGACACACGCCCTCCGTACGTTTCACAGTAAAAGCCCTGCAGCAGTCGGGCTTTTACTGCCGTAGGTGCTGATTCGGACAAATATTTTGGGGAATCCAGTTTTTCCAAGCGTTAGATGAGAACACTGATATTAATCTGATGTCTGCGTGTTAAACACACAGCTGGAGTCTGGCTGAAATTAGCCTAGCTTAGCATATTGTATTGTAGATGGAAACCTCTTAATAGGCTAATTTATTAGCTCATTGCATCATATTTGCATTAACAGAAATACAATAACAATTTCTTCAGGAGCAGCTCAGTATTTCTGTGCAGCATCTGGAGGGCAGATTTCTAGATGCGGTTGAAAAGCCCCATTTGATCTATGTAGAAATGAAATGCCACCAAACCTGGCAACCTCACTGGGAAAACACGACTTTAACTATATGTGCACTGGAGTAACCCACTGTAAATCTACGTATTCAGCATTTGCAGTAAAACTTTTTGAGTCTCCCAAAGTTCATTGATGGAAGGTGACTTACTCATATATTTAGTCGGACTTCAGCCAGTCCACTCGACCAGCTTCCCTGCCTGCAGCCCTTTGGTCCTGCAGGTCTACATATGTCAGAGAAATCTGCAATCTTCATGGAAAAATCTGGATTCTTTAATCCCACAGAAGTGCAGCGTCAGTGGGTCATGATTAATCCCCTTCTCACCAAAGCACCACTAAGCTTTCACTAAGCAAATAGGTACGAATAATGGATAATTACTGCGCTGATTAATATGTTTCAGCTGGCAACACAATGAGGTCAGCCACCACCTGAATGTCCTGACTGACCAGGATTTTCCATCAATGGATTTTTTCCTCTCTGATGGTTTGGGCAAATTCCAAGATGACAACGGCAAAATTCATCAGGCTCTAATTGGGAAGCGGTTCAACGAGCATGAGACATTATGTAAACACCAGGGAGTCCACACCTTCATCTCGCTGGAAGGCTGCCCCGCAGCGCTCCGGACTCACGCGCCGATTGTGAACGCAGCACTAGTTTTTGAATGTCCACCGATCATGGTTCAGTTTATGTAACTTTATTGACACTAATGTGTCTGTATCAGAGCTTCATGCACAGCTGTTCAAACCTCGCTGTATTAAACTTGTGTTTTGTCTGGTGTTGTATTATTTTAGTCACAGGTCCACTGTTGTGTTACATCACCGCTCCATTAACAAAACCTCCATTATGTGAAGGAAAGTGAAGCTGGACATTAGCGGAGGACACAGACTGTTTTATCTCTTCCATCATCGTTAATGGCGTTTTTTCTTTTTTTGGTTCTAATTTTGAGATGAAACTTAAATCACTTAAACCCGAGATGAAGCACGAGCTGGAAAATCCTCCAAAATCCTTTCAGTCCTGTTAAAACATCAGCAGCCCGTAAGTCTGGATGTGGAACAATATTTGGAAGCAAATCCACACGTCGATAAAAGCCGAGCGTCGCAGAGCCCGATTTGACAAATGGTTCCATTACTGTGTCAAAGGGTAAAGACACGCAGCTCTGCCAGAGGGGCCAATGGGGCGAGATTTAAAATCAACAAAACCTGTGTCAAATCACACGCTCGTTTCATTCATAAAGTTAATGTCAGAAAGTAAAAGGGACGTTTTTTGATCAGTCTAACAAAGAATGACTAGTCAACGAGAAAAGCCCAACAGAGGTCCACGATCCAGAAGGAACCGAGCTGAATCGTGGCCAGAAACAATACTTGACTCTTAGATCAGAGCTGGTGGAGTGCAGCAGTAAAATCACTAGTTCGAACCCGTTTAATATTTGTGGACCTCGTCCTAAAAAAGCCAACAACAGAACAAAGCTGTGATGTGAGGGACACAGTTCAAAACACACCTGAGACCTGGAACCAAAGACCTGTTGCCGGGTTGTCGTTGCCGTAGCTGCTCGTTCACACTGAAATATGTCAAATCAGAAAGTTGGGGTTGTCACTCACTGTGGTCCTTCCCTTGTCCAGGCCCGGCGCTGACACTCGTCTTGGGCGTGACAGGCATCATCGCCTGTCGGAGGGCCTTCTCCCAGCTCTGGCCCACGTCCCGCCCCACGCCGGATGCTGCCAGGATGGGGTTGTGGTGCAGGCCACCGCTGTCCTCTCCAACGTAGTACACCATGCTGGCGGTGATCACCTCGAAGCAGTGCGGGTTGCTGCCCTGAGGCAAGCTGCCGAAGTCCTGCGCAGGCTCCACCTGCAGGATCTCGGACAGGGGGACTTCCTGCAGGTTGTTCGGGCAAAGAGAAAGCAGCATAGAAGCTCAGATTCCTGTGTTCGTCACAGGTCGTAACTGCTTTCGGTCATTTCAGCCGTCGCTGCTACTTCGCCACCTCTCTCCTCTCTGCTCAACTGTGAGACGCTCTTTGAATTTCACTGTTTAAAACTTCCCTTCCTTCCTTTTCTGGCTGAGTGCATCCCCCTCCTCCACCCAGAAAAACCCTACACCCTGCCAGATCAAACACGTGAAGAAGAACGACCTGCCGGTGTCCTAATGTCCCTCTGTGTCATCTACTCGTCTTGTGCTTTGCCAACTTCGCCCCCTTCTTCCCTCCTCAGCACCAACCACGCCCTCCCATTAGCATCTGCTTGTCCCTTGATTAAAAGGCAGGACGGCACGAGGCCGCGAGGCAACGAGCCAGACGGAGACGGCAGGGAAGCGACCCGAGCCCTGAAACCACACACCTCCCCTCCCTGCCTGCGCCCCGCTCGCTCTCTCTTCAAAGGAAGCTCTCTGCGGCGCTTTGTGGTGAAGGTCAGCAGGTCGCTGGCAGACAGGAGATGAAAGGAGGTGGGGTATGACGGAGAAGAGTGATGGAGCATGAAAGGCGCTGCAGCTGCACAGAGATACGACTAAACTGCAGTCTCCAGGTTCATCCTTCGGCTGGTGGCTGCTAACACAGTTTGACCGCGGCTGTGGTTCGGTCATAGTGTCTCCATCCTACGGTGAGACGCAGTCACTGTGAACTGGATAAGATTCAAACGTTTCCTACAGGCTGTGCCCTCGGGAGCCGTCCTGTTGGCTCACGCTGCACATGTGCCTGGATAAACGCATCACATCAGCTCCTAGAGGGAAGCTGAAGAACAGAACAACCTCTGATGGGGTCACTGTGCACTGGAAGGAGCAGAGCCGCCGTTTCGTGCGTGACGTGTCCAACACTCCTGCTGCACACGCGGCGTTAGTCACAGACAGTTCTGCAGAAACAGGCGTGTCTCATGACGACGAGCCACATGGTAGCCGCTGCCGTCAGCGTCACAGAAGAAGGACGACCTCATTTTAATCTCCTTAAACTAAACGACGAGCTTCCGTCCTGCGTCTCTCTGACGGGTGGATGAATGGACTGATGAGCTGAACATTACACTACGAACCTGACCCCCCCCCTCCACCCCCCGGCGCTGCTTTTGTTTGAGCGAGCGGCTGAAACCAGATCCAGCCCGACCGGGTTTCTTACCTTGTAGTACTTGGCTCCGCTTTCATTCTGGTACAGGGTGAGGCTCTTGCAGTCCAGCCTCCAGTAATGTCTCTTTCTCTGTGAGGATGAAGCACATCATCAGGACGTCAGGACGCAGGATTCAAATCAACACAAACACACAAACAGAGACGAGGAACCCTCTCACCAGGCTGTCGCGGCTGGTGTAGTGCACCATCCAGCCCTCCTTAACCACCGTGGAGCTTTTCCTCTTGGTGTGTTTAATGGACTGAACCACGCGCATCAGAGGGATGTTGCTGCTCGTGGACAGGCTGCGCGGGGACAAACGAAACACAGGCAACATTACGAATGTTGGAAAACGCCGTTTATATTTGACCAAAGGGAATTCTGCTGCGAGCCAGCGTCACCTGATGGCTCGGAGCGTCTCGTCGTCCTTCTCGCCCTCCATGAAGTAGAGTTTGTCTTCCGGAGTGGACGCCTCGTCCTGCTCGTCCACGCTGTGGCCTCCGTCGCTGCTGACGTCGCAGTTATCGACCTCCATCGTGGCCTCGGAGTCCAGATTGGGACTGGCGGGCTCTGCAGAAACACGAGGTCAGCGGTCTCAGAGCAAACTTTTCCTCTGAGCCCAAACACATCAAACCAACTGACCTCCGTTAAAGTCCACCTCGCCCAGACAGTCTCGGGGAACTTTGGCGGCACATCTCTTGTGGCAGTTAAATTTACAATCTGAAAATCCAACAACAAACACGTTTCATATCTTCTGGACAATTTTTCTGAACATTTTTCTTCCTGGTGTCTAATCAGACCTTTGCACTGCATCCCCTGGCGGAAGAGCCCCTTCAGCAGCCGTTTGCAGAACTGGCACATGGTGGGACGAGTGTAGGTGTGGACGGAGAAGGTGTGAGGGACTTTGACCCGACCCAGGACCATCTTCTCCATCCAGATGGGTCGACCGCTCAACAGGGAGTTACGCTTCCCGGCGCCCGGCAGGAGTGGACGCTGCTGATGGGAGAGTGTGACGTTTACTTTCTCATATTTAAAGACTGGTTTTCTTGATGTTACTGATGAAACCAGAACCAGAACTGAGTAACGCTGGCTGAACAACCAAGATCATTCCTGCACAGCCAGTCGCTCTCTTTGAATCTGAACAGTGAAGGACTGAGGACTGGTTCAACACGCAGGAGCAGGAAACGGGTCTGATAATCCCGCTCCTACACATCAGTGAAGCTCAGATGTGAGCGTGCATCATGGAGCTGATCGGCTGAACGCGATAAGGCGCCCTGACGGCGCACGGAATGGAATTTGACCGCATGAGCGGGCGACACGCTGGTTCCTCCCATCAAAGCCCTGCTCCCGTCGTCTGCCAGAAACAGAAACAGTTCTGTAGTTTTGTCGCAGGAGAGACGACGTGTCACAGCTCCAATCAAAGCCCGTCTCCTCCTTCAGCAGAGTGTAAATAGTTCTAGCAGTAAACGGAATGCCAGGAGCAGATAGTTCATATTCATCACTACCATCACATCCAATAATCACGCGTTGATGAGAATCTCCACACAATTTTCCCTCCTGTGAACAGAGCTTCACAGTGACTGACGTAAACACGGGGAGTGGCGAGTGGCGGTGAAACCCACCTCGTCCTGTGGCGTTGGAGTGAACTCTGTAGAGGGCGGACGAGCGACGGACAGAATGGCGCCCGGCAGGGAGACGTTGGACAGCCGTCTCTTCCTCACCCCGCTGCAGTTGTTGGGGATCTTGAACGCGCAACGTTTGTGGTAGTTCAGTCCACATCCTGCAGAGGAGAAAACAGTTTAGCTCCCAATGCTGCTACGACCTGCTAACCTCACAGAGCCGGGTTATTAGACCTGTGTGTGTGTGTGTGTGTGTGTGTGTGTGTGTGTGTGTGTGTGTGTGTTACTGTTGTCTGTCATCGATCATCTGTTGCTGTGTGACAGCTTCAAGCTGCAGCTACGTGGATCGTAAAGATCTCAGGATGTGGCTGCTGAGGTCGTTGACCAAATTAGAAGATAAAACCAAAAGCCTCGTCCTTCATTCACGTATCAGCTCATATTTATTCACCTACAGCTTCTAGAGGAGGAAGCCATTCATGTGCCGACAGCTGTTCTGCTGCTCGTCATCGAGCTCGTTCCTCAGCTTGGCATCACTACAGTTGAGACGCCTCTGAGATCAAAAGCTTAAAAGACGAGGCCGTTTGAAGAACAGTTGCAGGAAGTCTGCGAGTCAATGAAGACATCCTGCTGTGCCGTCAGCGCGTGAATGTGTGTTTGTTGGACGAGCGCCTGGGCGTCGCCTCCACTCCAGCAGTGTGGACGTGGCAGAAATCAAAGCGTAGGTCAAACCCCGAGAAGTAAACTCACACAGCCTGATTAAAACGGGGGCGTGAGATGGGAGTAATCGGTCAGCTGTTCATCAGTCACCACAGAGACGCTGGCAGCACGCCGTCACATCCTGTCGTAACGCGTTGGTGGCAGGAAGCCTGCTTCATCCCGTCTGATCAGTCCCACGCTGGGATAAAACACTCGCCGTGTTTCTGCCCGCGGTGAACGTTAAAGCAGTGCGCTGCATCAGAAATCTTTGCTCATGGCAGACTCTCCTCCTACCTTCACATTTGAGGCCCTGCCTGACGAGCCCCCACAGCATCTCCCCGCAGTCGTCGCAGAAGGCCGGCGCCTTGTACGAGTGAACGTACAGCGCGTGCGGTCGGATCTGGAAATCCTCCGTCGTAGCAAGAGCTGAAAATGAACAGATACACAGAATCAGACCGACACTTCCTCGTCCAGAGAGCGGATCTGCGTTCAACGAGCGGATCCTCCAACTGGACTGAGATAAAACGACAGGTTTGTGCTTTGTCATCATAACTAAGCTCGTTTCAGCCTCAGCAGGCGGTTTCTCAGAGCAGCGCCGGTCATACATGTCCTCCAGCGCTCTCCAAGCAGAAACCGCATCAACAAGTCACCCAGCAGAGAGCAGCAGCGGAGGGTTCTGGCTGTTCAGCTGTTAAAGGCGACAGTTTGAGTTTCTACAGCGCAACCTGTTGACACGACAACGCGCAGCGTTACGGCTGCTGCAGGCTGCAGGAGGTCCGGGCGGCGCTGCATAGATGTAGGAGCGTGAACAAACACTGTGGACACCTGGTCGTCGTTTCTTACCCGAGAGCACCACCTCGACCAGGTCCCCTTCCTGGATCTCCTCCGCCGACGTCAGGCGCTCCAAGATGTTGTCCGAGTTCAAGTCGTGGCGGAAGAGCAGGATCTTGTCGTAGATCCCGAAGAATCCACATTCAGGGAACTGAGGAAGAGGAGGAAGAGGAAAAGTACTTTTTATTGATTTCAAAGTGCCTGATTAATAAAACTACATTTGCAGCCTGCAGGTGGCGTCACGGAGACGTCACACAGCTTCGACCACGTGACCTTCGACCCCCTGCAGTAGAAGCTGCGTAACAGAACGAGCGACGGCTCCTGACGTTAACCATTGTCTAAACGTTTCTCTCGAGGAGCACGAGACAAAACCAGTTCAGGGAAAAGCTGCCTGTTCACGGTCTGCTCTTAAACATCTCATTTCCCCGTGTGTTATAGACGTGAACAAGTGTTGTTGGTGCTGCGTTTAGCTCAGAGGAGAAAACTGACTGAACGTTGATGCTTCAAACACCAGTGAAACACACACGTGCAGTTCAGCAGCTGCTTCCTGAATCAACGGCTCAGAGAGGAGTGAGAACACGCTCATCTGCTTTAGAGTGAACGCCGCTGTTCTGCTCTCTGAGGTTGGATGCTCCAGGTTCAGCTCAGGCTGAAGGTTCTGGGACGATTGTGCCGCACGTTGTAGTCGTCACATGGGTTTTCTACATGAACCTATAATAAAGAAACTAAGAGGCTCCTTCACTCTCTAACGTGTTCTGTCAATCATTCAACCGCCCCGAGTGTTTTCAAACGCGTAGAAACCTCAGGATGCTGATGCACTTTCTGCAGAATGAACGTTTCACTGAAGCTCTTTGTGTCTTCGACAGAACGTGACTGATCTGGGGTTCAGACTCGTCGGTGGAGCGGCTTCCTGCTCCGCATGAGCAGGATGTCTGCAGTGTGCAGGCAGCGCGCAGGAAGCCCAGCAGAGGCTGCGCGGATCACGTTAACGAGCGCCGCTCGCGCTGAATGTCCAGCATCAATTATTGCTGAGGTTCTATCACCGACACCCAGCGGCCGAGGACGAGCTCGCGCTGGGCCCTGATCTGAACAAGGCCCACGGACCTGCAGCAGTCTGGGAGCAAACACGGACACGTCGTCCAGTCGCATCAGCTGCTGCCTTCTGTGAGCAGAGCAGGGAAACACACTCACAGTTCAGTTAATGGAGAGAGGAGTGTGTGTGATACACGCGGAGCCCTCGTTATGGCTGATCCTCCATTACCCAGGCTTAACCTCCACACACAGACACACACACACACACACACACACACACACACACACACACACACACACACACACACACACACACACAC
>JAUMTR010000016.1:15519953-15555905 GCA_032270685.1 Microctenopoma stevenorrisi
TATATATATATATATGAAGAAGCGCAAAGTCCGTTGTGTATTAAATATTAACGGTGGTTTTACCTGAAACGCTTTCTGCTTGTGTTGCACTTTATTGCCCCCCTGCCTGCGGGCAGTGCTAGAGATGGTCCGCCGCGCCACCTGCTGGAGCGCCTGAAGACAAGAAGAGTTAGCACACATTGAGGGACACTAAGAGCGTGTTGAGCTGGCTTTAAGTAAATCTACACAAACGCGGTCTTTACAAATATGGAATAAGTCGACAGCGGCTGGAAAACATACGTAGAACTAGCGCGGAGTCTAAGCTAATGCTAACTATGCTACCTGACTTTGACCCCTAGCTAACAATTGGATAACAAATAACACACGTTGTTATTCCCGTTACGTATATAGGAAAAACAGAGTGTTCCTAAAGTAACTACGCTAAAAACAGTGTCGAGATTACCGTAAAAATATACTCACATTTATATGCCTGTACATTTTTTCACTGCGTCTACACTGGCTTCTATCACACACAAGGACACCGGAACACTGCACTTCCGTTTCCAGCGTCTTCTTCAGGACAATTATCGGCAGAGTCTATTTATGCTGCGCGCTCTGCTGCCCCCTCGAGGATGAACACGAACTCACCACCAGGTCTGACAGCGAAAAAGTATTCAGATAACAAAAAGTAGTAATACCTAATTATTATAATTACTGATGTTTTCATAAGTCATGATAACATGACATGAATAATTCTTAGTATTGACTAATATAAATTATAAATTTATGTAGTTTTGCGCAGCTTGTAGAAAAGTAACTAGTAACTAATTTTAAAATTAATGTAGAAAGGTATAAGAAATTTGAAATTATCAGACAAGGAAAATACAACAGTATGAAGTATTTATAGCATTGAAAGTTACATTAGTAAGTTAGCATTGTACGATTACTATGTGTGAGGTATTTGTTTGTGCAATTATATTCATGGACGAACCTGCTGATTTTTTGTATGGATTGCTTTGTAGTGCGGTAAAAAGTTGCAGATACAGTATACTTCTCTGAGTTGTAGTGGAATAAAAGTATAAATATCAAGTAAATTAACTTAAAAAATTTACAAAAGTACATTATTTAGTACAATTTTAGTTACATTCTACTCCTAGTTGTCAATATATACTGTGTAGATACAGTTGTACTATAAACCTTTAGTTAACATATCACCTTTTCACTTCTGTATTATATAATTACTAATATTAAAACTACTGAAAAGTAAGAAAACAAAAAGTTCTTAATCTGAAATATTTAGTTTTACATGAGAAACAGGATCATCAGGTTTATTAAACAACAAATAATCAAAACACGCCAGTCACGGGCTGCTGCTTCGACTCTTAAATGACAAATTTATTTATTCTTTAAAGCAGCAACACTACACAGTTTGAGTGTCAAAACAAATGTCAGAACATCTCACAGTTGAAATAAGACGGTTAAACTCATGCGGCAGCTTAGTAATGTAGGAACACTGGAAATGGCAGGAAGTGGGTGTAAAACATTTAATCACATGTACTGAATCATGCTGTGATTATCTATTGTTACTACATGTCAGTGGTCAGGCACATGCACAGAGGGGGGCTCTGGGGCTCAAGCCCCCTGCTCATTAATCAAAGGTGCCCCTCTCAGCAATAAATCACCCTCTGGAGTTTTAGACATTTTGTCCTCTATTACTTGCACCTGAATTCTGTAACATTTAAATAAACTCTGTACTCTAAGGTACAAGAAAGTATTACTACATGTTTTTATCACGTTTTCTATTTTACTGTACTGCATCGATACAGTCACAATGTACAATATTTGTGTATGATATTAACATAATGAACATTGTAAAATAGATCAAATAGCCCCGTTCTGACGGACGTTCGTGTAACAGACAATAAATGACCTCACAATAGCGCATCACTCTGAAACTCACTCAGCAAAGCAGTAACCATTAAACCCCTGAGGTGTGCAAATACCGGCTTTAAAATGCAAACGTCTCTTAAATATCTAAAATAATTACAAAAAATAAACGTGTTTTTCTCTGCGTGTTCCCTCGATTGTGGAATTTTAGACTTTTTAAAAGTGCAGCGACTCTGTAAAAGCTTGATTTATGTTTAAAAGCAGGACGACGTCAGACGATACGAGGCACAAAGACGAGCCGTTACCCAGCATGCAACTCAGGATTTGCTGTAACATCGCTTCTCACTAGCTCACATTAACTGCACCTTCAACACCTCATTGCTCCCACACCCGCCAGGAGCTCCTGTCTTAAGGCGACTCTGGCTTGGATTCGATTTCACTTTGTTGGTACTCAGAATTATCATCCTGAAAAGGCTGTAGACAGAAATACGTATGTCGTTGTTGCAGCTGAATTGTTGTATTTTCTGTTAATGCTAATCTGACAGCTCTGTGGTACCAGGATGAAGTTAGATTGTGACCTACTTTTCCCTTTGCTTTGGCAAAGAGTTAGCGAGCATCAGGAGGTTCTAGACCCCAGATGATGAAGTTAATGTGGGCATTTTAAAACACGTGAGCCACTCTGGTCACCAGATGACAGTCTACTGTCCCGTGTCTCAGTTGGAGATGTCGGCGCTGTTGTTGCGGTTGCCGTATTTGTGATGGATGATCAGCAGGACAACGCCCAGGAAGAAGCAGACGGAGCCCACGGTGATGTACGCGATGCCCAGGAACGGGTTCTTGCCTCCCATCCAGGAGATGGTGCTGAGGATCATCCGCTTCCTGCCTTCGAAGCTGAGAACTGGATAATCTGGTTTCCACAGGTTAAAGGTGAAAACATTTAACAGTGTGCACGATCAAACTCACCCAAAGCAACCACAAACACACATGCGAAACGGAGACGGTGTCAACAACGCTGCCACAACGTGCTTCACTAACTAACCCAGACCTGGAACTTACATCCTGTCACAGATAAAAGGCAGAAGAATATGTTTAAAGACTCATTTAATACACAAAAATGTTGTGGTTTATGGCAAAGAACCATTAGTCTGACGTAGTCTGTGCAGGATCAGGTAGCGGCTTCATGTGAAGGATACTGTAGACGACCTCCAGAGTGTAGTTTCCTCGGGGCAGTGTCGGAACCAGATTGTTCTTCTTCTGAATAATGCGGTAGAGTTTGCGGAAGGTCGGCAGGGCAGCAGTTCTCATCCACACGATGAAGTCCTCGTTAATGAAGCCGTTGTTCTCTGGGTCTGGGTCCAGCTCGTAGACTGGCCTGCGCCAGTTCACCGGCTTCACGGTCCCTGAATTACAAGGAAGCATCATCAGTGAGTCTTCACAGGTGAATCAATACTGAGCAGTGACTGAGACCTGAATGTCTCCGGCCTGAAGTCCAGACTTCTTTAGTAACAGGTGCGTTAGTGAGTCACGATGAAAGAAATAAAGACATTTCCTCCATGTTTCTTTTTGGCAGTGTGTAAACTCGTCACACCAGCAGCTCGTAGCTTTGTTTCTCATGCTGACCACTTACTGCTGAGCTGCTCGCCACACTTCAGTCACTATTTGTGGTAGTGAAAGAACAACTGAGCCAGAATAAACTCCAGTGCGCTCATGGTGATGAAGGAACTCTGTGAAAACAGCAGTAAACTCAAAGAAAGATATTGAAAAGCTGCTGTTGCACCTTGGAAAACTGCTGTGAGGTTCGGGTTGTTGCTCCCTGGGTTCCTGAACTTCACGTGCTTGTCGGTCCACCAGGCGATTCCTGTGCTCGTCAGCGGAACCGGAATCTTTGTGCCGTTTGGGTCATTGTAGAACAGCTCCAGTGAGTCTGTAAGAGAGTGCATCTGCTTGAAACAATTCTTAAATCTAAAGAAAAACACGTGTGAACAGATCAGAAACAAAGACTCACCGTTGAACATGCTGTTGGCGATGGCCCCACATGGAGCGACTGGCTTGTTTTCATAGTAAGCGTATGGTTCACACTCCTTACTGGGTTTCTGTGAATGACGAAAGAAGACTACACATGAAAGGCAACACAGGCACAGATCTAATGCTAACACAATGGTGAGCATGTATTCACATTTACCCAAAGCGCCTCAGGATTTAATCTCTGCAGCTGTAGCAGGGCGAGTGTGCAGTACCACACAGTAGTCTTTGTATTTTACTAACTCGTACCTTGAGGGATTCGCCGTCACCGTTCAGCTGGCTGTCATCCCGTGACTTAACATAACGACGATGGTTCTGGTAGAAGTTGGAAAGGCCGTAATACATGAAGACATTACTCTGTTGATTGAGAGAAGAGTCAAAATCACACAAACGGGCCACATGAATTGTACAGAAAGTATTCTGAAGATCTGTATATGGAAACCTGCATTTCTTACTTCATAGGTCTGATCGAGGTGGAAAGGTATTGTGCAGATACAAGGCCTGGTGCTGTTCCAGCTGAAGCTATGGGAGCAGTTAAAGCAGGGACTAGACATGTCAACTCCAGTGTAATCAATCTGTAAGCAAGCAAACAATTACACAATACACTAGCATAATACACAAAGAATAAATGAAAAAGCAAATGGTAAAGATTATTTTTATTATTGTCGACTCGTTTTATCTACAAATATAAAAACAATGGTGAAAATACTTTAAAATAACTTTTAGGAGCCTTGTTGTGGCAAAAATATTCAGATTAATGTCACATGAATAGAGTCGTTTACCAGAGTCGTTTTATTACTATTCACATTTCATAATTGGACGTTTTGATTAAAATAGTATAAAAGTGTGTGTGAACGAGCACCACGCCAAACTCCATTCAACCAAAGAACCTTTTAGGTCACGGTCATGGTGCAATCTCAACTAGCTGTATGATGACGTATTTTTTTATAATAATACTGGTTTTAGTTACCTTTACGCCGATTTCTTAGTATAATTCAAACTTTCAGGAAATGTTTATGAAATATAGCAAAACATATGAAAAACTGTCGCTGTGACAGGTCAGATGAAAATGCGGATTTCTCAATGGATTTCGGTCTAAGCAGCCCAGAGCCTGCGTTGGCCCATCTGGCCTTATATTTGTCATATTCTGGTTCTGTGTCGTTTAACGTCACCTCGAACTCCTTGATGTTGTTGGACGTCACGTACAGGCCGATGCCGATCGGGATGAAGATGAGTCCGATGATGAAGAAAGCAGGAAGCACGGTGCCCGCGGTGAGGATGGGCTGCCATGCGGGAAGTCTCTGCTGTTTAAACGCGGTGTTTTCGGGCTTCTTGCTCCGGAGTGACCCGCCGCCAGGTCCCGACACGGTGATGTGTCCGTCTTCGTCTTTGGCGTTGTAGCTAGACGCCATCATGATTGGAGAGTCGATGCTAACTAGCTGCCGTTAGCTACTCGCTGTCACCTAAAACCAGATTTAACGCACTAACATATGACAACTAGTGGTTTAAATCACAAAAGTACGCTGCCCACGTGGTGCCATTTGTGTTTGTTTGAGGTATGTGTTCATTTAACAATTTGTTGTCCTCGCAGAAAGGCTAGCGAAAAACGCCAAACCGGGAGGTGTTCAGAATTTACCAACAAGTGAACGGAGCGCGTGGTGACGTCACTGACGTGTTGACGACATTACGTTTGCTTCTGAGGGCTTCGGGGAATATCGGACATTTCAGCGTCAATCATTAAAAGGGGATATTATGTGGACATTTAAAGGACAGCTCCACAGAGGGGTGCTAGGTACATTTATTCACATGGTGTAAAATGCTTTTAAAACAAATAAATCTGTCTTTTGTTGATTGTAGGCCATATATTCATACTATTGTTATTCCCCATATTTTCTGTGTGATTTAATAATCACAACTATGATACAATTATCACAAGTGTTTAAACTTCACATTGCAAGCTGTATTTAGCACATATGCTCTCCATTCAAGCTGCAAGCTCTTTTTTTCCCCAGCATATAGTGAAAAGGTGTTTGTCCGGGAGTCAGACACAGAGTTTCACATCTCAGTTCACAGCACGGCTGTTTGCAGAGGTGCCGTCCATCAGTGGACCTGTATCAGAGAAACATCAGATTTGCTTTAAGGTCACAGAGTTAGAAAGCCTCCCACCATTAATAACTGTAGGTGTGAATACAGTACAAATGCAATAAAAACACCTGCATTTCATTCACAGTCTGCAGAGTCACGACCTGCAATTGTGCACATTGGTTCTCTGTTGGAGAATGGTCATTAACACATCACTGCATTTGTGTTTCCTACTAGTAATGGTGTAGTAAAGGTCTGTTTTCGCAATGTTTATTCATGTACCACCTTTTTGCAGAAACCTGGATATAAACCTGTTACGACAACAACTGACTCGGCTTTGTAAACGAGGAAGAAATGGATTGACCAGACTCAGCTGGGATTTTAATAACCCTGTTCCGCCTCTGTTGCTGTTCCCTGCAAGAGCAGATGATCAATTTAAACCTCTTTGCAGGAGCCTCAGGGGGGTCGGGGTCAACACACTGCAGCTGAAACAAAACAGCCTCAACGCTACTAAATTTTCTGCACTTGTTTTCTCATATCAGAAGCATTAATAGCTCTGGTATGATTTAGTTTAAAGATGTCAGATTCCTTATTATTTTCTCCCTCAAATTAACAGGCTTTTTTTTGTCACTCTGTATTTTTGGACCCAGGAGAGAGAGCTAGAAGCTCACTTCAAATATGATAAAATAAAAAGTTTCTGCATAAAGGTTGCAAGTAATCAAACAAGAGATGTTTACCCAGTATTTTTTTCACAATTTAAATGAAAGCGCCACAAATTAATGCTAAATCAAATATTTAAAACAATAACAAAAAGGAATCACGTATAAATGTGATGAGAATTGCAATGAAATAAATTACCAGGCGATTAGTGAACTATAAGACAACATTTCTCTCTACATTTTACATTCTAGGTCTCTAAAATCTAAATTACAAAAATCATTTTGCAACCTCTGTGATTTTAATCTCCAATTTAAAACCATTCAGATGGTATGATATTTTTATTTTTGTGCTCACACTGTTAAAAACACAACAAAATGTTTTCGGGGTCGGACACTATGAGGCTTCCTTCACGTAAAACTGGGGCCTGTTGATAAACTGAACGTTTCAGTCTCCATAATTTTGCAGGTTTAATGTTGCTGTGTATGATATAGATAAGTTATTGTGTGGCGCAGGTCATGTCAAGCTCTGTTAATTGGTTTTCTCTCATGGTTGTTCAGATATGTTTTGTTTAGCAGCGTGGGTTAATATGGAGGTTTCCTAGTTGATCTTCTACGAGTCACACAAATCTCAAACACATACACACATTAAATGAGGCTACAAAGCGATGCCATAGAGATAAATAGTTTTTTATTTTGGTTTCTGTCACAAACTATGACAATTCATAGTCCACAAACAATTCACAGTGCTTTAATGAGTGGAAACCTCCATAAGCTGAGGTGACATAAACACATGCTATGGAAAAATATGAATGATGAAATTAGGTCTAAAGATACTGCCCAATATCACCAACATGGAGTTAATCAAAATGCAGCTTCACATGCAAACAGAGGTGCATAAACATAAAACTGCAAAATAAAAAAAAGGCCTGTGTCTCATATTTGGCATCAGATTCAATCGTGAGTCCACGTTGGGTCCAAACCTCAGCAGAGTGTTTGGCCTTCAGCTTTTGCCTCCTGTTGCAGAGGCCAAGCCGTAATCTGTCGATTTCCTCAGCTCGATTTTCATCGACTGGCTCTCAGCCCGCGCCTCGTACCGCGCCACCGTTGACACACCCAGAACCGCCTTGCTGCTCGGTTTCATACCTTTTGAAACAGGGATCCTTGTTGCCGCGCTCCGAGCTGACTGCACGTCCGGACTGGACTGGAAGAACACAACACATGGGATCACAAACAAACAAGACGTGTGCAGATGTATATAGAACCCATAAGAACCCATAATGTAAGATCAGGAGGTGTGAAGTTTATAGCTTGGATCAGTTATCCCAGTGTGACGACACTACCTGGGGCTGTTTGTCAGGTCAAAGGAGTCTGAACAACGCTGCTTATCTGTAAATTTTAACTTTCAAAGTCAAAGTGCAAAAGTGAAACATCCAGGTTTTGTCTTAGTCAAAAACAGGGCATTGGTCAGTTGGTGACGGGAAAAGTGGGCTGGTAAACCCAAGGTTCAGGGTTAGAAGGTTAGGGTTAACCCGGTTAACCCTAACCTTCTAACCCTAACCCCTAGAAAGGCCCCTCCAAAGCGTTCTCAGCGGTGAGACTGTGTTTATTAAGTCACTGTTATACCTGGAGACAGAGCTAGCTAGGCAGCACACCTGATTTCATTTTGAAACATTTCTGCAACGTAGAAGTTAGAAACTATTTAGACATTTTTGCTTTGAAAGTAAGGGCAGGATAATTTGTGCCTCGGCTCTTGTGGAGTCTAAAGGCTGGACCACTTTGAAGCCACTCACCACTGACTGTGTTGGCCTGGAGGCAGCTGAGGTGATGGGGGTGATTGTGATGCTGCTTGTCATTTTGCTCTGAGTCATCTTTCCCGTTGCAGGCTGGCGTGGAGAGCGGAGAACAGTCCCTGTCGATGTTTCTTTGCTATCTGAGCTCATACCAAGAGGTCTGAGTGTCAACATGGGACTACTGCATCCCTCGGTGGGCTTTTTAAACTGTGGACCCAGGTGGATGTGGATCTTGTTGTCCTCCGTTGTAATGATGTTGCTGTTAGTGTTGAATTTCCGGGCAGGTGAAAGCCCGGGCTGTTTCTCTGGGGTCATCTTGATCACTGTCCGGCAGGCAGGAATTTCATGAGGCTCAGATGAAGCACAGGCTTCAGCCACAGGGGTAGCGCTGACTGTGATGATGGATACTGGGGACTGAAGGCTGCCGGAGCTGCTGGTATTGTCTGGACTCTTGGCCCTGGAGATGGTGGTTATCGTGACTGGAGATTTGGCTCGATCAAGACCTCCCCTCATGCCGCACGTTTTAGTTTTAGAGGTCACAGTTGTGGCTTTAGGGACGATTGTGATGCGAGGTTTCTGAAGACCGAGAGTTGGGATGATGGTGGTGCTGGAGAAAAAATCCTCAGCCCGAGGGCTTGTTATCTCCAGGGTTGCCGTGCTGTTCTCGTGATCTGGGGTCACTCGGATGTGTAGTGGCTGACCGGGTTTTGGGGACATGATCATTTCAGGTGGATGGATCATGGATGCCCCGTTGGTCTTCTCAGGACTGGTCTGAGTGAGCATAATGGCCTCTTTCTTCTTCATCCAGGGTATCCAGGATTTTCTAGCCCCAAAGTCTGCAGTTGCTGGAGGGTATCGTTCAAGAACTGTTGGCTTCGTAATATCCCGTTGTCTTAGATTGCTCATTAAGTGGTTTTCCTCAAGGACTGACTTTCGGATGAAGCCTGCTGCTGTCTCATCCTCAGCCGGCTCATTGGTGATCGCTTCTGTCTGCACTGCTGTGGAGGTAACCGGGACATCGACGATTCTCCTACCGTTCATACTAGGCCTCAGGGCGCGACTGTAGCGCTTGCTGGCTTCCAGCTCTTTGGTAAGGTTTTCAACTTCTTGACGCATGTTCTTTTTCTTCTCTTCTTCTTCCACGAATCTCTTCTGCAGGACAGAATAATCCACCTGCAGCTGAGAGAGCTGGTCCTCCTTGTTCATCAGTTCGTGGATCTTCTCCTTCAGGGCCTGGACGTCCCCTTGCAGCTCTCTGGTTTTAGCTTCCTCCATCTTGCAGCGAACTCTCAGCTCGGCTTCTGGACTCATGACCTCACCCTTCTCTATTGCTTTGTTTCTGGCAATCTGACTTTTCATTTCTTCCAGGAGCTTTGAAAGGGCATTAGCTTTGTCCTGCTCTGTCCTAAATTTCTTCTCCAGTAGATCATACTCATCCTCTGTTTTCATTAAATCTCCTTCCACCACCTCCAGCTGTGTGAGCCTGCTCCTCAGTCTTTCAATTTCTAGTGTGAGTTCTTTCACTTTGTTGTCTTGATCTGGATTTCTGTTGTGATCCTTGTTGGCCCACTTTCTCTGCGTTTCCCTCTCCGTCTCCTCTAGTGCCTCCATTCTTATTTTCATCCCACTTAGCTTGTTACTTAGTTCCCTACACTTTTCCTCTTCACTTGCTAGTTTAGTTTTCAGTTCATCTTTCTCTTTGGCGAGAGTCGTCACTTTAAACTCCATCTCTGATTTCAATTTGAGAAGTTTTTTGCTCTCTTCAATCAGTTTCTCTGTGACCTCTGTGACCTTGCCTTGCTCTGCTTTGAACATCTGACTCAAATCATCACTTTTCTCTTCTTCCTGTTTAAGTCTATCTGCCGTGTTTTTTCTCTCATCAACCAGGATGACCGTGAAGGACTTCAGCTTCATGAGGTCATCTTTGAGCACCATTTCCGTCTTTTCAAACGTTGACTCCGATGACTCCAGTTCTTTCAGCCGGGTTTTCATCCTGTCCAGCTCACCAGCTAGATCTTTCACGGTACGTTTCTCTTTCTCCAGGTTTGTATGCAGCTGAGCGCACTCTGCTTTGCTCCTGTTAAAGGTGCCCTCCAGTTTTTCCAGTTCAATCATTCTCTTCTGCAGTTTGTCCACATCCAGCCTCAGCTCCTTGCTGTGATTCTCCTCCTCCTGCAGCTTTTTCCGCAGCTCGCGGCACTGAGTTTCTGTTTTGGTTATTTCCTCATCCTTGCCCTCCATCTCCAGCACTCTTTTCCGCAGAGTCTCCAGCTCAGCCATAAGAGATGAATTCCCGCACTCCCCTTTGCTGATCTTCTCCCTGAGCTCCTGCAGGTCCTCCTCTGATTTCTGCAGCACCTTGTTGCTCTCCTCCAACTCTTCAATCTTGTGTGCTAGCCCTGCCAGCTTCAGCCTGAGCTGCCGACTTTGGGACTCTTTGTCAGCCAGTTTGGCCGTCATCTCCTCATGCTCCTGTGCAAACTTGGCTGCCTTGTGCTCCAGGTCGACCTCCAGCTTGAGGACCTTCTGTCTGTCCTCCTTGGCAGCGTCAGTTACAGCTTCCAATCGCTTCTCTTTCTCCTCCAGTTTCTGCACGAGGTCCTGGATTTTTTGGCTTTGCTGGTCGATCTGCTCAATGTGCAGCTGCCGCTCATCTACTAACATCAAGGCAAAAGACCTGAGCTTCACCAGTTCAGCTCTGACCTTCTCCAACCTCCTGCTGTGGTCCTTGTCCTTACGAGCCTGGTAGGCCTTTTCCTGCTCCAACAGCCTTTTGAGCCTAAGACACAGGGAAATGCAAGATATGAATTGGGAAATGCTTTTAACAATCTTGAATCAATTTTACATCACAATGTTGACAAATACCGCAGACGTGAATAATTTAATAAAGAAAAAGAAATAGCCCACTTTTATTAAATGTCCTTGTCTCCACATGTTCGAAAGCTCCCCCGTGACATCTGGTGATCAAATAAAACAATTGAGTCTAGTTTCCTGTTTTAACCGATAAAGAACGATGAAGATAATATCTACCCCCCGAAAAAATGGCCAGACAAGACTCAACTATCAACCTTTAGAAACGGAACGTGCCGTTGCAACAACCCTGAACAACAAAAAATGTTTGTATTTTCCAAATGAAGATGGCTGATACATATTTTATAAAGTATATGTTACTCTGTTGGTGTTATTTACTCCTGTGTGACTACTGGATTCAATCAGTAGTTCAGGCTTGCACAGATGTTAGCTGTATCAGGAGTGTGTGGAGTCTGTTTAGCTGATCAGTCTCATCTCAGGGCTCCTATTTCAGTCCACTCTCTCCCCGTTTTAAATTTTTGGCTCATGCAGAATAATGTTTGCTTCAGACTTTGAGCCACAACATGACAAAACAAAAAGGTGAATTCAGTTCCACACAACTAGATTCCTCACTACGGCACCTGGATCTTCACTGATCTTTACTCCCACAGATTTACATCTGCAGCAACGCACAAAACAATTATAAACAATGACATGAAAGCACTGAGCTCATCGACCTGCTCGACCCTGCTGTTCTCCTTCACATGAAACATGAACAGTCGCATCCGACACTCGAGCACATGAACAGATCTCAGTCCTGCACAACATGCGGCGTGAAAGACACCAAATCACCAAAGTCTTCAAAAAGGTCTTTTCTTCTCCCCGCATCAAAAACATCTTTCGCCAGCTCTGAAACTTGCTGCTGAACTTACCAACAGGTTGGGATGATCCATATCTAAGTGTGCTTTTAAAGTTGAGCAGGAGCCAAACTGCCGCTGTTTGTCTCCCGCGAGAGGGAGGGAAGGAGGGGCCCCAACTCCGCGGGGAATTAGCCATCACATTCCAAACATGTCCCCAGGGGACAATAAAAAAGTTGGGTTTGAGCGCTGCTCCTCCGGCTGGTGATGTCATTCACCCGTCCACAAACTGCCAAAAGGTGCTGCCCTCGTTTAGACTTCCTCTTTTGTTTTCCATCATAAGTTATGATACCTTGACGCCCGCCCCTAAAATCTTGCTCCTATCTTGACCCAATTTTCTCCTGTCCATCCGGCAGCCCGGCAGTGTTTCCATGGTAACATGGCAAACACAGTGAGAGATGTTGTTTTGCCGAGCACAATGCACCGCTTGCATTATAATCCCGCTGCATCGTGTGAGGGGAGGTGACAGGGATATCAATCCTCTGTAGTGGCTAAGTTGTATGTGTGTGAGATCATAGCTTCAGATGCAGGAGGAGGTTTAACATTGCAGAGGCTCCTAAATGAGCCAAATGTGAGCAGTGCAAAGAGCTCACAGATGCAGATACTTTTTGTCACTGCCCCTAATTATTTCAAATCCATGTTATAGAAATTATAAATATCCCCGGGACAAAAGAGCACTGTGTGCATTAATTGCCGTGCACTTTTGATGGGCTGCCTGTAATTTTGGAGCTGTGGGAAGAAACTTCACTTCCTGCTGCACACTTAAAACTCTCACTGGGTAAAAGCCACAAAAAGCAGCAAGCAACAGTTGTTGAGCCCTAACTAAACTCATCAGGTCAACAGGTAGGAACGAGCACCACCTGACTGGGTGGTAACTCTAACGTTTCTTGCCACATGAACATTTCATGTTATGCACTTAGAAAGCGGCTTTGTGTTCGGGTCTATTCATAGTCTCAGCGCGGACAGAGGCTGCTGGAGAGAGGAGAGAGCTCCAAACACATCCGACCATCAGATGCAGATCTACAGCTAATTATAGCTGCAATAATTACCATCCCTAATAACACTGGCTAAGACAAGAACTCTGTGATGCCAACGAGGAACATTTGCTGTTGTTAGGTGAATTAGAATTTTCCACCACTGTGAAATTACAGCGTTAAATCTACATTTTTGTGCAGGCAAACATAATTTACTGATCCTAACCTTTCAAACCACACAAACCCCGCCAAACCAGGATCTGGGGCCTCAGGGTGGCCTCAGCATCAGACGTCTCCAATAAGAAGCTCCCTAATATGAGTCGGTCGTACTGTCATGTGTCCCGAGGCATCGGTGAACCCTAAAAGTTATGTTTATATAGTTCTAATGTGTATCTAAACACATTTTGGTTACGGCTGGAGGAAGTCTGAACCTGAAAACCTAAAAATAAATTTTTAAAAAGCTCCATAGTCACAAAACGTTGTTGTACAGCAAGATATTACTGGGAACATTTTGGACTCCTCTCCAAAGTGGGATCTAATGCATGTCAGATCATTCCAGTGTCTCATATTCACATTTAGCTCTGGTTTTGGTCTCTACCAGCTTCTGAGGGAAATGTGGTTGTTCAGCCGCTATGTTGCTGCTGAGCCAGAAACGACCCAATGAGTGCAGTCGATGCTCAAACTAAAACCTCAGTGCTGTAGCATTACTACACACGTCAAAGAACAGATGCATTAGCCCACGACTGTTTTTATGCAAACAGAGCCGCTAATCGCTCAGCAGGATCTCTGCTGGGAATGACATCACCCTCATTCATGATATCAACTGCAGTGAATCTGCACGCTGACTGCAGCCAACAGGAATGTGCTATCAGACAGAGCTAAAAGCAGGAGGACACGAGGAACATTAGACCGTAATCCACACCGAAGACGGAAATGACTGACCTGAATCACAGCGAGCACAGCTGGATCTGCGGTCAGCAGGTGGACAAACATCTCACATGCTCATTAAACCTTCTCTGAACAAACAGATCCAAAACCCAGTGAAGCTGAATGAGGGGCAGCGGCACACCGTTCAACTTTCAAGTTGTTGGAGTTTTGTGGAGCATGGGGAGCAGATGTGAGTGAACGTTAGGTAATGTTTGTCGCCTCCCCCCTCTGTGCTGGGGTTACACTAAAAGGAGGATTTATGTAGGAAGTATGTACAAGACAAGCTGCAAATTAAAAGACAAAAAAGGAAGAAAAATGACTCAGTAACTAAGAAGGGCGTAGAAATTAGTTCGATTTCTTATGTAATTGCCTAAAACGTTGTCCACTATTAACAATATTTATTTTATCTAATTGTATTAATAATTAATCAACATTTTCATTTACATTTATATATTTCTGATGTTTTTTCATATTCCTGGGGGAAATAATCTAACTATATTTCCCATTTTCAGATTTCTCTTGCATTAATCAGCTGCATTTCATTCACATTGATATTGAGTTTCATAAGGAGTTAGTTTAATGTAGCTAGTAAAAGTGCAAGTATGACCAGAAACACACGTACTGAGCCAGACATATCAGATATTATTACTGCATTACGGCAAACACATCACACCACACACACCAACGACGTTCAGGTCTGAATAACACTTTGAAGTCTTTTTTGTCTACGGTCTGAAACACACTACAGGCTTGGAGTCGGTCACAGTTGTGCATCTTCGATGGTGAGATGAGCTGCAAGCCGTAACCCTTCTATCAGTCCTGTCATCCAAACCCTGCTCTGGGTCTTATCTGATACCTGCTGTTGGACGAACGGGGGCTGAGGACGTCCTGGTTACTGTGCAGCTGTGACTCCTCTCTGTACATACACACAGACCCGTTGGTGCGATTCATCTTTTCATGAATCCCATGACCTAGTCTGACTCCAACTTCCTGCTGTAGTCACAGAGCGGATGTTACCTGGTACCTGAATATGACTGTGATGAACTCCACAGACAGCGCTGACTAGAAAGCTAATGTCCTAATCCTGTCGTCTACAACAGAATTAGATGGGGACGCGCCCCCCCTCACCTCTCCCTCTCCTGCTCCAGCAGGTTGGTGAAGTCGTCGCTCTTGGTAATGAAGTCGGAGTGCTTCCGTTTCTCGTTGTCCAGGTCCATCACAGTGCGGCGGTGACATTTCTCGGCCAGCAACAGCTGCTCTAACATCCGTCTGTATGTCTCCTTCTGTTTGTCCTCCAGCCGGTCCAACTGGCGGGAAACACGTCAACACTCATTATTAAGAGCAGCTTGCACTGGGGCAGCACACCTGCCAGCGCAGCATCCCGAACCATTCGTTCTGGTTCTGGTGATTTGCGGGGCAACAATGAGCAGAGAGAGTCTCTCTCCACAAAACTCTGAGCTCCATTCACACATTTCCACGCTCCCCGCACATTTGTTCAGCTGTTGTACTGTATTACACCCAGCAGACTAGACTGAGCGTGGCAAATCTGCTGCCACGCAGCAAATGGAGCAACGCGATTTCACTCTTCTCTTGCATGAACCAACATAAAGGTTTATACAGCTTCGGTCGTCCGTACAAAGATGTGTGAATGCTCCCAGCACAGCGTAACCCTAACGTTGCTCAGTATCGTCTCACCTCAGCCATGGGCTTCTCGTACACGTCCTCGGTGCTGCTGTTGCTGTGGGTGAGCAGTCGGTCCCTCTGCAGGGCCTGCAGGGGTTTGATGGGGGCAGCTGAACCATAATGAGCCTCTAGGGTCTCCGGTCTGATTGTCTCCGTCTTCAGCAGGCCGATGATGTCTTCTCTGGCCTGGGGAGACATAGAGACCCTTTAATGTCCTGTGAACATGTTTTGTTTTGTATAGTTTTTTGTTGTGTATGAACCACGCGCGCAGCTACACCCATCATCGCAGCGCCACTTTATTGTATTTCATCCTGTACGCTGTATTTTATCTTCCTGATTTCTCGTCTAAGCATTTCACTGCATATTCTACTGTGTGTGACTGTGCATGTGACGAATTAAATCTGAAAAGCAAAAAACAGTAAATGACATCTAAATAAAGATCAACTAAAACCCTGGTAACACTAATTGGAAGCTGTAGCTGCTGTAGCTAGCTAATAACAGGTGTGATGGGTTTCAAAACATTTGGAGCCAATAGGCAGCCAACTCCAAAGCTGAAGAAACGTTTAAGACGGTTGACTGAACAGACTAAAACAGCCTTTTACTGATGTCTGAGAAACATCCATCCAGATAAAAACACAGAAACATCTAGTACCGGCGGCTACTAGATGTAGGCCTATTTTCAGCCTCTACGCCAGCTCACCAGGAAGATTTCGTATCTGTTCAGGCCCCCGGTAGGTCAGCGTAACGCCGCTCACGTAAAGCAGCGCAGTGGGAACTCTGCTGGTGACGTTAAGGTCTGACGCCATAAACGTGGTCCGCCTGTTTCTGATTCTAAGATTCTGTTTGCTTCAGAGTCATCGCTGCCTGTTTATGACGTATCACTCTCAGTCATTAAAAGACCTTCATGAAGCCCAACAATGGATTCTCTCAAACCTTAATACTGGTTTCTACGGAACCCCTTTAGTTGTCAGCACTGTGCTATCGTCAGCAGTGCTTTAACCTTTAGTGCGTGTAAATGGTGTATTTGGTAACGATGCAGCTTCACTGACAGGTTTTTTTTTCTAGACACCACTTGTACTGATTTGCAGCATGGGTGATGGTTAGAATCACTTGTTTTTGATGTAGTGAAGCACAAAGTCTTCGGCCTCGTGTGAAACAACGCAGCACACACGCAGCCCTTCCTGTGTGAAATGTGGCTCTGTGTGGCTGTTTTTCTGTCCCATCGCTAATGGAAAGTACTCAACACGCCCAAACAGACGAGCGGGATGGAAACTGAGGGAGAGACAGCAGCATCCTGCCTCTCTGGAGAGGACCTCATAAATGTGCCTCCATTAGGAAATCATTATCAGACTGGAAGCCAGCAGCAGCTGCTGGGCCGTGTCACCCTCCTCTGCATTTCTGGTCACATAAGCTGCCCGCTTTGTTTCAGGGGAAAAAGAAGAAGAAAAAACACACAATACCCGACGTCATGAAATCAAAGGTTATTCGTCACCTCCATCAGTAACACGTTCAGTGAAATGTTCTTCACCAGCAGATTTTGTTTCTCGTTGTGCATCCCTTTAGCTTTTTGATTAGCACACTGGTCAGGCCTTTGTATGTGAGGATGCTCTTACTAAGAGAGAGAGTTAGAAGTGGTCGCCTCGTCCACCGTATCACAGTGACACAGATTCACACCTGAACTTCTCCTTCCATGACTCCCAGCAGGTGAAGCAGGCCCTTCCGTGACAGATCTGGCATCGTTGTATTCTGGCTCTCTGCAGGTTTCCGAGTTTTCCTGGTTGTTGCCGACACTCCCGTCCTCCCGTCTTTCTCCGTTTTTCTCTTTGACGGCTTCTCGTCGTCCTGTTTGACGAAACCCTTGGGGGGCTGGATGTGTCCGTCATCTGGACCCTGCATGCTGCAGGTCCTGGATCGCATGTTTCACCTGTGACAGGAGATACAATTAATGGAAAACCAGAAGTTTGTTATGTGTTCTGTGAATTCGTAGATTATTTTCCTCCGTTCCTGGCAGAGATTCATTTTTCAAGCCAACGTGCAGAGACTTAAACTGAACTCGAAATCAGTAATCCATCACAGTGTAGTGTTACAGATTAAAGGAGGGTCTTTCTTTGAATTTAAAGGCACTTTTTAATGCAGAAAACATACAACAGAGTCCTTACTTTAGTTTTTCATTACTAGTCAAGGTACCACGGCTTTGAGAAGAGAATAAAGGAGATGACAGTCTCACATGATGCATCCCATTTAAATTTAAACTTGTGAAAGACCATGTATCATGTGCTGTAAGGCACAAGTAAGATCTTTGACTGTAGTTAAAATCCAAACAGTGGTTTTATGGCCAATTATCCATAAAACATAAAATACTGCTCCTATGAAGTCCATGCGTTGTTTGTGCCAACAGCGTATTTTGACCAACAGTAATAATTGTATTTCTGCCAATGTCGTACAAAGTGTCTCTTGCCTACAGTCAAGCATGGTGGTGGGAGTGTCATGGTTTGGGGCTGTATGAGTGCTGCCAGCACGGAGGAGCTACAGTTCATTAAGGGAACCATGAACGCCAACATGTAACACAGTGAAGCAGATCCCTCTCTTCAGAAACTGGGTCGCAGGGCAGTATTCCAACACCATAACGACCCAAAACACACCTCTACGACGACCAATGCCTTGCTAAAGAAATTGAGGGTAAACGTGCTGGACGGGCCAAGCATGATGATGAAATGAGCAGATGGGTGGGCTGACACAGAAAAAAACGGGTTTACAGGTTCTGAACAAGAGTAAACTTCCCGAAGCTGCAGGTCTGGATGAAAGCAGGCCGTGACTGGCCAGAGAAAATCCTGGCAGTAAAGTGGTAGCAACTATTTTTACTGCTGCTTGTTATTAATAGTTATTTCAGGGGAGAGGCCAAGATCTCCCATGAAGCAAAACCACAGAGCTGTCTTCATTATGAGGTTTAGCTCGGAGAACTGGAAGAGGAAAGGAGGAGGGGGCAGAATATGAAGCCAAGGAAGGCAGTCCTGAAGCATCAGCTTGGGCTTTAGAGGCATTTTAACAGGGTCTGAATGAGCAGATCTTAGACTTGATGCAGCATAAGTTCTTTTGTCTCAGGAAGTGAAACAAGGTCAAATACTTATCAAGCCACTGGACGGTTGTTATCACCCCTATAGTTATGGTTCAGTCAGGACCGCCTACCAGGAGGACAGGAGGTGCTCATGACTGATGAGCAACACCTAGCGGTTGCAGTAAAAATGGCAGTAGGTGACAGCTTAAAAGCGACACTCTGATTGGAGGAGGTTGAGCTGGAAGTGTGGAAAGGACAAAGGAAAGCAGCCAGTCTATTTGTTCAGTTCTGCTCCTAAGATGCTGCAGACCTGTCCACCCATTAGGCTCAAACCTTTTTACCAAGTACGCAACAGATGAGAGCCACTAAAGTCAAGTGTAATAAAGCCTTCAGCATAATGTGCAGCAAGGAGTCATGAAGATGGAAGGAGAGGAAAATTGCCACTGTTCAGGGACCCAGTTTAGACAGTTGGGCAACAGGCGTGTTGCATCATGAGTTTACCCTTTGTCCAAGAACTTCTCTGTCAGTTTAATATGGCCTAAAATCTGAAACCCAAAGGTGAAGTTTGTATTTTCTGTGGAGCCACTCATCTAAGAGATGACCTTCAACAGTTAGTATAAGGTCTGTAAATAGAGACGACATGTTTACCTGTTGTGTAAAAGTTTCATCTCCGTTGCCAAGTGTTACGTCCAGGGGTCTGCAGGTCTCACGCGAAATGCCAACACACTGACGTATCGAGTCCCAGATAACTGAACGGATGTGTGTAAACAGTTTAGCTCCACCACGGAGGAATTCTGATTCAAAGAGTGGTTTCACCGTGACATTATCAGGGTTACACCATGATGAGGAAACACAAATAGTCCGGCAGAGACATTAGACTTCGAAGACCAGGGTTTGCTCGAAACCACGGAAACGTACAACAAACCCATCAGCACCTCAAATATGTAGCTCACAGATCTGATCTTCCTGCTGATAGAAAACATCTTTTAATATTTGATTATATGAAATGATCAACAAGTTGCAGGACATTTTTCAGAAGTAAGTCTTTCTCACAGAGCGAATTCTGCGGATACCTCTGTACTCCTGGTTAAGTAAGGTTTCAAAGCAGGATTTTCACTTTTGCTTAAGTCAAGAATCTACTTTTCTTCCAGCACTAGTATTCACAGGCTGGTCTTACATGTATTTTGTGGCGTTGCTTTAAAACCACTGTGGTGAAAGAGCCTTCGTGTTTTGATGGCTTCAAAACAGTGGTTTTCATTTACACGTCAAACTCCTGAGGAACAAATGTAAATAAACCGAAAATATAACCGTCATGTCAGCTCCACGCTGCGCCTTGGGTCCACCCTGGGGAGAGGTATTTATGGAGCGGCGATGAGGATAAACTGGGCGCTCTGATTTACGCCTGGGCCTGGGTAAAGCCTCAGACAGCAGTGGCCTGTGGTCGACACATGAGACCCACGGTGGGTTGAGTGGTGCTGGAGGTATGTTGGCAGTCGTATAGAAAGCTGGTTAGAAAGCTCATCTGCTAATGAGAAGGTCACTAAATGGACAAGCGTCTCCAAAACTGCACTTACAGTAATTTATCTTTTTTCTCAGTAACATGCAACCAAATTTTTTATTATTGGTCCAAGTAGAAAAAAGCTGCATATGGTCACATTTTCAGCCATGAAAGCATAAAGACGGGAGGAGGGAGTCAGATGCTTCATGGGCAGCTGATGTCTTCATGGCACAGGGAGGCTGTTCCTGATGTGATGTCACTATGGAGGTCCATGAAGAAGAATTTGTCTTTTGTAATTAGCGATACTTATGGTTCTGCTTTACAACAAATAGTGCTTGACACTTGCTCACATGATAAAAACAAATCTGCTTAATAAAAGAGGACCGTAAAGGATTTTTTAAATGTTTCTCCAGCTTCAGACTTAAGTCACAAAATGTTAAATCACAGTGAAATATAAGAGTAAAATATGTATCATGATATGTAGTTCAGACAGTTTGGTCTTATCATTCATGACTGCAGCAGGATGAACGCTAATCATTTATACCATTGCTACTTTTGACCAAGCGCTAACAACATGTCCACGACGTCAAATATAAACTTTCTCTGGAACAGCTACCGTGCTATAAACACGATACCGTGCCGTGGATATAAACACTGCTGAAACCCGTCCTTCTTCTATCCTCTGCTGGTTGCAGCAGCTGCAGCTGTTTGGTGAACATTTAAAGGGGGTATTTTTAGGGTCTTTCCACTTGTGTCCAGAGTCCAACAAGGGGAAACTCCACTGCCATCACTTTGTGTATCATCAGCAATAGTGCGGATGCCTGAGCGTGGGTCACTCCAACACGCCTCAACAGTTGGTAGCTAGGCTGAGTTTCCATTCGGCTGATCACCGCGATTCTAACCGTCTCCTCTCTGACTACAACACCAGCTACGTCCCTGTAAATTGTCACTAACAGCAGCCGCACCATCATTGGCATCACAGTTAGAAACACTGTGCTGTGATACAGAAGTGGGTCGACAACATGGTTTCCATCCATCTCATATGTGTTCAGAAGTGAACCTTCACTTAGTGTTAAAACAACGTTGTGAATGTTTTAATGTCTGAATCTAACAGATCTGCTGAAGACTCAGCTCCTTTAGATGGACGGAGACGGATAAATTAAACATAAAGTATCTATAAAACCTCACAAAACATATTTTCTCTGTAAAGCAGAGCTAGAAGAAACAATACGAAAAGGTTAATATGACGCCTTTAACAAAGAGCAGTGTGGAAAATGACCTAAAGAGAATCTGTGACCATAAACCCGGAGCTGTTTTTAACCATGTTCCCTTTTTCTGCTGCGAGTCAGCTTGTATGTGTGTAAGCTGGGATTTGGAAGTTTAACTCAGCCAACTTCTCTTTCAGTCATGTGGTTATCAGTTAAATGCGTGCTGTGTTCAGTCAGCCTGAAGAGGAGCAGCGAGGGGTCACACACAGGTCAAACTTAAAGAGTCACAACGGAGCAATTAGATTTCCAGTTTCTAAATGTATGTAAGTGAACAACTGTTTGTCCTTAAAATACTTTTTTAGTTGTTCTGTGGCAACTACTGGAGGCAGACTGAACTGATGAAGAACTTTGGATAGACGTGTGGTAATGAGGCTCAGACTTTGCACTGGATAACCTTGATGCCCCCTTTAAACTGGGAATAAAATAAAAACAGACATGTGCTATTTCCCCGTGCGTGTACGTCCTGAGACACAGTGAATAGAAATTACAATAAAACTACACATAAATGGAGTTTGTTCCTTCATGAACTGTGGCGTGAGTTTTGCATCATGTTGTTCTCACCTTCTATGAAGCTGTGGAAAACCTCTTGAAACTGCAAGCTGAAACACACTGTGCAGTACTCGACTAATATCAGTCTATCAAGGACCCGTGCTTGAAATAGTGACACTTACAGCTGGGACCTGAACGCCACCTCAGACTCACATGACCGTGTTTAGCATATTTATCACAATCAGAATAGACGGGTCGGATCGTCAGCCAGCGCGTGTTAGCATCATATCATTCAAACTGTTTCTGAGGTGAGATTACAGCATTTAGCTTCTTGACAAGTTGCAGTGGTTCGTTTTGTTTTTACTCTATTTGCCTTTAGTAGTAAACAGAACTTATACCATTAATGACCCATTTTGCCTGCATGTCCTTCATGACTCAGCATCAGAAACAGACAGAGCTGAAGGCTTGGCGTTATCCGTCTGCCCATCTTACATCTGTCCCCTTCTTGTGAACACGATATCTCAGGAACAGGTTTCTTCAGAGTTGCCACAAACGTCCACTTGTCCTGGATCGACGTGCAGGTAACGGAACTACTTGCTGTTGGCTGCTTCTTTGATCTCTTCACCTGGATGACCTGCCTGTTGTTGAGCCACCTGTTCATGGACATTGTCTGAGGACGGCTGTGGATCAGGAAGTAGGGCTGTTGCACTCTGCTTCACCAGGAAACTGAACCCTGACTTTTCTCTTCTGTACTAATCTATAACACTAAAGCACTAAGCCTGACCTTAAGCATCTGCCTGGCTGTGTGTTTGCATGTCTCCCTTCATTACACCTCATCTCTGCCATCATTACCTGCCACCTTACATGGAGGTATTAAGGCTTCACTCACCAACGCAGCCGGTGGAGCATGAAAACCGTGGCAGAGGTTTGGACTTCAAATAGAGACGTGTGCTCGTGTAAAGCAGAGGAGAGCCTCTCAGCTGAGAGAGCACATTGATAATCCCGTCATCTCACAGCGATGTGATGTTTAGGGTAGATTAGATTTTGATCACATCACGCAGGGCGTCTTTCTAACCACACAAATTATAAGACATTCCTGGTCAGTCTCACTGGGCTGAGACAAGGCAGGTTTTTACTCCCAGTGGTTTGTGCAAGAGCTGTAATCAGCGGTGACCAGTCGAGGAAGCTGACATCACTCCCAACATGCAGCCGACCAGCAGCCAAGTCTCACATGCCTTTCAGATGGACGGAGCATGAAGTCACTTCCCTCATAAACTCTGAGAGGAGACTCAGGGGCTGAGAGCAATATGAGCAGGATATCAAGAGGGTGAAACTGGGTTCGACCACTGCTCGTTTTACGTTTTTACAAGACATTTAGCTCCCGAACAACGATGACTCTCCAGTGGTTGGTGGTCAGACCAGCAGCGATTCCCCATGTCAGTGAGTCATGAGCGAGGAGTAAACACGGACTCCCTCTTAAGTGGCCTCAGAGAAGACTCCCATCATTTCTACAGCCCTTTAGTGACCAATAACACACAGTGGATGATGGGAATAAAAAACTATTCTGCAGTTTGACCTCTCAACAAGTGCTTCCACTTGCAGCCTGGTGATGGCCGTCTGTGGGGATCTTCTGCTGCTGGACTGTTGGTCCACTAGGTTCTGAGGCGCACAACAGGTGCGGTTAGTTTAAAAGACGCCCCAGTGACCTTACTACAGCCGCAGACATCGGGCTGTGAGAGATGTGATGCTGCAAATACTCACAATAACATGTGGCAGATGAACTGAGTTGGACTCACAACATGTAAACGCTTATGGTTTCCTGCAATGTGTCCATATGATCAGCAGCGACCAGTTCAGCACGTTTGGCCTTTAATTTGAAAGAAGAGTCTGCAGAACAACAGCAGCTCTGTGATTACATTTCTACCTAAAGTCCGTCAGAGCTGAGTCAACCTGCAGCAACAGGGAGGTTCAGCTCCAACCTCTCGCCTGCATGGGATGATCAGCCAGGCCGGAAACCTTGACCCAAACAAACAGCGCGCTCCTCTCTGCTGCCTGTTATGCTGTCATGGGAACAGCAGTCGGTGTTGTGAAACCAAACAAGCCCCACACAGATTACTGAGCTGAATTAGCAGGATGAGCTCATGTATCCTGTCTTATCAGTCGGCCGCGCTCTGCTGCGAGGAGCCACAGTGACACTGTTGCTATGACAGTGAGGAGTCTGAAGATTTCAATTCAAATGATGATAATGTGTTTTTGTTGCTTTCTGTTTGTTGATTTCTTATAGAGCTCACTGACAGATGTAACGGTCACTAAGTCTCCACCCAAGTACTCCACATTCAAAGTACTTGTACTTCATCTGATGTAGCTGCTGCTGAAAGAGACAGGTAACAGGTGTATCCATAATCAATTGGAGGCTTGGTATTTGCCATTTTGAAAATGGACATGGAGGCTGGGAACACGCTCGGTTCAACTGCGACAGCATTCCTCATCATTTTCAGACTTTCTGCAAACCAAAGCATAGATCTGTTGAGCAGCACGGGCACGGGTCAGGTGTGAGATGTTGGCTCGGTGTGTTACATGCTGCTAACACACGCGCAGGCTGACAGAGGTGTTGCTGGTGTTTCAGCCACGTTCACTAAACATTTGAACTGCTCTCAGCAGGTCTACACTCTCTGCAAGGGGAAGCTCAGCTGTCACGGGTTCGGTTTAGATGGAGCTAACGAGGCGTGTAAAGACAGGAGAACGTCGTGTCTGATGACGAGAGAACGTCCAACGCGAGTCAGCGTCGCGTGTTTGGTTTGGATCTATAAGTTGACTCAGGTGAATCTTTCCTCCCCTGCTGCAGCGTCTCCTCTCTAGACATCACTAAGAGCAGCTCCTCCCCCTCCTGGGAGCGAAGCTTAAGTACTGTGGTAAAAGATCTATTAAATTAATGCTTTCTAATGCACTGCTTCCTGAAACAAGCATTTACTGGGCTGTGAATGAAGGGAGCAGACGCCCCTTTTATGAGTCAGGACTCATACGTGGTTTAGTTACTTCCAGCATCACAGAATTCACTTGAAATACGTGTTCCCTTTCCTTTGATTACACAAAAATGTGTTTATTAAGTTTTAAGGACTTCTGATCCTGCTGCTGCTGCTGCTCGACATCCACTGCTCATCTCTTCCCTGTCTCTACTGAGCGTTTTATTTTACCATATGTTGAACAGCAAATCCCTCATGAGCACATGTTATTATGGACAATATGAAAACCAAAAACAGGATTTATCTGGGTATGCAGGCTGCTCTGGACTGTGGGACCTTGGCTGCAGAAACGCAGATTTAATAATTTGTCGTGGATTTTTACAATCCACCACCTACGCTGACACGATGAAGGTCTTCAGACGTCAAACTTAAAGTTTGAGGATTTCTATGGAAGGGAATAAGAACATTTACACCGTACAGCACCTCTTTGTAAACGTAATTAACAGCAGATGTGTGTTAGTCGACCCTGCTCCACCTCCCGGTCAGCTCAGTGGGCTGCTATCATGCGTCAGACCCATCATTAATGCAGTAATACACAATAGAGGAAGAAACCAGGTTTAAGCAGAGAAACTGGCTGGTTAGGTTCAGTTTGGGTTAAAATAAGTTACAGCACTGACTGCTGCATGTCTCCAGAGAACATCACCTGTTGGTAGCAGGGCTGCAGTAAGGGTAACTATCACCTGCTGAGTCAATGACATCCAGAGGTGCAGCTTAATTGGTCTGAATGTTTGTTTGTGCTGATTTTATGATACTTACATTTTGAACGGTTTAAAATAATAACAAACAGATTTAGTTCCCCGCATCATTCATAGAGTGTAACAAATTAGTTCCATAACTACAGTACAGAGATCTATACTTTCACATTATGACAAAGGAATGAACTTAATAACTTCTACTCCGTACCTAAAATAGATGTCATGGGATACTTTTATTATTTACCCTCTCAACATCACCTGAATTCCTATCGACTGTAACTGTTTAATCAGCTGTAAATTCAGAGACAACATGTGATTTTTATTCATCGTCAGACATTTGACAGAACCTGTAAGCGATGACGTAAAAACTTGTTTTTTCTTACCTGGTCTCTCTGTGACACCAGTTCAGCCCCAGCTCTGCGATGTGAGCTCACACACTTTATTCCTCAAAAGTCTTTGTCTTCGCCCCCTGAGCCAAAATCCAGATTCACTTTTTTTCCTCCGTCCTCATCAACTTTGGTCTGTTCCAGGCGAGAGGCTGACAAACGGAGAGAAGTAAAAGTCTTTCTTTAAGATGCAATCAAATCTGTTTCTCTGCCCCCAGATGTCCAGCCGGTCCCGGCCGGATCGGTTCTGGTCAGGAGTGAAGTCTGCTCTATATTTAACCTGTGCTCTCAGTCTGTGTTAGCAGCTGAACTGACAGGCTGAGGTTTTTCCAAACCCCCAACAGCTGAACTATCAGCTGGACCAGCAGCCTGACCACTCCTCCTCCTCCTGCTGCTCCCAGCCAGGGGCTTGGCTCGGCTCCGCTTGGACTGGTTCCAGTTTATGCTGGTTTGATGAGGTCTGCGTTAGTTAGGTCCTAGGTTGATTTTAGCAGCTTGTTTTGTTTTCGGTTTTTCAAAGCCACAAAACTTCGATTTGAATTCCTGCTACGATACGAAACAAACATCAAGTTACAAAATGGAAATCACATTAAACTGGCGTCAGATAGGAAACGTGGAACTCAAATGTCTCTTTAATTAAATTAATTCACTCACATGAGCTGGGACTGCAGATGGAAATGTCTGTATAAAACTGTTGAACCCAGCATTATCTGTCTGTGGGTCACCGCCCATTGTTTTGGATGGCAGACACACAAAGACGTCCACGTGGGGGCTATTAATATGAAAAAAATTACATTTCTTAAAAATAGTAAATATTTGATAGAAAAGAATGAAATGTCTTTTTATAATGTGACATAGTGACAGCAAACATTCAAATATTTTACATTCCTGTTAATTGAGTTTTAATTTGAAATCCCAGTTCCATTTCCTGTCGGCAGCTTTTAAAACCACCTCTATTAAATACTGACCACAAAAAGAAAGTGGTCGTAGAGGTTAATTTAGGAGCTGCTGTCCTCACTGTCACAGCAGGTTCAACTAAAGCTGCACGAAGCCTTTTCAAACACCATGTGATTTATTCACAGCTGTAAACACGAGAACATTTTTTCCTAATGATGGCAAGTGGGACAAACGAGTGGTTAGAATCCCAACTCGAAGGGCGACGTCGAGTTTCCACACACACACAGCACAGACTGGGAATATTTTAATCTTATGAAAAACATGTGTTCACACCCAAACACGGAGAAGTGTCAAAGATAACACGCACGCTAACCTGCTAGTTTAGGTGTGTTGCCAGTATTAAAACTGACCTTATGAACTCAAACTCCTTCAGCTTCCATTAAACCTTAAAGCTCATATGTTGTTTGGTTTACAAAATCCAGCCCGGAGTAACAAATATAACATAACATAATAACATAATAATTTTTGTTTGCTTTTATTTATTTATTGAGTTAATACAAAGAAGTTTACATACATTTTTAAATTATTTTATTAAATGTACAGCTTTAGACTCACTATAGACCAGAGAAGTGTAATGTGACATACTGACATTTATTATTTTTTTAATTTCAGTGATAAATACTGCCACCTACTGTAGCTCTCATTATCATCTCTCCACATTTTGGAAAAGAGTTACTTTGCATTTTCTCATAATAAAAATTTAAAAACATTTTAAGATCCGTAAATTAATTCAGAAGGATCTTGTGACAACAATAACAATGATAAAAATCACAAAACCTGAATTATTAATGATGTATGTTTAGCGTACAGTGAACTTGAACTTCATTAAATTTTCATATAGATTTCTAACAAGCTCCTACAACTGTGAACTTATTTTTCTAGTTACTTATTTCTTAAATGTCTTAGAGTTTTGAGTCTTTGAGATTTAGATTTTAGGTTAGATGTTTTTATGTGCAGGGATTAACCTAAATGTAAAAAAGAAAATCCATTAAAACTGGAATTACCATGGGTTTTACTTAAAATTAGAAGTTGAGACGTTTAAACACAAGAAACTCCACATTTGTACAAAGCGAAAATGCTCCAAAATAAAACGACTGTGGTAACTTTTTTGTAGACATACTGTAAAATGTTCAACTTAATTTAGATGTTTAGAATTTGTTTACTTAAACGTACTGTCCCATTATTTTAGCCACACTACAGTGAAGTGTGTTTCAGGGACAGAAGGTTACAGAAATTAGAGCTTGTGTGATAACTTTAAAAATATGCGAAGGCCACTGGGAGTCAGACTCCCACACTGTGCCACACAAAATCATCTTGTGTTCAGACAGAAGTGAGTTAGATCATTTGAGGCTGAGCTAGGAGGCACGGCTTGTGTGAATGATCTCCAGAATATATTCTGCAAATAAAACTCGAGTGTTAAATCTATTCACTCTCCTGTATTAACTTCACATCAAGATCCATGACCTGAAAAGAGCGAGGAGGCGGCTGCTCCCCCCCAAGGGGGATGGGTCATGTGCAGAAGACTAAGTTTGTTTTACCATGTAAAAAAATGTGTTTAATGACAATAAAGTGGATTCTTCTTCTTCTTAACTACAGTTAGCTTACCTCTCTTCTCTTTTTCTTTTGCAGCTGCATGAGAAAGCTGGTGAAAATAGATCAAATAGTAAAATAATTGATATGAAAGGAATAGACTGGGCTGAGTGTGGAATTCCCACTGCTGCATACATGTTTTCTATATAATGTTAATGCTGCAAAGAACCGCAGTCTTCGGCGTCCCGTGTATCAACATGATGATAATTTGATTGTCAAGTTTTAACGGTTCCTGAGTTATACTCCACAGAGACAGGCTTTTACTTTGAAGCCACACTTCCGGCGGTGGTACGACCCACGGGTCGGCGCAGCAGCAGCTACAAACAGCCGATTCGCTGGCCCGAGTCTCCGATGAGCAACATCTGAGCAGGATCATGGAATAAACATGGCCCACAACAGACGCCTTTTCTTTGAAGGTAAGCTGTGACGCTCCGTTCCGCTGTTCCGGGAGGTCCGCAGCCATTTCACCCGCACACAAACCCCCGGCATCCCGCTGGCAGTGCCAGATTTCAAGTCTCACATAATCGGTCCAAAAATGTGTGGATCCAGAGCTAGGTGGCTAACGTTAGCCTTATAAGGCTTATCGTTATCACCCCCTTCATCCTCAGCCAGCCAGCGTTATAACGATCGCTTCCAGGCCGGTGACAGTGCCACATATTTGGGCTTGGAGGGGAGGAGACGGAACCGTAATAGCGGGGCGGGGGCGATCGGTTCCTGTGGATTTTGAGCAGAACCAGCTTAGCTTGCGAGCCTGAGCTAGCTATTAGCGCCGACGTTCTTCTAGCTGGGTCCGCAGTGTGGGAACTGTAGTGACAGCAGAGACAGGCCTTCCTGTCCCCGCAAGGCTGTGAGCGACCACACAACGTGCACACAACACGGACAGACACACAAACGGCATTCATGATACAAATAAAACCATTTTACTGTTTGTCCTGACAGCCGAGCTGGTGCTGATGTCAACAAACTAGCATGCTAACTTACTAGCTTCCAGTATTAGCTGGCTAATATTAGCTAACAGTAAAAACTGTAAACAACAATGTTCCCGGTGCTGCAGATATTGTGTCATTGCCCACGGTGGTCCTCGTTTTATTAGCTCACACTCTACATTTGAACCCTCTAAGGTTGAAAACACCTGCCCTCCCCACGTCATTCCTACCTTGCTCAATGGCTGCGGCACAAACACAAGAAGGCAGCGCCTAAATAATTCACTGTGTTAATAGTTTTTTCAACTGATCATTCAATTTAAAGCAAAAACTAGTAAAAAAAACCTGTATCTATCTGGAGATTCAGTCTCTGACGTGATGCTGCTTTTCATTTGTCATATCTATGTATTGACTCTTCTTTGAACTGATACACAAATTGATTGATCAGTTAACAGATGAATAAAGTTTTAGTTAAGCAGGCTGAAGGATTGAATGATAATTTATTGGTATTTGTGGTGGATTAACTTGATGGTTAATGGACACTTGAATTACATGCAGCTATGAATGAGACTGTGAGTCTGATCCCTCACAGCTTTCAGTCCCCTCCGAATCCTGTTGGTGTAGTTCTTTCACTGTTGTATGTCCTCCTCAGACAAAATAAATGAGTATTTAACAGGGGCTGTCAAACAGAAGATTATTTTTCTCTAAAAATGGACAATGCACTGGAAACATGCAGCAGTTTTTTTTACGCTTTCTAAATGTTCTGCTTCTGGTCCCATTTCTCCTCTAGTGGTTAATCCGCTGGTGCAGCTGCACAGGGAGGGAAGCAGAAGCAATATGCATAAGACAGCCAAGTAAACGGTTTTATGTTTGGAAGCTCAGACTTTGGTTTTTGACAGAAAGAAGAGGGTGCAGCTTCCTCTGCTCAAATTATAACCATGTGTATGTGTGAAAATGTGAGGTTACAAATGGAGAACATGCATGAACATGATAATTAGCAGCAGGAGGTTTGATATTATTGTGGGTAGATATTGAAAGTGTAATATAGTTAAAGATCACAAGTCTACTTAGTTGGTTATTAAGCAATATTTGCAGGTTAACAGTTATGTTGAAAAAAGTTGTGTATTGGCCAGAATCTGGTGATATCACGATACTGGGACACTGGGGATCCCGATATATCCCCATAAATTGTGATACTTCAAACGAATCAGAAAACGTGTTTATGCCGTCAGAGCCGCTGGATCTCCATTTGTATAAATGATATCTGAATCCTTTTGTTTTGTTATGTTATGTTAGTGTCGGTTGATTTTTGTGAGGAAATAGGAAGCTACAGTGGTGTGTGTGTGTGTGTGTGGGGGGCAGTAACTAACATCCAGCTGAACATTTATGCCTCAGTAACGTTTCTCTGTGCAACTCGCTGAGGAGGTAAACAAGCAAGGTTTCACACGTAAGACTGAAGTGAGTTGTTGGCAACGCTTGTTGAGTGCAGTGAAAGTTTAAATTTAAATGAACAAAGTGAGTTACGTCCTTTATAAAACTGGATAAATTCTCAGAAAATAAACAACGCAAATAAAATCATAACAAAGCTAAATGTTAATGATGAATCCATCACCTGAGCTATAGCAGGACATTTTTCTGCGGTGGCGGTGAGAGAAGTGTGGATCCTGCTTTATCAGAGTAGATAAGATGATTTCTGGCTTTAGCAGTTTAAGGACTAAAGCGCACAAAGATCAAAACCCAACAGTGTTGTGGTGTTAAAGTGAAACCTGATCGGTTTTAGCAGCAGCTGCTCTGTGTAGATGTTAACTTCCATGTGTGGTTTTAGTCCCTGACCTAAAAAATGTGCAGATAAATTCTCTTTTCTTTAAATAGTATTTTATTTGCTTCTGCTTTGTATTATATAAAAAAGCGTATTTAACAAACTAATCCTTTATTATTTATTTTGCACCTTCCTGATTTATTGCCCATTGTCAACACCTTCAGACTCACATTTTCCTGCTTCCTCCAGTTCATACACTGGGTTATTTTACTCCACCTGGACCTTCAGTCGGCTGGAGGAGGCAGATAATGATTATTCCTTTGGTCACATTGGTCAGATGATTTCAAGAGTGTGTGAATCTTCATGTTTACGTTTTCTTCTTTTTGCTTGAACTAACTTATTAAATGACGAATGGATGGAGTAAACAACATTTTCACAGTATGTAGCGTGGTGGTGCTGTGTGTTACTGTCCCAGTGCTGAGAAAGCACAGGATCATTTTTACACATGTCTAAAGTTCTTTAATTAGTTGGACCAGTTTTATTGGTGTCACTCACGTACAGCGGTTCCAGTGCTTATCACCGTGCTTCCTCATTGATTGTAGCTAACTGAAAGAATCAGTGCAGGAGAGAAAGGTGAGACGTCACTGCAGCGACACGAGTGCATTTGTTGAATAACGCCGGGTTTCCGGTTCCCTAAATGATTTCAGCTGATACCTGTGTCTCGGTCTTGTCTCCTTGCACTGACGTGAGTCTGGTTTATTGTTCAATTCAAGCCCTGGATAGATCAGAGACCAGGAGAGATGGAGGATACAAGCACAGCTGGAGCTTCTCTCTTTCTGATGACAGTGAAGAGGAAAGGAGACTTGAGTAAGCACTTCTCCGGCCCTCGTTTTCAGCACCACCAGCGCTGCACTGCATCACTTTAACACATCTCCCTGCACATTCCTGAAAAGCCCCCAGTGACACCTCTGCTGATGAGCAGGCCATTCCCGTCCCAGCCGATGTAGTCCAGCGGTACAGCTCTGTGCCCAACGTAAAGCACTGTCTGCATGGAAATCCTCTGTTCTGCTGTACACGCTGGACGTTGCTAGGGTTGGACCGATATATATGTGGGAGGTTTCTGATCTGTGCAAAGGTTCATTTAGATATGCAGTAACATCATTCAGTAACTGGCCTGATTCTTAGAATGACGAAGTACGATACAACCTTAGAAACGGACGTTTTACTGATGACATCATGGTGTGTGAAGCCTCAGCCTCTCTCTGACTGCTGTTGTTCGTCCTAACCCGTGTGTCCTCCTGGCCTCTTCCCTCCTTGGCACCCAGCAGGCTCGTGTTTGTGTGTGAATACACATTTTCATTTCCAGAACAGCTTAGTCGTGGAAACGTTCAGTGTTTGAACTGGAGCTAGCTTTTTTACGACGCTAGTTTGAGGCGAGCAGTGAACTGATGGTGATGATACCTAATAAATGGGGGTTTTATAGAGTTAATGTCGACTCTCTCGGCAAAGCAGGTATAACTAATAGATGTCTTTGAGGACAATGTATAAGAAACCAGAGCTTAATTCAGTAAACATAGAAACGTGATGATAAATGTTCTTAATGAATGTAGCTTTAAAAACTGGCGTCAGGACGTCGTTACTACAGTAAACCGCTGGTATCGGTCGAACCCTAGACTTGCTTTGTTGTGCAGACGTGTCATTTCTTTCCACCTACACTGACGTTCACACCGACATAAACAGCAACACGAAATGAGCCGCGTGAAGACGTAGATGTGGGATTCTCACTCTGCTGTTCCTCTTCTCAGTGCCAGCGTGGTGAGTGCGGACGAGATGGATGAGCAGCAGCCGACCTCTCCAGAGGAGAAAAGGGTAACTTCTCTCTTTCTCCTCCCTCTATTTGTCACATACATGCATCACACAGTCTCCAGTGTCGCCGTTCCTGTGCTGGCTGCGCTCTCCTGCCTCCTTGTAATTAAACCTTTAAATGAGCGCGTGAGCGGTGCTGCAGGTCAGTAAAACGATAACGGACCATGACTTATGTTTCCTCTTTATTAATGTGTGCACTCTCTCTCCAGTCTCCCACCCTTAGACACTTCTCCTCGGCTGATCCCTTGAGGACGTATGAAAACCGGTCCAATAATCACATGAGGCATCTGAACAAGCTGGCACCCAAGCGACTCGGGTACAGTGTCAACTCTTCATGTGCTCTCTCTATCTGAGCTAAACGTTAAAACGGGACAGCACCACACAGACAAACAGCTGGAGATCACTGAATGGTAACGTGTTCTCTTTGTCTCCTCCAGCAAGGAGGTCCCTCTGAGCTCCCAGGTGTCCTCCAGAACCAACTTTTTAATCCTCAGTCCCGCGCCGTCACAAGGAATCGTTTTACAAGGTCGACACTTCCAGCACGCGCAGCTGCCCACTGCTATAAGGAAGCCAGCCCAAAGGTGAGGCGGAGCAGCCGTTAGAGCCCGAGCGGCTCTGTCACAAAACTGACGCCGGGAAATTTTACAGGCTCCTTTAAGAGGACGACCTGGGTTTTAATTTAATCATGTGCTTTTCTCTCCACATACAATATGAAGACTTTTTAGCAGGTGTGATGGCAAAATGTTTGTATTTAATTACTCTGTCTCCCTTTTCTGACTCTGCTTTGACTTAATGCTGCGATGACTTACCTGTGACACACACAAACGTGGGTTATTAATTAATAAAAGCTTCCCAGCATCATGGCTCTTTATCACATCCCTCCTCTGGAGAGATGAGTCTGATGTTGAGGTATGAGTTGGTGCACGTGTTGATCACTGAGACGTTTCTCTTTGATTTTGATTTTCGATTTAAAGGAAAAATAAGACTGCAGCTGACAGATTGGGACGTATTTCATGCTCTGTTTACGTTCTCAGAACGATCTTGCTCCGTGGTCACACGTTTTCCTTCTGTTCTGTTTTTGTGTGAAATGAAGCCACATTAGTCAAACGGTAGAAGCAGAGAGACCTGAACGCTGCTCTGGTGGTCTCACAGATTTTAGCCTCCGAGTCTCGTCGGCTCTGATTCTTTTTCCCGTCAGATGAATGTGTGTGTGTGACCAAATTGTCTTTCTCCTCCTGCAGCAACGACTTCACCACACAACCCGTAGAAGTCGACAGCATCGTCCTCACCTGTCCAGAGATCCCAGGTACTGATCGCAGCTGAGCAAACGCCCTGTGCTCTCAACTGTTTCTGAGGAGCACAACGAAAAGTCTGTCTGGTTTGAGACGGAAGTGTCTGTACAGAAATATGAATCCTATAAAACACAATCACCTAATGTGAAGCGAAGAGGCTGGAATGGATGTTTTGTTGATTTGCTTTTTCAGAAGATGAGACCCTGAACGTCAAACGTCGCATCCAGCAGAAGAGGAAACCGTTGGAGGGCTGCTGTAGTTTTCCTTCACAGGTCAAAGCAGCAGAGGTAAGAGAAACGTGAGGCCGCCGCCGCCTCTTGTTCAGCGTGTTGGTTTCTTCTCCCTTAAACCTCCGTGCTTTTCTCCGGCAGCCTATTCGACCGACCGTCTATCAGTCCGTGTGCATGAAGTGCAAGAAACCGAGCAAGAACTCTAACATATGTTCCAACTGTGGGAACAATAACATCGTGGTGCCGTGTCAGCCGGCCACGCTGTCGTCCCCCGGCCCCCGACCCCCGATCAGATCCCTGTCCTCCCCCGCTGCAAACAATCTGCAGCAGAACTTTTACAAAGCCACTGCAAACGTGCGGGAGACTCTGCCGATACGAATCACAAGTGCCAGAGGGACGCCTCTGCCTCTAAGCAACGGCAGATCGCCTCTTATAGCCGGGACTTCCAGCTGCTGCGGGGCCAGGAACCCTCCCAAAAGGAAGAGGGCGGCGGCGGCCCAGCAGCAGGAGCTCAACGACCCCAGTAAGTTACCAGCAGTAAAGATTAGTAAGTGTTCATGGAGGACGTGAGTAGAGCGAGTCTCCTTTACCAGCAGCGCTCGTCAGGATGAAGAGTCGATGTAGGTTAGAGCAGAACGAGCTCCACACATGTCAGCCCGCAGCAGAGCTGTGAGGGTCACACTCTGCTGACGGACAGACGGCTTTTCTTTAGCTTCATCAGTGTCATGTTCAAGGACTAATACCAGGAATGTGCTGTAATTATTCCACCAATGTTCAGTGAAATGCCTCAGAGGATAAACGGGTTCAGGAAAAACTGATTAGGTCCGTGTTATGTTCCCAGTTCACTGAACTCCCACATTCCTGCAACATTATTTCAAGTAAAGAAGAAATAAATCTGTGCATAACGTGTTAACATCATCGTACGTGATGGCGATTTGTGTGGTGCAGGAACACAACATGCAGGCAGGACACATGCAAAGCACCGCTGCAGAAACGTGGGCAGTGCAAGGAGCAGAGAAGTGAGAGAGTAAAACGAGCTGGACGAGACATAAACTAAATAAAAATGAATGGAAAACATCTGTGCCACAAATGTGCCCGAATCACCAAACAACAGCCAGCTGAGAGAATCTATGATAAAGTAAAAATAATAATAATAACCAGCTGAGAGAATCTATGATAAAGTAAAAATAATAATAATAACCAGCTGAGAG
>JAUMTR010000016.1:15556005-15580701 GCA_032270685.1 Microctenopoma stevenorrisi
TAACCAGCTGAGAGAATCTATGGTAAAGTAAAAATAATAATAATAACCAGCTGAGAGAATCTATGATAAAGTAAAAAGCAGAATCATATAGCTGCGATAGAACATTAGCGCTGAAATGCTCCTGGATGAACCGCTGTTGTCATTTCCCAGTCGTCCTGTCCAGCGATGACGAAGAGGTAGCCGACGACAGCGGCGCAGGAAACGTGAACAGACTGGACAGTGTCTCGCCACGACCCGCGGACTCGGCTCACTCGTCTCCGGCGCCCTCTGGAGGTAGAGTGGAGGCGGCGGTGAAGAATGTCGCAGAGCAGGAGGAGATCAACACGGAATTCTTTGAAGACGTCAACATGAAGATCACGATACCACGGAGAGCACGGATGAAAGACCAGGTGGGACTCGGTTTATTTTAGGGACGGGGTCCCTCCTCCTGTCAGGACGTGAAGAAACGTTTGGCTGTGCTCACTTTGTTTTCTGTTTCTTAGTTTGGAAATCAACCTCCTGCTGAGCAGTTTTCCCCGAAGACAAAAAAGCCCAAAATCTCGACCAATAAGTGCGGCAGCATCATACTGGAGTGTCGGAGTGTGAGAGTGGGAACTCTGCGCAGGATGGTGACCAAGCCTGTCGTCGTGAGTAATGCTCTTATTCTGAAATTCCTTTGCTTCACTCTGCAGCCTACAGGAACCAGTAACCAGGAATGAATCTGGTAAAATGTATTTTTTCTTTTCTCTGCTCAGTTTTCCATCGACCAGATCAACCTGGAGACTGAAGGTATGAACTGGCACATAAAACGCTTCTTGTGTCACTGTGTCTGTTGCTGGTCAAACCGCTCTTTCATTGTGTTGTCAGGCACCGAGCGTGACAGCATCAAGGTGTGTCTGCGAGCGTCGGAGTTAATCAGCTGTGAGTGGTGTAGTGTGAGAAAGCTTCCCGTCCTATTCTTCCAAACAACCCCCGAGGAGAGCAGCCGGCTGCGCACACAGCTCAACATGTCCGAGGAGAAGGGAGGCCAGTGGTACGACTGCACCGGAGATCGTAAGTTGGAGTACACACAGTCTGAATCTAAGCCGAAGGGGCTCCGACTACTTCCTGCTGTAGTTTCTAAGCTGGTTTCACTGGATCAAACTGTCTGTGAGTCTAAATCTGCCTGCGTCTCCTCTTCTGCGCTCTGTCAGAGTCGGACGAGAAATATATTGTTCTGATTTTCGAGAACGGCCTATCGATGAAGGAGCAGATGATCCTGGAGGACATTCTGGGCGAGATCGGCACGACCAACAACCTCAGCAACTTCCCCACCAAGCTGTCCTTCGAAGAGGCCAACATCCGACTAGTCAACTACAACAAGGCTACGAAGCAGAAGGAGGAGAAGGTGGGTGCCACGTGCAGTCAGTGGTGCCGTTTCCTTAGTCCACCACAGACTCATCTTCAAAACTAGACTGATGCTGATAATAATCTTAATTTTCTTAATCACAGCAGCGGTTGTGAGTTTGGGTGAATTTCGCCCTGACTAGTGCCTGTAAGGCGGCTCGACTGACTTGCTTTGTGCTCCAGGGTGGGGCCCGGGTGCCCTTTCCCGGGCGAGGGAAACGCTGCTCCTTGATATTTGGCTTCCATTAGGGTCGTTTTGGATCGAATTAGTCTGGATCTTCACCTCTGACCTGTTTGCCTTAGGAGACCCTACCAGGAGCATATAGCTCCGGACAACATAGCTCTGAGAATCACTAGACCACGCAAGCCCTTCTGCCACATCAAGGCCTCGATCCCAGAAGGGTCAACGTTTCGTATTTCTCTTAATTAGAGAGTTTCTGTATCTTCCACAGGTGAAGCCAGTACAAACTCCTCCCAAAGTCACCCAAGCCTCCCCTGTTACTAAGGTTACTCAGGTCACACAGGCCTGCCTGGTGACGCCCGTCACGACGCCCGTGCGCACGCGGATGGCCACCCGCCAGCAGACCAGCTCCTGCTATGAGGAGGATGACGAGGACATGACCGAGCTCCAGCCGACCTTCTCCGGACCGGTTGTTAAGTGAGTGACTCGTTCAGACCGTCTCCAGCTGTTCTAAACCTTATCTGAAGCTTCCTCTCGTGCTACAGACGGTGTCACGTGTTTGTTTGTCCTCCAGGCTGATGGTGTATCCTCCTCCTCCAGCCAAAGGTGGCATATCGGTTACTAACGAAGACCTCCACTGCCTTAACGATGGAGAATTCCTAAACGATGTCATCATAGATTTTTATTTAAAGTGAGTTTCTTTGTTAAATCTCTCACACGACACAAACAAACCGCAACAAAATAAAATGTTAGTGAACCTGGAAATGACTTGTGCTCCCTCTCTCCTCTCCTCTCCTCTCCTCTCCTCTCCTCTCCTCTGCTCTCCTCTCCTCTCCTCTCCTCTCCTCTCCTCTCCTCTCCTCTCCTTTTCCTAAAACATGACCTCATATGACTTGTTAATGACTTCTTTAACCAAGCTTGTTTCTTTTTTCCCCCCAGTTCACCTTCTTTAACAATTTCGCTGTGCTCTTCCACATTGCCTTCTACAAACAGGATGTGCCTTTACTTCGTAAGGTAACAGCTGAGCTCTGGTCTCTGTAAAGTGTTTAAGGTGTCTTTAAGCTGGTAACAGAAAACAACAGTAAAACATGAAACCAGGCATAATCAGATCATATAACAGATCTCAAATGTGGGCAGCTCCTGGAACCCGAAAAGAAAACTACTCTGTGTGTTAGGTAAAGTGACCTTCAGATAAAAACAATCCGTGGAGTTTTTTTTCAGTATGGATGCAACATGTGACTAAAAAGAGTAACAGAAACACACAGAAAAATAAAATCACACGCTCTCTCGTTGTCTACCTGTAGCGCCTGGCCTCTCTGTTGATAGTGACCCAGCTGGTGAACCAGGTGACGGAGGTGGTCATTCCCTATCTGGTAGACCGGTTCATCAACGCTCCAATTAGGGCAGAGACTGAAGACGACCCACAGGAGGACAAATTTAGGAACCAAGGCAGCCTCCCTCCGTTCCCTGTATGTATACAGTATAAAGTAATGCGTAGAACAACAAATCTAGAGGGTGGCTGTGAGCTTCTGGTTTTTCACAGGGCCTGTTTGCCGAGTACATTGAACTCCTGGTCCAGTTTGGGTATTTGAGTCTTTTCTCGTGTGTGTACCCGCTGACGGCCGTGCTGCTGCTCATCAACAACATAACGGAGATCCGAACGGACGCCTATAAGATCTGCAAGCTTTTCCGCAAACCCTTCACCCCCCCTATTGCTGACATGGGTGTGTGGCAGGTCAGAGAGGAAGCACAGCACACAGCTGGTGTGTCACCCCTAACCACTTATGAGTGAACAGCTCGTGTCATTGTCTCGTTGAATGTGTGTTCAGACAGCTTTCGAGATCCTGAGCTTCGCCTCTGTAGTGTCCAACTGCTGGTTGCTCCTGCTGTCGCCGCGGTTACAGGAGTTGTACCAAGAGAGCAAGATGAGCGGAACAAATATTGTGGTGTTTGCGGTTATGGTTGAGGTGAGAGGAAGAAGAGAGGGAGCGTCATTAAGTTACACCGACCGGTGAGGTTTCTTCTGGCATCTTTACATGTGTGTGTTGTTGCAGCACGTGCTCATCATAGTTAAACTCATCCTGGCCTTCCTGATCCCCGATGAACCGGAGTGGGTCCGGCAAAAGAGAGAGCGCATAGAGTACACGTCGATGCAGGCCCTCAAACAGCAGGTTTCCAGCATGCAGCACAGACGCGTTGCATTTTGGTGCTGTTCTTCATCTGTGTGACGCGTTTTTTTTCTTCCCTTCCAAAAGGTTCAAGAGTCCTGATTGTGTTTCAAAGTGTTGAGCTGCTGCTTTCTGTCGTCCGGTGCTGGGCTACAAGCAGAAGTACCATCTTCAGTGTTATGTTGACCTCAGAAGGAGACAGACTCTTCAGTAGGGCCACAGTGCACACGTCTGGGCAAATGCTATTTTCCCTACTATTATTAACATTAATGTGCAAATATACACTGTAAGTGCAGTTAAAACAGCAGCTTTCCCCAATATTACACAGCAAATAGAAAGTACTAGTTCAATGTACAGTGCCTTGACAAGATTATAATAAACAATATAGGCTGTAATAAACAAAGGTTTCACCAGGTTTGTTCAAATTTACCAAAGGTATAAAGCTCCTTTAAAATCGGAGTAATTACAGTATGTAGTCAGGTATTTAATGTTACTAGCAGGGTCAGAAATAGACAAATTGGACAATTTGAGGATGTTTTAGCTCAATGCTACCACCTGGTGACACTCTAGTGTTCAGAAATTATAATCAGAGGACAGTAGCATTGCTGGAGACTAAACAAGCTAAATGCATTTAAGAAAATCAGCCTTTTAAGCTAAAGCAGCTGTAGGACTTTGCCTGTGTAATATAAAAACACAGATGATTATCAACTGACTTTGTTTGTCTTTGAGGCCTAGATGAGGCAGTTTTTTATTAACTTTTAGCTCCTTTGTTTTGAAATAATGGCCCACAGCTTTTCTTATTTTAATTCACCCTGACAGTTCTCATCAGCTTTCTTTTTGGATGGAAAATAACAAACAAACAAACAAAAACCTCAAAAACACTTAAACTAGCAGTTAGTTAGTGATATGTAATATAATAATAGGAGCCTATTATTAGGCTCCTTTCTCCCATCACAGTTCTTTCATTCCAGGTTTTAAACTTTTTGTAGGTATTTATTTAAAAGTGCCTGAAAGATGTTTGGGAAATACACTTTGTGCCAAGCTATGAGAATGATTATCAGTCTCTTCCAGAAAGTAAATCCCCAAAACATCTAACTATTCCTTTTAGAAAATGTTGCATATGGTACGTCACATAAAAATACACAGCTTATATTACTGTAAAAACAGTATTGTCTAAAAAAAGAAATGGGGTGTTCAAGTTATAACTTAAATTTAAGTTACTGTTTACACGGCAGATTTAATAATCACACTGTGGATATACTGTAGAAACATGGGTAATATTAAATAGGATCTGTACCAATGTATGTGCAAAGAAAGCAACCAAAGAACCGTAGTCTGCTTTGCATTAGAAATATATTGTTTTATACCTATTTGATTTGTTTGTTAAGTGGACGAATTAAGTCGGAAATGTGCTGTGCTGTGCTGCAGTAACCACTGCATGGTATAGTAGTACTAGTACTTACAATCATATAGTGTTATTTCACTGATGTAAAAGAAATGAATGGGTCATTGTGTAAGTTATTGTATGTACCAGTTAGTAATTCTATTTACAGCCACCAGGAGGCACTATGTGTGTTTTATTTACTTTCAACAAATTAAATTTAAATTTAAAATTCTTAAATTTATATTCCTAAAATTAAATTCTGGTGGCTACAGAAAGATTCTACAAAGATGGAGGAAAAAGAGGAATTCCACAATCAGCTGCACACTGCTGACCTTTGTGTATGTGTGTGTGTGTGTATGTGTGCACCGTTCTGATGGCTTGTGATGAGATAAACTTGTAGACAATCTAATCCCAGGATCAGAAGTCAGGAACAGACCTGAGGATGTTTGCTGATTGTCTTTAAATAAATATACACAGTGTTTGTTGTCTGTTGTGTGTTCTTATAGTTGATTTTGGAAACTTTGGTGGGTGTTTAACACTTTTTTTCTAACAAATACAGAAAACTAAATATTTTGATTAATTATGATTTGTATGTACACTTATGTATGTAGCTTATGTGCTGTGCATCATGATAGATGACACCTATATATATATATATACACCCGCCTAAATATATCTGCTCTATGACTATGTACATAATAAAAACGCTAGTTTGATGTTTATGCATTTACAGCAGTAGTACATTAGTTACTGGCAAAAACTAACAGATATTGGTAAAGTAGATTTGTAGATTAGATTAAGCAATTCAAAGATAAATAAAAAAACTTTATTAATCCCAGAGGGAAATTGCTTTGCTCTGTAATAGCTGCTCTATTTTTAGAGAGAAATAAAACCACATCAACACAAATGCACAAAACTAGGACTGAATGCAAGGTTTTTACGTCAAAGTATGTGTCTTACATTGCCCATTCTCATACTGTGGCAGGTATTTATTCAGTGAATGTGTGATCCTTTATCCTCACAGGCACATCCTGCTCGTTACAGTGGATCAGAATAGCAGCACCGGAGGTCTTGAAGGCCGAGGCTGGCTACCTTAACCCTCCATGGGGCAGTGGTGAAACATTGTTCAGAGGTGGCAGTGCAAAACTACACGTGAAAGTCATGGATTTAACTTTAACTAATGTTAAGTAATAGCATTAGCTTTATGACTCTTTATGTGAAATAGAATAAAGAGAACAGATACTACTCGTACTATTGATCAACAACCTAGCTGCGCATGAACGAGTTAAGATCAGTTCCACTTCTACAAGCCAAAATCTGTGTCAGCCCATCAACTACACTGCAGGAATAAATGTCCTTCTGCACAATGTTTTACTTTTAGTTCTTATATTATGATGCTAATACTGATATTTTTACTGCATTACTTGTGAAATAAACACACAAGACTCATCCATTTCATTGATTTAACCCATTTTAATAAATAAATACAGAAAAATAAGTTCATGTCTCCGAAGAGATGTGGTCCTAGTTACAATGCAGGTCAGTAGACACACACAGACACGCATACGGGAGACGGGCTGCACTCACACAGGATCAAATAACAGGATTTTATCCCTCTTCGGCACAAATTTTATGCCTCCACAGCAGATGAGCGATTGAGTGATTAACCAGATTTTTCCGTGACTTCCGCTCCCTACATGGGAAAGAACCATCCAATCACAGGTTTGGTCACAATTTTAAAATCTAACTGCCTTAAAGATGCAGTGAGCAACAGGAATGAGCTGTTTACTGAATAGCAGGATGATGTAGCTTGTTGTACAGGCTTTGTGTTGCACTACAGAACTTAACACTTCATGTCTGAGGCTCAAACAAAACAAAAAAAGTGTATTTGTGAAAATATATAAACACAACAGGCACCATATTGTAAAAGAATACCATGCAGAGGAAGTCGTCGGCCACAAAAACAACATGCCGCTCTCATGTGGTCTAAATAAGCAAAACAAAAATCTATCCATCAATCCCAGGATACTGTTCGTAGAAAGCTACCCGCTGCAGTAGTCACACTGTGTGCAATTCATCATTCAGTGGGTTACACAACTGTCCTGTCAGATGCAAGACACGTTGAGGTATACTGTGGTAAATAACAGTAATAACATGAACAAAGTCACACATCTGTACAGAGAATCTCACTCTTTGTCATGTTATATAAAAAAAAGATCATCAAACTTCATCCAAAATAAAATGGTTAACGATTAAATACTTAAATGTTCAGTATGTTTAAAAACACCTTCAAATGCCACGGAAGACCTGCATCCCAGTTCACTAACTGCCAAACAGCATCGGGCAGTATCTCAGGACGAGTCATTATATCAGTAATAAGACTGTAGGACGTAGAGAGGAGATCAGCCTTAGCTTACAATATACAGTGTCCTATCATATCATATAACAGTCTCCGTCTTTCCTTAAAGAGCTTATATCAAACAAAGATGAGAAGCAGGCTGTGCAAAGGGAAGAGAAAACAAGTGCTGGTTCAAAGTTGATTCTACGCCATGTAATAGAAAACACGGATCAACTGAGCGCACATGCGAGAGTGTTCTGACGTTTAGAGCAGTCAGAACTAAAATCCCACGCTGGCCACGAAACCCATCTGATCATTGTAGGCACCTTTCAAAAAGAAGACTTCCTCTGTAGCTTATTCAGTACAAACTGTTGACCTCTAGCTGTCTTCTTTCTTCAGCCCACCCCCCCTCCCCTCCCGTACTGGTTATTTCACTATCGGTTCTAAGCTACAGATCAGACACAATCTAGACATTACTCTATGGTTGCTTCTGTACACAGCAGCACATTGGAGAGGTTCTACTATGTCCGACTCCACCTCTAGCGTAAAACGATGTTGATTAGATTAGCGCACTTGCAGAAACGGAGTGTTTGTAGGTGTGAAGCTGTACACGTCCCATCCTGTACACGTCGTGTGCTGAGGGCCTTTGCTGTTAAGTCTCTGCAGCGAAAGGCTCAGCAGGGACCTCAGTGGGCTGTCACCTCATATGGGTTTGTGCTCAGTCACCTGCAGACTGCTAAACAGCCTGCGTGTCCAGAGCGAGCGAGCAGCGCGTCGCAGCGTGCGCCGAGGCTGGCTTCGCTTAGAGCACATGGCAGCAGTTGTACTGAGCCAGTGGCAGGATCTTGGGCTTGTTGTGTGTTGGTAGGTTAAAGGAAAGAGCTTTCTCACACAGAGGGAACTGAAAGAGTCTCTCACGCAGCTTTATGCTGTGCCGTTTCCCCTGCTCCACCCTCGCAGCAGCCTCGTCGCGGGTCCCCAGCGTGTTTAGGGGTTGAGCTCTGTCTGTCGAGAGGTCACCTCTTCTCCCTTCCTCTGTTTTTTCTTCTGGTTCTCTTTCTGCCTCCTTATTATTCAGACCGAGTCTAGTGGAGGACGCAGAGATGGAGGCAGGGCATTTGTTGGTGTTGTTGTTGGGTTCCTCTTCGTCCTTTCCCCGCTCTGTGGCCGTGATGTCTGGCTCCCCCTCACAGCACGGCACGACCAAACTAGGTAGAGACAGTGAAGGAACTCTGCTGTGACTGACTGCTTTGTCTCCATGACTGACCGGTTGGTCTGAAATCACACACCTGCTGTCTTTCTCTTTTTTCACTGGTCCCTCCACTTTGTCCTGGACCTCCTCCTCTTCCTCCTCCTCTTCCTCCTCCTTCACCACTGAGTGTCCTACATCTTCTTCTCCCTCTTCTTTCTGTGGTTGTGTTACTAATAAAATCTCCACCCTTTCTCCCTCTTTTACCAGGCTGCCCTCCTCCTCCTCCTCCTCCTCCTCCTCCTCCTCTTCTTCTTCTTCTTCTTCTTCCTCCTCCTCCTCACAGATCTGCTGGAGCACAGGCAGGTTCTTGGAAGCTGGAGGCTCCTCAGCTGGAGCAGGACGGAGGGTAACGGTGAGACTGGGCTGCCAAGGTCCAGTGAATACCTGCTGAAGATGGGACCTTGCAGCAAGCAGGTCTCCACACTCAGGCATGCCAGGGTGGGGAGACCTGGGGGACAGTGGCCCTGAGAGCCAGTGTGGTGGGGCTTCCGGGCTCAGCAGGGCATCATCCAAGCCTTTGAGCCAGTCATGAGCCTCGATCTCCTCGAGTGAGGCGCGGAGAGATGGATCCTTTTGAAGCATCTTGGAGATAAGACTGAAGAGAAAACAAGAGTGAGAGTTTTTTTATCAGGACAAGTGATGTGATTCAGTGTGACCCTAGTTAGAGCTGATCTAATCCATCTTCATCAACCATTAAATGTTTAGTGTCCTGGAGGTTTTTCTGTTCTGTCAAGCTCATTTTCTGTAATGAAATAAACCTCATTCAGTGTATAAAAGTGTTTCTACAGTGAGTTTTCACTGCTTTTATTTTCAAGCTATTTCATTTTGTATCTGTGTCATGTTCTTGTCGCTCCACTGTGGCTCTGTTAAAAAGACTGTGCTGACTTTGTATCATCAAGTGCAAGTGCAGTCAGTGCTTTTCGAGCATCAGAGAAACAGTTCAGTTCTTGTTTGGGAACCACAGAACCAAACACATGTGAAGCAAACCAACATGAAGGAGTTCGACAGAAATGCTTCAAACTTGGTTTGAACCAGCGGTGATGACCTTTTCTTCTCATGGTAACATCCCTCCCTGTCTAAATTAAATGTGCTGTAGCAGTTCAAGCTGAACATATAGATGTTTTACCTGTGAGCTGGGGACAGTTGGACCTGTGTGTACTTTGGATTTGAGGTGTGAGGAGTGAAGGTTGAGTGAGAAGACACAATCACATGGGAATGTGTTTGCGTGCCTCTGACTAAACTAGCTGAAGGGCCACAGATAGTATAACCAATATTTAATGGATGATAGTCACAGTGTTCACTCAACCCTTAAACAGGCTCGAAAAGACTCTGAGACAACTAGGACACTAATTATCCACCGAAACACACACTAATAAGATGATTTTACGGTCAGCAGCTTCTTGAGGCAGGACCACCCACCCCATCTATTTAACAGCACGAGACCACTCGGTGAGAACAAGATCTCGATCAAAGAATAAAACACGCAGAGATAATAAAGTCATTTTATATTTTACAGACAACCCTGTTCATCAGAGTTCATCATACTCACTCTCTGCAGTCGACCGAGACATGTTCAGGGATGGCGTAGCGACAGTCCAGAATCATGACAAGAGTCTCACTGTCGTTGGTTTCCTGGAAGGGAGGGACTCCACACACCAACATGTACAGGATCACCCCCAGAGACCAGATATCTGGAACACAGAGACACAAAAGCACAGTTAGCACCTCAGGTCCTCCTGCAGCAGACAGTCACTCTGCTCCGTCTGTCACATCATGAATGCTCATGGTTCATGTGGGATATTTAAACATATTTGACTAGAAAACATCCAGCAGTTATTTTCTGAATCCACCTACAGATGATGTGGGTCTCTGATCCTGCCCTACGACTCCACATATAAAAATCAACAAGGTTAAACTTGATCTATCTTTTCCACTGAAGAGCTGTGAAGTTCTGTTTTATCGTGCCTCCTCCGCATCCTGACGAACAGGTTAGAGATCAGGGTGAGCAACAGTGCAGTATCACTGGGGAGTGACATTAGCTATTCCTCAGTGCAGCGAAGAAATATGTGCGGAAAGAGCATGTGTAACAGCTGGATGTCCGGTTTGGCATGTCTGAAGTGTGACGCCGAAGCTGCAGACGGATGGGCTTGGTGCTCCTGACTCAAATACAGACATATTCTCCCTCTCTCTCACACACACACGGGCTTTCTGGTGCTGACCGACAGTGCTGACAGCGTGTTCCTTTTCGCCTCCTCCCTTTCCTTCCTTCCCCTCCCCCCCCCTCCTCACTCACATCTTTTACTTTACTTTGCTTGGCAGACGCTTTTATCCAAAGCGACTTACAAGGAGAAGACACCAGCAATTACCATTTAGTTCTGGCAAAAACTGAGATACTACAACAAAGCACCCTGATAAGGCCGACTCGTCAAGACAAAAACATGCATAGGAATCATGCATCTCAGAGAGAGAGAGAGAGAGAGAGAGAGAGGGGGTCTGTGCAAACTCAGAACGGCGTGGAACGCGCAGACATGCAGAGGAAGAGGAGCTGGGAGCTGAAGGCCATAACAAACAGAGGGCCTGTTGTGGTTGTATGCTATTCTGAGAACCAGTTCACTTTTCTTTTTCTATCTCTCCCTGGAACCCTGGAAATAAGACCTCTGCACATTCTGTTCATACTATTATAACACAAAAACAACAACATAGCTGCCTCTGCTAACATCACATTGGTTTTAAGATCCAGTCGAAGGACAACTGGTCGATCGGTAAACACTGTAAAGTTTGACACTGCACTACAAACCTCACTGTGAGTAACACAGAGACACACGTTACATCACATATCCTGTTCAGCTCTCTCTCTTTTTTAGGTCTCTTTCCACTTTCTGTCTTTTCCTCTTGCTGCTGGTCAGATAAGAACAGTTTTGACACTTATTATCTAAGACTGCTGACAGAAATGGAAATGGTGCTATTTTTAGGACAAAGAAGCCTAGTTACTTAAAAAGCCAAATCATCAGGATGTTGGTGAGAATCTATGCTCGCTATCGTTAGACAGGAATGAGTTTGTACTGTATGAAAGAGCACATGACGATATGGACAAACCTGAGGCTGTAGGTGCACTGCAGAAATGTGGATTATATGCAGAGCAATAACAACGTTTGGTTGTATCAGCAACAATCTTAGAGAAAGTGCAGTTGTCAAACACCAGCAGATATCTCCTGTCTGAATACAGCACAAATCTGATCACTGTGATCCACATCTATCCAGTGATTCTCACACCTCGTACCATTCCTACACAACATTCATGCTGGTCTAAGCAACAGTCAACATACAATGTACACTCCCATGCACTTTCACCAGTACTCACACAAGCTCGCTTTTAGTCTGGAGAACTGTTACGCAACAGGGAGGAGAAGCCACTGAGTGTACTGGGAGTGTACTTTTCTCTGCTCGCTGGGGAATATCACACATTCTCACCACACGTCAGTGGCGTACTGACAGCGCCCGCACACACACACACACACACACACACACACACACTGAACTTACAGACCAGATGTGGGCTGAACTGCTGTGGTTGTATTTAGGGGTCACTCTTTTGCTATTTTCAGGCTCAAACACGGCATAAAGAGTAAAAAGAAGCAGCACTGTTTCAAAGTGTCCCCTAAGTTCAAACAAAAAAAATGCAGCTGATTCTTTTGCGCTCATTTGGACGACAAAACCAGAATTATCCAAGATTCACTGCATGACGGTCCCTCACTAAATCTACTGTACATGAACTGGAACTATCATGAGGTCATTTTCTCATGATCTTCACAATCTCATTACTCTGATACGACTAATGCGAAGGTCCTGATGGTCCAGAGGTGTGTTTTTTACCAACGTTGTCATCATCTTAACCTTAGAATAGCCTGAGTCACGTTAACATTACACAGAGCGAAGAGTACTACCCTTTTAAGTCTGAAGCCCGTATCAATTTCATCGTCTTAAAAGTACATTCACACATTAGGACGTGTTATGCACAATAAACTCTTTTGTAATCAGTGTTGTGTAATTTTTCCCCTAAAGTGACTTGTCTGTTTTTGGATACAGTTGCTAGGAGAGATGATTATCATTTCCAACACACACAGTGGTGGTGTGCTGGATCTGCGCTTCTCAGGCTTCGGAAAAAATCTTTGTTGATATAAACAGTCCTGCAGCCTTCGCGATTACATAAAAACACTGACAAAGGAGTTCGTCTGTTTTGTTTCTTGATTTGAAATAGGATGTTTATGGGGGGGCTGTGCCCACAAAAAAGCAACCCTCTACTCTTGATCGGAGAAATGAGCAGTGCATATGATGTGGTGGAGGCATGGAAAGTCATGAGGAAAATTCTTTGCGGTGGTTCAGAGAGATTTAAGTCAGCCTCAGACTCTCTTACTGCGTCTTCACCGGCATTGTGAAACGCTCTTTTAATTATTAGACTGACACCAGCTTCTCTCGTCTTAACTCACCAATCACTGTCTCGTATTTAGATTTTCTGCTTCTCTGATGACGAAGCTCAACATTAAGGCTCAAACTACAAAAAACACTGTGCACACATGCTTGCCCACGTACATTATGTAACTGTGGTATATTTTTTTGTCAAAGGCCCTGATCAGTATAGCTCCCCGTGTCTCCTCCACATCATATGACTGCCATGAAGCCCAAGCACACACACTCTTTAACGCCTTAAACACGACTGCCAGCAGTGATGGAACCACTGTGAATCTAACAGCAGTCTGTTTACATAAGACGGAGATATCAAAGAGACAGAGAGCAGTCTATCTGTGTGCGGAGACGAGTTTGTGAGTCACCTCACTAAACTGAGATCACTCAGGGACGTCTCTTCCTCAGCGCAGCTCAGGATTAACATACACACATGCACATTGGTTCTGTTACAGTTGCGAGGACACTTATTATACAATGCTCCTCATCCTCGTCCTCATCCAAGGCACGAGGAATCAGCTAATGTCCTCACAATAATAGGATTACACTAAAATATATACAAATGTGTTGATAGCTGTGTGTAGGTGGGGGGGTGTGTGGAGATACTTCCACCAAAGAGACGACATAATTATAATATGCACAGGTTGAGTTATCTTTAAATAAAAAGGCACTTTAGTCCAAATGAGGCAGAATCCTGTTCCTGTGGACGCAATGATAAAACACAGACGTGAATTTAAATGGATACCCTTTGTGTGGACGCTTTTAGAAAGAGGAACAAGAATTAGGGAAGTAATGCAACTCAGTCATGTTGAAGTTATGCATACATGTGAGCAGTGTGTCTTTGCCACTCCTTTTTATACACATGCCGTGCCCTTGGTTAACAAAGAAACCATAAGCAGACTCCACAGCAACGTAACAACATCAAAATAAAAGTTTTCTTTGTTATTTTTAACCACACTGCCACTGACTTTGACAATTTGTCATCCTCATATGCGATTACTGTAGATGTCCCTCCACAAGAACATCCACTAATTGCAGTTGAAATGCATTTGTATTCAGTGCAGATGCATTTGTAGACACCAGGATAAATAATGCTCAAACGCTGCCAAAATCCAGCCTAGTCCAGCTTAGTGGATAAAACCAGAGACCTCCCTGAAGCAAACATGCTGTGTCTCCCCCCCCCCAGACATAAAACCAGATCCCTCAGTTTCCCTTCTATTTCTAACGTCCGTCAGGGCACAATAACCTATCTACTATTGATGAGCGGCATTTTGTACAGTACAGCGTCTCTTCACACCACTAACAGATGCCTGCTATGCAGCGGTGAGCTGCAGTGTTAGCATCCACTGCCGAACGTGCCCAGTTGGATCATGACTGGCTGACTTGCTCAGATTGACCCAGATACACACTAATCCTTTATGGACATACACACGCTTACAAATGCACACATTCATACACACACGCAGGAATTAACAGATGGGCACACTGAGCACAGAACATCCACTTACTGAGATACAAGAAAATACACATGAATATAGACAAGGGCCGAAAATGAACAAATAGAAAACTGCAAACAGCAAATGCTTCCAGCTGAACGTGGCATATAAACTGATTGTGCTGTTAGAAATCAGGTGTGCCAAACAGGCTCACACACTTTTTACCAAAGGCTCCAGAACAGTTAGGACATGATTCAGGAGCTTGAATTTGTCAAGTTGTAGTAGGTGTTATCACTTACAACATCACAAACACTGATCTCAGAACTGAACGACTTGGATGCTTCAGATAACCTCAGGCTACGATATGAATGGATGGGACTGAGTTATGTCAGCATCAGCAGCACAACGAGAACCGTAAGAGTGTAAAGCCTGCGCATACTGGCTGATCTAGGCCAGTGGATACTGACCTTTCAGGCCTGTGACCCTTCAAACAAAGAGAGAACTTCCTGTGAGCTTTTGTCTTTGCTTGCACTGGTCTACCAATTGTGACAAAGGGATTTTCTCCCTTGTATTATATAAACTATTAATCATGAACAAAATGAACTGATGACTGAATGAATACAATCAATCTAGTTACAGTTTTTTTACTTTCTTATTCAGCTTAAGAGCCCGTGTGGGGGGTCTTGACTTCGGGAACAGCTGATGACACACAACAGTCCTAGATGGAAAGAATAACTATTTTCTTACCAACGGCTGGAGCATCGTACTCTTCACCCAGCAGAATCTCTGGAGCGGAGTATGCCAGCGACCCGCAACTGGTGGCTAACATTGTCCCTGGTTGGAATAAGTTGCTGAAGCCGAAATCTGTCAGCTTCACTGCCCCCTGCTGGGGAAAGAACACCACATTTTCCGGCTTCAGGTCCCGGTGCACCACGTGAAGCTCGTGGCAGTACGCCACAGCGCGCACTATCTGGGCAAAGTGGCGCTTGGCGGTGCCCTCAGCCACACCTCCCTCGTGGCGAAGGATGTAGTCGTAGAGGTCGCCCCCCTCAGCCAGCTCCATCACCAGGTAGAGGGTTGTAGGTGTGTCTATGACCTCGTAGAGGCGAACCACGTTGGGATGTTGCACCCGCCTCATGCACCTGAAATCATTACAAATTCTATATTAAAATCATATTATTGAACTAAGCAAACCAAACAGGTATGGTGATTCTTCACTAGCAGACAGCAGCATTCATATTTTGAGACTCATAGGGATCAAACATGGTCTAAAATCAGTATGTCTGTTTGAAATCCTATTAAATCTGACCTAGAAAATATCTCACTACAAAGTACGATTGTTTTTTTGATCCTAATCATTTCAACACCTTTCAAAATGAATTGTATTTCATACCTCACTTCCTGTAAGAGGTGGCCTGTTGCCAAAACATCAAGTTTGGTCTTGTCAATCATCTTGACAGCCACCAGTTTCCCAGTGTTGACATGACGAGCTAGTTTAACCACCGCAAAGTGGCCCCGGCCCAATGTGCGACCCAGGTGGTATAGTCCACTAAGATCAGAGCGACCGGGGCTGCATCTGGGGTTGACATGTTCATCCTGGGCTGCAGTTATTCCTCCAGAAGAGTCCATGTTTGAAACAAAGAGGGGCTTCAGAAGGGATGATGGTAGGGGAGGAATTGAACTGGAGGGCTTAAGAAGCTGGAGGGGGGGAAGGAGATGGAAAATAGTTGTGTCAGGTGTTCAAGGAAGGAGGGGGTGCTGGGTAGCAAAGTTCCCTAATGGTGGGGAGTTGCCTGGCAGGACAAAGAAAAGACAAAACAATGTGACTAAATAGACCAGGTTGGTAATCGTGGCCTTTGGCCCTAAGGGAAAAAGGCCTTTAGATGAGGTCAGCTGCTGCTAATGCCTCATCCTTTCAAACACTGGACCGAAAATAGATTGATATTTCACATCTTTTATCAAAAGAACAAGTCTCTATCAAGTAGGCAAGACAAGCTTACAATGTATAATAGGTATAGTACAATGAGGGCAGCAGAGGGTAAAATAATCTTCTATAGTCTCTGATGTTGAAGAGTCGTGTTTGGCTCTATCTCAAATATCACCCATCCAGCACGAATGGCACGTCAAATCAATACTGTAACAGGAAACCATAATGCATGTTTGTGTGTGTGTGCGCGCATGTGAGTGTGTGTTTGTGTGCCATTAGTTTGGCTAAGAGGGTCAGAAGGTGGCACTGGACCTAATGATGTCATCACTGCATCTTCTCCAGGGTAACAAGTTCAGCCTTCATCATCCTCATCTGTGCAATTATCACTAAATGTCAACTTCCTGGCTGTTCTCACCTTTTTTACCTGTCAGTAGTATCCACAGCATAACAATTATCACTTGTTCGTCCCCACAGCGCAGCAGTTTTACCAACATGTTTAAAGTCCCTCTCGCAGCTTGCCTGAGCTCAGTGGACACTAGCAGGCCTCGCTGTGTCAACGTGAGCAGATATCGTTGGCTTTCGCACTTTTCCACAGCCAAAACACTGCGTAATCGTGCCACGGGCTGGCACACTTGTGTTGAGGACAGCTGTTCTCCACTTGACCTCAGCTGCAGTCCCGAGTTGGCGTATACGCATTTACACACACACACAGTTCAACATCTCCAGACAAACAGCCGCACTGACAACAGCTACCGGAGCAACTGTGCAATAAGCCCGTGAGCTCGGCGCTAACTTACCATTGTTGCGATATCCCGCAGCTGCTGCGAGCCGCTCAGCCTGAAATGTCACCGCTGAATTCAGGCGCAGAGAGCGTCAACGCCGCCTGCTCGTTTTGTTCTTTCACAGTTCTCCATGCTCGCGGTCCGCGAGCGCGCGCGTGTGTGTGTCTGTCTGTGTGTGCGGACACTTTTCTCACGTCCGGCCGCTTCTGCCTGCTCCGCTCGGCTCCACAGTCTCGAGCTGCCTTGTGCGCCCGCGCGCTCCGCTCCACAGAGACACAACAGACAGACTGAGCCGGAGGACGACGGGAACATCTCGTGCCCCGCGCGATACGCGCCGCGCGCACGGGCGCGCGCGTGCGTCCGGCGCAGCTTCCTTCTGACGTCAATGCATTCCAACTCGCTCCCGTGGCGCAGCGGTAGGCCCGCGGCCGCGAGCCTCTCGTAGGGAAAAGGACTGAATGACTGTTTCCAAGTCCACGTTATTATATAACTGACTAATGTTGTTGTCCTTTTAAATTTCAGGCTTCAACGAGCGGACACACTACACATATAATTACTCCCATTCCTCGCGTGCTTCTCTTATACTTCACGCGGGGACTCAGGAACCTTAAAAAGTTGTTTCCATTTATACGCCTGGTTTTCGTTTGTCAGCTGTAATGTCTTGAGGAATATGTGCATCCTTGTACGGCCTCTTTAGGAAATTACAGAGTGTCAAATTATAATCCTATTGATGTCATCGTTTAGACTAACTGTAAGCTTTTTGAATGTATAGTAACCCATAAGGGCCTGTTTCTGTTGCCACCGCGTGTCCCCTGATGTCATATGCGCCATCACAACCCACAGCCATTATTATATTTGATTGACTGCATTTGTCTTTCTTTTTTGTTTTAGATTTCAAGTATCCCAGTAATGTTCAGCTGCACCAGTCTGCTTGGTGATCTCATCCCAGCTACTCTTTGTTTCATCTTACCAGTCAACCTGCAGAATAGTGGGGCCATCTAGTGGTATTTTTCTTTCTTTCTTTCTTTCACAGAAATTATTATGTCTACCTGCATCCTGCAAACGTCTGTCGGTCAACATCTTGATAAAGGATGGCGTTTTGGGTTTCTCTCTCTTCCTCACACACACACACACACACGCACACACACACACATGCACACACACAGACGCACGTACAAGCAAGCAGACAAAGAAAGAAACAATTTGTGTGACCTACGGTATTTAGAAGCTACTATACTACTACTATACTATAGTGTAGGAATATATCTGATTTCTAACAGTCACCTGTGAAATATTTGAAGTATCTGATGCCATCTGGTGGTAACATAAAGAATGACAGCGTGGTAATAGACTGCTTTACAGGAAGTAGCTTATCACACGGCATTTAATAGTTTTAATATTACCTCAGAGCCACAGACGGCAGCACACGATGGAAGACATACTGAGATCCTTAATAAACAATACCACCTTGTGAGAAAGCTCAAATCACAGTAATGTTTATTACATCATAGGACTACAGTGATCATTGCCTTTACAATCTGTTGCAGGTGGTAAAGATGGACCTAATTGAAAACCTACTGCTATCCTTACTCTGTATCTATTGGATACTTAAAAGCAGTGGTGGATTTAGAAAATATTACATGCAGGGCAAAGGAGTGGCAAGAGGTCTAGGCAGGGTGGCAATGCTGGACCTCCACAGTAAATTTTTGGAAAAAAGAAATTTGAAAATGGAGTCCACAAAATATCCTTGAATACACATTAAAACTATTTATTGTATCATTAACTCTTCTAAAAGTTTATATTTACAATTATGTATTTTTGTTGAATTAAATTATTATAACTATAAAAGACTTTGGGACAAACAAGTCATTTGTTGTCATTTTATGGACAGGAGTTGTGGGGCAGCTGGGGTGGTAAGACTTTAAAGCAGAGGGGCATTAGAACAGAACTGCACCATTTAAACATTACAATATTCACTGAATTAATAAACAATAGATATGTAAGATGGCATTAAAGTTCAAATGTACACAGTAAACAACCACATACACATTTTTTAATTTTAAACTCATGATAAATAACTAAATCAAATCATAAATAATAATCAGTTAGATAGTAGCAAGTCAAATGCATTTCAAAGTAATGTTAGATAACTATGTTGTTGGAATGGCTGAAATTGCTGCTCTTTGTGTTTAAACTGCACATGTCAAGTCAAATCAGTACAGTGATTTAGTTTTTATTCTGAGGTAGAGCAGGTATCTTCATCGTGGATACAGTACATGTGTCCTGTGTCATACAGCTGATGGTCAAATATCACATCAAAAATCCTCTCTCTGGTTTCAGAGCTTGCGTCAGTCTGCTCCGCATGATCACCTTGGTTGAATAAGAGGGCAGCTCCAGAATCGAGTGACATGTCAAAGACTCGGGGAAGTGATGATCATGGGATTGCCATGGGATGTACTTCATTCGAATTAACATCTTTATCTGGGTTATTCCAAGGACAGGAACCCTCCTAAAACCAGTGAGGAACCCTAAAGAAAACCAGTGGAGCAAGTCACAGTTCTCTCCAGAAACCAACTGTGACCTAAAAATATATAAATCTATTTATGTCTGTGTGCCTAATAAACATGATAAGTGTGTGTTCGTTAACACATGAATTAGCTAAGCTGTGATGTTTGAATCCAGCTAGGACCAGTCTTCTTCGCTCCTCGCTCTGTGTGCATTACTACTCTTCAGTATAAATCAGTTGAGGATATCTGTTGCAGAAGCATCATTTTGCAACACACCATGACATAAATTATAAAGTATATATATCAGGCTTTATAGGCTTCTTAGTACTTACAAAGAAAATCTTTCTTCTGTTCTTCAGTTAGCTCATCAAAAACCTCCCAAAACATCTGTATGGTGGGGTGGTCAGGGTGATATATCCACTCATATCGTGTGTTCTACATCAGTTAAACGCATGAAGATGTCAAACATCAGTTCTAAAGAACAGTATGTGGAGCTCTTCTTTTGAAGGTACCTGTTTCAGTTTTGCCCAGTCATAGACATCTTGGCCCACCAGCACTCCCTGCAGCTCCTCTGGTCGAAACAGCTTCACCAGATCTTGGTCACACACCTGGAAGAAGCCTCGCTTGAACTCCTGAAACACGCTCTCTACGGACGTGTTGAAGGCATAATTCACGTAGGCCTTAGCAAACTCCTTCCTGTTTAGAATATAAAAAATGTATTCTCAACAAAAACTGACCTAGATGCAGGGAATATACAGAAACTTAAACTAGATATTAGATCATTTGGGGCGGCATGGTAGCTCAGTGGGTAAAGCAGTTGTCTTCAAACCAGTCACACCAGGTTACATGTCGAGGTGTCCCCCAAGGGGATCTTACTTGTTTTGACCTGTCACTGGCTTTCTGGGGTTTTGGCAATCAAGGTCCACATCTATCCCATCCCAGCTGATCTGTAAATCATATGAAGGAAGATGTTGGTGAAAGCACTGTATTACTAACTGTAATGTTGTAAAAAATGTGACACATGTCATCTTTGAAAGTAAAGCACCGACCGAAAAATCCTGGTACAGCTCTTCTATGACATCATCTTCATAGTCCAATATGCACTTTACAGACCTTCAAACAAAACTCAGTTATACCAAAATAACTGTTCACTTGTTTCCTGCATTAGTATTTGTGAGATTCGTCAGCCTTTCAGTAATCACAATGTTAAACCACAAATTTATACGTATACTGACTTTCCCTCAACTGGGTTGAACTCCATCAGATCCTCAAGTGTTGGTTTAATGTCGAGCAGCTTCTTAAACAGAGCCAGTGGGAAGGGTAAGTGTATGATGCAGTGGTGGTACAAGGCCAGTCCACACAGAACCCCAAACAGGAAGAAGGTTTCTCTGTCCTCTGTTGCCTGTGTGTTCAAACAAAATCTCATAAACTGATCTGACCTGAAGATAAAGTCGACTAAGTTTCCAGTATTTGCAAAATAAAAATGTTCCACAGTGAACCTTGATTCTGTGGTTCAAGGTACGAGCACGAAGTCTTACTTTGGAAGAGAACCACACCAGTGTTTTGGTGTCATTAAACATGAACATCCCAGATTTAGCAGACACCATGTCATGAAATAGGTGGTGAAAAAAGTCTCTTGTGTAGACAAGCGTGACCTTTGTGTCTTCATCAAAATGCACCTGAGAGACAAAATGTTATACAGTAATAGTTTCTGTTAGATCAGATGAGTAACAATAGCATTTCACCATTATCAGGTCAAAATTACCACAAGGTGCTTTTTGAAGGTGCTGTACTGAGCAGCGGACAGTTGTTCAAAGGTTCCCTCCAAAACTGATGCTCGCTTCAGGTTCAGTTCAAAGCACCCGGTCACACTCTGCTCTTGCTACAGCACAATGCAAATTTGAAAAGAATAAATACCAATTAGTGCAGTTTCACCATAAGATTTCCAATGTCATTTTGCCCCCTGTGGTGTGAGAACAGATTATGTTACCTTTGTCCAATTAGAATTCATGTCAAAAGCTAATTTCTTTGATTTCAGATCCATCACAAATGGGTTACAAAGGATAAATGGCTGATAATTCACATCCTGAAAAAAGAACATATCAGTATTAAACTTTTACTAAGAAGGGCCTGAAACAACAGAAGAGCGATGAAGAGAATGACTCCGTTTCTGCAGTTGTACTTCTTTACCTTCATTTTTGACTTTGAGCGCCAAAGGCTTACATCCTGTTCGAGAAGTTGTTGGTTAATTTCCAAACTGTACGTTTTTTCAGGGATTCTCTGACGTCCTGCAACCCTGTTGTTGGCCTTTAAAACATTGGTATTAAAAAAGATTAAAAACTGACAGAGTGGACACTACGGTGTTGTGGTGACTGACTGTTTTTCAAATGTTATATTAGTCTTTATTTTTCTTGTTCTTGTATTTGCTTATTTATTTGCTTGCTTTTCTCTACTGTGCAATTTTGTATCTTTCTGAATCGTAATTGATTTAATTGATCCAGTGTAATTTATCACTTTTTCTTTCTGCCCCTTGTGCGGCTGTAGCAAGATCATTTCCACCAGTGTGGGATTATTAAAGTCAAGTCTAAGTCTAGAAAATGAGAGAGTAGCTTACTTTTGATATAAGAAATAAAAAAACACTAATACTAACATTGTACATGTGCTGGATGACTTTGAGCAGGGTCTTTACTCTAGAGGTGACTTCAGGGTTGAGGGGAACAGGCTGAAAGGACAGAATCTCAGAGAGCGCCTGCTTCCACACCTTAACATATTTAGCCATAGTTAAGGCTGAGAGTGAGGACCACCAGTCCTCTGAGAAAGACAACATGTGACATGTTAGTGTCAATGACCCGTAGCACTTTTATTCTAATGATGAAGTGATAATAATTATATTTAGTTTGCTCTGGTAGTGTGCTAATGCGTGCCACATGACTGCACGACTGCTAATGGGGGATTGCATTAGATTGGTAGAACTGATGGAACCAAGATTAGTCTGATCATAACATAACGACATAACATTTAGATCTTTGTAGTTGACCGTATTAGTTGACATTTCCATACTGCCATACTTTCAATTCAGAATATCAGAACCTAATACTAATTTAAAAAAACATTTTCATTTTAAATAACATGCATAATGTAAAACATAATTTTTAATTGCACTCAAAAATTAAGAGACAGTGTGTATGTATCTAATTAAATAGGAAAATGTCTCAGCTGTGGACAATCTTTTTTAACTACTACTTATACTACTACTCATACTACTACTAATACTAATACTAATGCTACTAATACTACTACTACTACTACTACTCATACTACTACTACTAATAATAATATTGATAACCAATCTCTCAGTACCTATGATCTGCAGACTCTCAGCAGACAGTCTTTGAATGGCACCAGCTACTGTCACTGCGAGGTTTATGCTTGGTTGCAGTTTGTGTTTCTGTGCCACATACAGAAGCTCATTGAGAATCAGGTAGATCCTCAGCCCCTCAACGCCCACTGTTTTTTTACTGAGAGAGGGAAGCAGCTGCAGAACACCACGCTCTACCTGTTGAGTAAATTCTACGTCAGTGAAACTTATTTGAAAGCAAAAGTTCTTTTTTTTCCTGTTGATCAGATATGCAGGATATAAAGTCAGTAACACACCTCCTCCAAGACATCCTTCTTCGCCAGGTCCTCCAGTTTCTTTTGTATTAGTGGCAAATCTAACCCAGAGTACTTGGGTGACGTCTGGAAATGTTTATCATTGCTAATAACACAAGGAACAAATAAACGTGAGGAAAGAGAGATGGTCATGTACTGTACATAAAATCTGTGTTTACCGTTGGTCCAGGAAGCTTCGGTTCACAAAGGAAGCTGAGGAAAACATCCTCAGCATTTTCCTGTGAAGTGTTAAAATCCATCCATCAAGTCAAATAACAGCAAGAAAATATGAGCAAACAATTCAATGAATCAATAATACAGAGAGATCAAGATCAATACTGCACTATACCCACTTTTTAATTATCTTCTGTGATCGTGAGTCACCTCCAGAGATCAGTTGTGTTATCATATCATCAATGGAGTGCTGTGTCACATCGCTCTTTGTGTCACTGTCTGGCTGTTGGTGAACATCCCGTGGACCCAGGAGTTAGTTGACGTTTAAAAACTTTTCACACATAAATATCCTGGGTGTATTTCTTTTGGTACCTCATTAGATGTGCATGTTGCAAAAGAGCAGTCTCCTCCTGCGTAGATGTTTCTAATTTTCACAACATCAGTGGTGTCTGAAATATTTAATAGAATAAACGTTGTTTGCATATTTATTCTTATTCTCTGTGGTACTCACTCTGTGGAAACCACAGTATGTTCATGTTAATAGATCCCTTTAAGTATTAATGGGATGAATTGTATTGTACATTTATTGTAATGTATAAAAGTATCATGGTATTTTTATCCATGGCTCCACACTGAATTTTGACTTTATTTGACAGAACTCATCATTCATTTCAGTTATGTTATGTCAGAGATGTAATGACCTTGTGGCAGCTGAACACGTAGCGGCACGCAGGAATGAGTGTCTCCGTGTCCCAGCTGTCCTCGCTCGCCACATCCACAGGAGTAGATCTTCCTGGAGTCTGTCAGCGCTAATGTGTGATATCTGATCGAGAAAACATTCAAACACAAACAGTATTTTCAGCCAACAGAGATATTATTTCACTGCACTTTTCAGGACTCTTCTATTACGTAATCTTCATAGTCAGGAAGACTCAGGATTATTGTTTATAATGGGCATCTAATTATACTGTACCGTCCACATGCAACCTGGATGACCTTTGCCCCCCAGAGCTCCGCAACAAGTCGGGGTCGTAGCTCATTGCTGAATGAGTTGTGTCCAAGCTGTCCGT
>JAUMTR010000016.1:15580801-15605179 GCA_032270685.1 Microctenopoma stevenorrisi
TCCTCTCCTCTCCTCTCCTCTCCTCTCCTCTCCTCTCCTCTCCTCTCCTCTCCTCTGCTCCCCTCTGCTCCTCTCTTCTCTCATATCTCCTTTCTCCTCTCCTCTCCTTTGTCCTCTTTTCTGCTCTTCTCTGCTCTCCTTTCTCCTCTCCTCTGCTCCTCTCTCTGCTCTCATATCTCCTTTCTCCTCTCCTTTTCTCTCCTTTCCCCTTTCTCCTCTCCTCTCCTCTTCTCCTCTGCTCTGCTCTGCTCTGCTCCTCTCTCCTCTCCTCCTCTCCTCTCCTCTCCTCTGCTCTGCTCTGCTCTGCTCTGCTCCTCTCTCCTCTGCTCTCCTCTCGTCTCCTATCCCCTTTCTCCTCTCCTCTCCGCTTCTCCTCTGCTCTGCTCTGCTCTGCTCCTCTCTCCTCTCCTCTCCTCTCCTCTCCTCTGCTCTGCTCTGCTCTGCTCTGCTCTGCTCTGCTCTGCTCCTCTCTCCTCTCCTCTCCTCTCCTCTGCTCCTCTCTCCTCTCCTCTCCTCTCCTCTCCTCTGCTCCTCTCTCCTCTCCTCTCCTCTCCTCTGCTCGTCTCTCCTCTCCTCTGCTCTCCTCTGCTCCCCTCTCCTTTCCTCTCCTCTCCTTTCCTCTTCTCTCTTGTCTCCATGAAGATTTTTAGTTTTAGAGAAATTGAAGAAAGAAGATGCACAAAGAATCCACGTGTTCAGCTCCTTTTTCTACAAGAGACTGAACCAGAGAGAACGGAGGAACGTTTCAGATGGAACCAACCTGCCGTAAGTGTCTGACAGAACCAACACCTTTAGTTCTTTTTAGATCCGATTCTGACGTTTTCCCTTTGTGGTTTTTCCAGGATTCAGAGGAGGAAGCACAACAGGGTCAAGACGTGGACTCGGCACGTGGATCTGTTCCAGAAGGACTTCATTTTTGTTCCCATCAACGAATCGTGAGTTTGTGACAAATCACAGAACGTTTTCATGTAACTTATGTTTCAGAACTCAAACTCTGGTTTCCTCCAGCGCTCACTGGTATCTGGCAGTTATCTGCTTCCCGGGCCTCGAGGGTCCCGTGTACCAGCAGAACCCCCTGTACCACGACCCGTTTCCAGCCTCCTCCTCGGCTTCAGACGCTCAGTCAGAGGAGAACATCCCGGACCACTGCCGGCCTCTGTCCCCGGACAAGGAGGGGCTGGACAGCTCATCGGAACAGCTGTCCCCCGGCGTCCCCGAGACATCTGCAGAGCCCAATGGCGAGGAGGAGCTTCCCAGCTCGGCGCCTGACAACGGGCACGTGGAGCAGCAGTACACGAGTGAGTCTCAGAGTCTGTGATTTCTTCCTGCCTGGAAACCTGCAGAACCAGGCCGGGACTTCTCCTGTGGTTCAGTGCACGTGTGTAATCTAACAGCCGTGTTTCCTCCTCAGGTGAGTTGCAGAGAATCAGTGTTTGCTACGGTTCAGGTAAAGGAGACGACGACACGTACAACTTCTCTGACGACCAGAGCTCCTGTCAGGTACTCGCCTCTAACTCCTCCCTGACTACCTGTGTGCGTTTAGAAGGAAACGATGAAATAAAGTCGCATCGCATTTCCTCGTCTGTCTCCAGGACGAGTGCAGCGAGGACGGGACTCTGGGCGAGGACACGCTCGGCTCTGACGCCTCCAGTTTGCCCTCCAAACCAAACCTCTGCAGACAGTGAGTAGTGATGCAGCTTTTCGCCTGGAGGAGGCGCTGCTGCTCTGCTAGGGTTGCATAAAGTTTATCTAAGACGCACAGGTCAGAGTTCTCTGATCTTAGAGGTGACAGTGAAGTGTTTCAGGTATTTCCTGTAACTGGCCCCTTATTCAAACATCCTCAGATTTATTTACCGTGATGTCACTTCTCCTTCCTCCTCCAGGCCGTGTATTCTCATCATGGACTCTCTTCGTGGTCCGGCCAGGTCGACTGTGGTGAAAACTCTCAGAGAGTGAGTTCCTGTACAGACCCCGAGACAAACCCCGGGAACTTAGACTGAATAATGTCAGCATTTCAGATTTCGCAGTGATGTGAATCCCACGTTTGACGTCTCGGAGGGATTGTGTAGCAGAACGTTCAGTTTTATGGGTGAGAAAACGGTGCTGAGTGAGTTTTCACCAGCTGCTGCTCACGGAGACCGTGGGTGTGTTTGTTTTAGGTACCTTGAGGTGGAGTGGGAGGTGCGTAAGGGGACTCAGAGGAGTTTCGGGAAGGACGTGATGAGGGGCTCCAGCCCACGTGTGCCTCAGCAGGATAACTTCAGCGACTGTGGAGTTTACATCCTGCAGTATGTGGAGAGCTTCTTCGAGGTGAGGCCGTGGAGGGGGCGGGGCTTACTTTGTGCTTCTGTGTTTCATGCTGTTTTTTTTCCTCTCCTTCAGTTTCATATTTCTAAAAATAATTTCTGAGCAGCAGGAGCCTTTGTTTCAGTTGGATTCCTTTCTTCCTTCTGCAGAATCCCATTCAGAGTTTCCATCTGCCGGTGAACCTGTCGGAGTGGTTTCCTCAGCAGAGGATGAAGACGAAGCGCGAGGAGATCAAAGAGCTGATCCTGAAGATTCAAGCTCAACAAGAACTAAACAAGAAGGAGCCGCACCGAGTCACTGCTCCACCGAGCTCTTCTTCGGAGCCCGAAATCGAAGAGCCTTCCGGGTCGGTGTCGCCACACCTAGCCGCGGGCCCCTGAGGCGAGCTCCGCCTCCTTTGTCGTGGGGTGAGGGAGGAGGCGAGCTCCGCCTCCTTCGTCGTAGGGTGAGGGAGACACAGATTGTGCGCTGCTGACTTCACTTCAACAATCCCAAACTCCCTCCATCAACCACAGACATCCAACACACCTTTAAATTTGTACTGAATAAACGTGAACTGTAAATATGCCGGAGTTTTTCCGCTGCCTTTGTAATTTACTGTTTTCACTCATGAAGTGGTTCGTTAAGTTATGTTTTCATGTTCTCTCCACGAGGAGCTGTGCAGGAGATGCTCCTCCGCTCTTGCGTTGTCCTTTTTTATGCTTTGGAGTTGTGTAGAAGAATAAATAATATTATTAATAATAATAATAATAAAAAATGTAGAGAAGGTTGCTGTTGTCTGTACGTGAACAGTCCGTCTGGCTGGTTGTGTCTCCTGCATTCGGAGTGGATGAACGTTTTCAGCATTAAAAGCAAACCTAGACATGCCTTAGCTCCTTATTTGTGCTGTCTACAAAGCAGTTGGTGCGTCTCAGATGGTTTTGTCTTCAGCAGAAAAACTCAAACTTGACACTTCACACCTGAGAGTTTAGTCGTTTCACTTCGTTGGAGCTACACAGAACTAAAATATTTCATGTTTATGGTGTAAACAAACGTTTTCAGGCGCTGTGTGACGTCATCCAGTGTCTCGTTACGGGACGCTGAAACATTCATGACTCGTTTTGTCGCTCCACTTATGAGCCCCTTCGCTGTGGGGCCTTAAATGATTAAAGCATCAAATATAAATGAGGCGCTGAAGCACTGAGCAGGGACGTTTAGGTTTCTTCATTTACTCTGGTCACACTTTACTTTTACATGCTGGAAAAAAAGCCTAAATGAGACGAATGTTTGAAGACCTTCCGGCTGAGCCTGATGTCCATTCTCCCAGGGACGGATCTATACGGGACAAAAACCAGAATCTATCTGCACAGGAAGAATCGGACATGATCATGAATGATTTCAGTGATTTGTGTACAGTGACTGATGGGGAGCACAGTAGCAGACAGAGATTAGCACCATTGTTGTCGTCTCTCACATTATCCCAGTTAATCCCCGACCTCCCTGAGGTTCCTGCTCAGAGTCCCATGTGGAGAAACGTTTGTGTTCTTCTTCTTTACAGATCTGCAAAGTTGTCATTTTCCAAACGATCTTCCTGGACTTTTCCTAAAAGATGCATCATACAGATTAAATAGAGAAATAATTATGGATTTTTTTACTGTCAGTATTGAGTCCTCTGTCCCCTCCTTCAACCGTAGCCTAGGAAACCTCGGAACTGATGATACTAAAAGAAAACGTGCATTTAGTTTAGTCTCCTGCTATGATGCATCCAAATGTCTGTGATGAAGTTCATTTGTTGCACAGGATTATTTAGGTCTGCGTCCTCTAAGATGAAGAAAATAGACAAAAAGAGACACATGAAGACCAGGAAGTACAAAAAAAGATGAAAATCTGAATTAAAGAAATTATTCTAATGTCTAAGCGATGAAAGATCTTTGAGAGAAAAATAACGCAGGAAAAATGAGCATAAAGGCACAAAAGTCCACTTTATGCGCTGATGTAACTGCATACATGCCCCGCCCCCCGGATGCTCCCGGCGCTGCGGACAGCGCCCCCTACAGGCGCCGCGCAACACCGGACACTGTTTACCCAGCGCGTGACGTCACGGGGCCGGTTTCCCAGGATTGCTGCGGGAGTCGGAGGCTGCAGGGCGGGGAGAGTGTGGCCCAGGCTGCCGGAGCGAACGCCGATTTTCTGGAGACGCTGCCGCTTCTTTCTTAGTTTTTAAAGGCGGGTGCTCGACGAACGAGTCGCTGAGTCCCGGGAGGTCAGGCGCTACGAGGTGGGTAGAACCGGCGGAGTGAGTGCGGAGGAGGGACGGTGATGAGAGCTAGCTGACGGGGCTACAGCCCGCAGCCAGCAGCGCCGGACCCCGTCAGCTTCCCGGGAGGAAACCCGTCCGCAGGACGCTGGAAGCACGGCTGGAGATCAGTCGAGCTGCAGCCTCCTCCGGGTTTTTATAATTCAGCGGTGAGATTTCTGACCCACGTAAATCATGCCCGGGTTTGCTTTGTTGAGGAGTCCACGCCAGACTTCCTTCAAACATATAGCAATTTACAAGTCGTTGACGTTACCTGGATGCGTTGATTACTGAATACACACTACTTTATAACATTTGATTAATTATGACACAGTGTACAAATCGGTGTATAGAGAATTTACCGTGGATGGTTTTATAACAGCAAAGCTTGAACTTTATTAATGCACTGAACGGCGCTGGCGGTGCTGCCGAATGTTCTGGTCTGTGAGAGGAAGAGTGGAAATAAAAGGCAAACAGCAACGAAAAGTTTGGTTATTTAAATATTGTGATACGCTGTGGATTACACACACACGCCGAGTTGCATATGATCGTTTTGGGATTTTTTAAAAAGTGTTGACTCATTGTTCATAGCGCATGTCCGTGTCCCACAAGCAGCGCGATCCCAAAATCTCGTCGTTTTTGAACGGGCTTCGGATCTGCGTGAGAGTGCGCTGGGACATCCAGAGCAGTGCATCAGGACGAGCGTGTCGCATTAGAGGGAGTTCAGCAGAGACAGAAGCTGGAAGCTGCGGGCAGATTTCAGTGGTGCGTACCTGACATTGTGAGGGGGGGCAGCACCAACATGTCAGATCCCTCAGTGCACGCACGGCTGCGGCCTGCAGACACACACAGTCCTGCTGCTGCTGCTGCTGCTGCTGAGCAGGGAACAAGCATCAATGGACCTGCTTTGCATGAGAATAAAAAGCAGAGGGTGGCGGTGGCTTGTTGAGATATTGCTGCCTGAGAGATGCTCGGACATGATGTGGCTTCCTCAAAAGTCTGGATGCAGGGAACAGGCTCTGCAAGTGTTGTGGTTTCCTCTGTGTTGCACGGTTATATAAGAGCTCTCATTGTGTCTGTCCCCAGCTTGTTTTTGTGCTGGAGCTGCTTTATGTTGGCGGTTTCTCTCTTATTCTTTGCACCTGTGCTACGCCTTTATTGACCTACATGCTGGATGTTGTGTGGTTCCTGCTCCCACGGCACCATCAGCGTTCCCGTGCTGCTCCTGTGCCTTGGGTGGAGGCCTCTCCTGATGTCTGGGGACTTTGACTTTTGCTCCTTCAGCGACTGTCACAGAAGGAAGCAGTGCTGACTGTAAGCGAGCTGTCCTTCCTCAGTCCGGGGAGCTCCGGGAACTTCAGGGATCAAAGTCCCCTGCAGGAAACGGTCCCGAGTGACTGCGTGATTATTGGATTAGCCGGATATTGAGCTTTCGTCTGAAGCTGCTGTTGTTGCTGCAGTTGTGATGATAGTTCAGTTTGAACTTTTATGTAGCGATGGAAGCTGCACAGATGTGAGCGCTCAAATGTGCTCGGCACATGTTGAAGACTCTCAGTCAGGATCAGCTGTTTATATGGCTCCTTAATCATTAGACACGGCAGCAGGAGCGTGAAAATAAACGCGTGTGTGTGTCCGTTTGGTTGTGTGGCGTGCTCTTTACGTGATAACACAGAGGAGGAAACAGCTGGAGTCCGTCAGGAAACCTGGGCAGAGACCTGCTGGAATGTGTTGTGGAGTTGGAGGAGGAGGTGAGAGTTGTGTCGTCTGGGGGAGAACAGAAGGTTTAATCCTCACTGTTCAGACCTGAGCTGTGTAACGCTGACCCCCCAGCAGCTCCTCTCTGCTGCTGATGGACGGCGGGGCGGGGGGTGGGGTGGAGGGTTCACACAGATCCTGTTTCTCGTGGTGAAATATTGAATTAGTCGCGCCGCACTGAGGCGACCGCAGCCTCTCGCCGCCGACGGTGATGGAGAGTCAGCTTACAGCCAGGGGGGTGGGGGGTTGGCGGGGGGGTTTCCTGCTCTCCGTGTTGTCGTGTGTTGGTTCGTACAGGTGATGAACAGATGTTTGGGGGGGCAGAAGGTCAGAGGGCAAACCTGAATCATGACGTGTCACCGGTCAGATTACAAACCAGGAATCTTTTCTCTTGTTGACCTCAGTCAGTCGCTGATCCTGATGCCCCCCCAAACACTGATCCTGATGCCCCCCCAAACACTGATCCTGATGCCCCCCCAGACCTGTCTGCTGCCGATCAGCTGTGTGTGTGTGTGTGTTACAGCAGACCTGCGCCTTCACGCTCACTTTCCCTTCAGCAGCGCGTGAATCATGCAAACGCGCCCAACCCATCATCATATCATTACGACGGCAAGTGTCGTAACCGTAGCAACAGGGAGGGATCACGTGGTGGTGACCTTTGAAACCCAGGTCCCGCTGCGTGGAGTCGGCTGTCGTTGTGTTGTTGAGGCTTCAGTCCAGCAGGACTTTGACCCGACGTAATTCAGCTCGGTCCAGCTCCGGTTTACAGCTCTGGACTCTGGACCGGTCACTGCAGCCGTCTGGGAACATGAGTCAGTTTATAAGCAGACGATGGTTGTATGTCAGCTCCGTCGTCAGGTGGTGTCCCACACCTCTCCGCTCTAATCTCATAGGTGTGGTCGACCTGAATCCTTTTTTCCTCGTGTCTAATCTTGGACACGTCCTTTTCCTTCGTGTGTCTTTCCTGGTTGTTATATTTAGTTGACGTTGGTTCACAGCCAGCTCTCCGCCCGACCTCCACCCTCAGCTGCTACGCAACCGCACTGGACACGAGAAACCAATTGTCATGCTGATTGTCTTTCAGGGCGCCAATGGTTAAGTAGGTGGATGCAGCGTCGTGTCCTCTGTCTCCGCAGAGCCGGAAGCGTCCGGTCTTTTCTCTACACAGCGAGGAAGTGAGCACACGAAGGAAGATCTGGAGAAAACACACGTTCACGGTTTCATGACGATGCAGTCGAGAAATCAATACAGTCATTACAGCGCTGGGGGGGGGGGTTAGCTGCTCGTAACATTTTTTACTGTCGTTAAACTTCGACTCTAGGACGATGATTCCTGTCAATGTTTAAACACTTTACAAGGAGTTTGTGAAACATCAGCACCAGAAATTCCACAGCTCAGCTGAGGTCATCGTGGCCTCTGGGAGCGTGTGTGTGTGTGTGTGTGTGTGTGCTGGGAGCGTGTGTGTGTGTGTGTGTGTGTGCTGGGAGCGTGCAGATTCCTTTTCACTGACTGGATCCACCTGCGGATCCTCTAACACACCCTGTTGTTGTGAGTCTTTGCTGAGGGCGTGTTTAGTTCAGGATCCTCGTACATCAGAGAACTCTGCGTGTTCGGTTCTGAGCTGCCACTAAGAGTCATGATGCAGTGAAGGAGCCATGAGGCCTGCGAACAGAAGCGGGAGGTTGTGCTGTGATGCGCCTCGTTCTCGTGTATTTACGTGCTGCTTCTGTCCTCTGTCTTCCTCCACACACACACACACACTGTCAGTCTGGCCTCAGGGTTTGTGTGTGTGGCTCTCTGTTCGCCACGTGACCTGACTGAGCCGCTGTGACAGGGAGCGCTCAGTGAGGCGCGACACAGATCCAACAAGCGTCTGTTTGTCGGCGGACGAGTGGGTCGACGCACATATCTGCAGCCCGCGGTTCACACGGCGCTTCCTCTGCTGCCGCAACATGTGTCTCGCTCTCAGACTCACAAAGCGACAGCTGCCGGCGACTCGAGCATCCAAACCAAACCAAGCGAAGCTCTGTCTCATCTCTGGTACTGCTGTGTTGAGTGTGTGAGGACATGCGGGCGGTTCTGTCCCACAGTCGCTTCAAATGTGGCACAAAGAAAGTGCTGAGAATGAACTGATTGGCCTTCAGGGGGTTAAAGGTCACCGTGATCTCACGCCTGTCCCGCTGTCAGTCAGTTTGGTGACACGTTCAGAGGTTCTGGTCTACAGGTCCAACAGGACAGGGTATTGGTTCTGCTCCTCAGGCGGATCAGTACAGCGGAGGATAAACATGATGGCGCTCGTCTCTGTTTAAACACCGCGAGTTCTGCTTTTATCCGCCGCTCTAACGTGTTTGGACGTGTGAGCGTCTGTAACCGGACCCTGACTGTCCTGGAACGGGCAGGTGTGGGGGCGGGGCGTGTTTGGTCCGTAAACTCGATACAGGTGAGTGCAGAGGTTTGAATATCAGGTAAATCTGGTGGCGTGGTGAGCAAGACCTTTCAGAAGAATCTGTTTCTATGTTTCGCCCGCTGCATCCTGGTTCTGCTGCATGTGAGCGATGGACCCCAGCAGATACTCGCTGACCAGGTGTCAGCCGGTGCACCTGTTTCCAGCCCAGCTGCAGTGAGCTCGCTGCTTCTCTCTTTGTGATGGTCCCGCTCTCGTGCATCCTTCAGTGTCTCCGTCTTTCACCTGAGTGACGATGTTGGTGGACATAATGTCCCACACAGGCGCGTTAGCTGTGAATATCGAGGCCAGTGGCTGGAAATAGTTTGAAACCTTTTTACTGTAAGGCTTTGGTAGAAATCCCTTAATGTGCCGGTGAGTGCAGCAGCTCCGATCAGAGAGATGCCGTCTGCTGCTCGAGCGCTGGGATAAATTTAGTGTCGGCTTCAGAAATGAAAGAAAGACTTAGTTTGATCACAGTACGCAGGTGAAACCGTTTGTCCAAGCAGTGAATACAAATATTATCTTCTGCGTGAATAAATCCTGACAACCGTTCTGATGACGTTTTAATGAGACGCCCTAAATATTCTTTGACTAAACAATCAAAGAACCAAACCTGAGTTTGTGACGTAGACGAGCAGGTTTGTAGAATATTATCCCGTTTTTATTTACCACCATGCAGAAAACGAAGGGATCAGCAGACACCTGACCTGTTACCTGATGGATGGGATAAACCAATAAACCCGGTTGGAAACAGCTTCTTTCTTTGTGCCACGGTGATAAAACACGGTTTGAGCAGGGCCTCATTTTATAGAACGTGGAAACGCTCCCGTAACCAGGAGACTTTAACAGCCCGTCAATGAGTTACCAGCGACCTTTGGTCCACGTTTATCCGCCCTGCACAGTGACTCTCAGGCGAGGTGTTAAACCCACAGCTGCAGGAGTCATCGGCGGCTCTAATAAGAGACGTTAGTGAGTTAATTCCCCTATTGATTTCCACAGCCTCTCAGTGTGACCCTCAGACGTCCCCCGGGGACGCGGGGCTCTTATTGAGTTAGCTCTCTGGCAGGAAGCCACTGCGTGAGTGTTGTAATCCACAGCCACAGCGCTGCGTAGTGACTCGGACTCGCGCTCAGGACGCACAGTTACTGGTCCAAAGAGCTGCTGCCTCGTTTTTCCAGTTCTTTCCCACGTTGTGACAGTTTGTGTCCCTGCAGCTGCTCGGTTCACAGAGTCGGTGTTTGTCAGTCCGACCACCAACCAGGGGATCCTCTGCAGAGGAACACAGCTGGTGTTTCATGGTTCTCAGAGGAAGAACCTGCTTTGGTTTTATTCAGACGTTCATTGAAACCGTTGTCGTGTTTTTGTCGCTTTAAACTCACTTATCTCGCCTTTGGGTTCCTGACATGATCCACAGCATCACAGGTCGGCCTCGTGTTCTTACCTCAGACTGTCGTGTTCTCCAGAGCCTTCAGAGCGGTGAGATGGAGGATGGGAAGCCGGTGTGGGCGCCCCACCCAACAGACGGGTTCCAGCTGGGAACCATTGTGGACATCGGGACGGACAGTCTCACTATCGAACCTCTCAAGCAGAAAGGGAAGGTGAGCCAACTCCCACATTTCTACATCTCACATTTTCCTCATCAGGTTCGTTTTTGTTTCTACGTGCAGTTTGAATCCAGCAGGTGGGAACGCTGGTTAGGACTCGGAAAACATGGGAATACTGTTGAGGACAGAGACTCGCTGATCCGTGTGCTCGAGCACAGATTTAATGGGTCGGTCTGGAGTCGCTCCTCCGTCGTGTCTCTGCGCTTGTTTTCTGACGGACGAGGTGACAAGGTCCTGTCGTTAACTTCTCATCGCCATGACGGCGAAGCTTCCAGCTGACGCTGCGCCTCCCTAAAAAAGAGGAGGCTTTAACATGTATTGATCCGAGCCTTAAACTTTTATCGGACTCTCCAGTCCCTGCGGCTCAGTTCAGAGCTGTCTTCAGTGGTCACATGATCAGATTCTTTTGCCCTGAATTGTGTCTCCCAGGAACCAGCTAGCTGCCGAGGCCCGCGGCGGCTCGTAGGCGGTCCCTACAGTGGAACATAAGAGTATTTACTGACTGCTCTTCAGATCTGTTCCTCAGGCACAGAACAATGTGCAGTCTGTCCTGCCGCAGCCAGTTTGTGCCAGTGTCTGATGATGTGTTCACTTGCTGGCAGACGTCCTGGGACGGGCGCCAGGAGAAGACGATACCTTGTTGTGATATCAGTCCCAATGAATGAGTCTGTGTGTTGGCAGTGTGAGCGGCCTCCGTGTGTGTGGCTCGTGTTAAAAGTTATTAGTGCAGCACTACCGTGGACCTGCTGTCTCTGGGTGACGGAGGTCACAGAGGCACCTGGTTGAACTGGAGGTGCGCTATGAGCCCCTGGCATTAGAACGCGTGTCCGTGAGAGTCTGCAGAATGAGATGCAGCAGTTCAGTCACTCACCTGCTGCAGGTAAACGCAGTGAGTCGGCTTCCCTCCTCCGTGGTGGCAGCACTGAGCAGGGTCCCCCTCACCTCCTCTCCTCCCCATCTTCTCCTCACGGCTGCAGCCTGCGGCAGCGAGAAGTCTCTGGAACGTGCAGGACTCGCTTCAGGTCACAGAAACACAACAGCCCCGCTCCCCAAAACGCCGGGGCCACGTGTGTCCTCGTAAACCCCTTTGTGGTCCATGATGGTGGGTTGAAGCTCGCATCATGTGAAACATGAGCGTAAGCCTCAGGTAGGCGTAAAGCTCAGCATCAACGTTTAAATGTGAAGATGAGTAAATGTTCAACTGAAGCCTGAGTAAGTGTAGGTTCTGCTTTCTGAGGGACTGGGGAGGTTACGTCTGTCCCCAGACTCGCATCCCGTGTCCTCCTGCGTTCAGCTGCACAAAGACTGGTCTGGAGTGTTGGACCAGTCTAAATGCAAAGACCGATCATTTGAAAATGTTCCCGTTTATTATTTGATCTGACGTTTGTTCCCGTCTTTTCTCACAGACATTTTTGGCTCCTATCAACCAAGTCTTCCCCGCAGAGGATGATGTCAACAAGCACGTGGAGGATAACTGTGAGTGTGTGACCTCCGTCTTCCCTTTGTGCACGGCTCTGGTCTGTAGCTCGAGTCCGTTAACGCTGCCCTGTTCTCTGTCTCTCAGGCTCCTTGATGTACTTGAACGAAGCCACTCTGCTCAACAACGTTCGCGTGAGATACAGCAAAGACAAAATTTATGTAAGGCTGAAAATTTCACTTACTACCTGTGTTTTTATTCAAACCTGACATGTGAGACACACACACACACAAATACACACACACACACACGCGCGTACACACACACGCGCGCGTACACACACACACACACACACACATGCACGCGCACACACACACACAGACTCGGGTTCTGTAAAAATTTCTGTTACCTGGGCAACACTGACACCTAGTGGCTGTGGAGGGAAGTGTCTCGTCCCATCAGAAATACACATTTATGAATTTTGCAGTGATATAAACGTGTTTGTAAAAATGTTATGTTGAACCATCAGGTCAGTTCGGACTCACTCTACTAAACCTATAACTTCATTTCCTCTTCTTCTTCTTCTCACACAGACGTTTGTTGCAAACATCCTCATCGCCGTGAATCCCTACTATGACATCCCAAAGCTTTACTCGCCAGAGACTATCAAGCAGTACCGGGGCAGGTCGCTGGGAACGCTGCCGCCGCACGTGTACGCCATCGGTGTGTGAGCGCGTCTCCTACCTCTGTCTGATGCCTGGTTTAGGTTCCTGTGTGTGTGAGGGGGGGTGTAGGCTGCCTCCACTCTCTTTATTTAGCTCTGCTCTCTTTGGTGTTATATTAATAATAATAATTCAGTTATTGTTTGTTGTTATATGAGCGGTTTCAGACTGAGCAGTGAAACTTAATTCACATATTATTCAGTAATGACAATAAATCAAATAATTAAACAGCAGATAAACCAAATATGAAGCTAGTTCAACGTGTCAGATGTAAATTTAATAAACGTGTTTTGAACCGTGCTTAAACTAATCATATATAATCATATAGTATAATTTGAATGGTTTGTGATGGTGGTGACCGGGTTAATGACACATGTAGAACCGGTCCAGGATAAAGAACCCTCTTCTCTGCTGCTGCTGCAGTTCGTGACCCGTCCACCAGGTGGCAGTCACTGCTCAGACATGACGTGTCCCTGTTAGACTGCAGGAGTCAGAGGGGTGTTGGGGAGAGGTGGACCTAACAGGTTGTGTCTGTGTCGCTCGTCCAGCTGATAAGGCGTACAGGGACATGAAGGTCCTGAAGATGAGCCAGTCCATCATCGTCTCAGGGGAGTCCGGGGCCGGCAAGACGGAGAACACCAAGTTTGTCCTCAGGTGAGGATGACTCTGCTCCGCAGACGTGAGGTCAGCCGCGTGGCCCGGCTCTGGTCTGACCGTGTGCGCTTCTCCACAGGTACCTGACGACCTCGTACGGAACAGGGCAGGATATTGATGAGAGAATAGTGGAAGGTGAGATCCGTCTGCTCCTTGTGCGTCTCTCCCGTTTCGCTCTGTGGCTTCATGCGTTCTCCTTCTTCTCCCGCAGCCAATCCTTTGCTGGAGGCTTTCGGAAACGCGAAAACTGTGCGGAACAACAACAGCAGTCGCTTCGGGAAGTTTGTGGAAATCCACTTCAACGAGAAGGTGCCGTCTCCTCCAAACCCGGCGCCACGTCACGGTGTTGCTCGCGCAGCACAAACAAACGCCTCCGTGTCCTCTCTGGAAGATGAATGTGCTCATATCTTTTCTTTACCTGCGTGTGTCTCTGCTTCTCTGCTCAGAACGCCGTCGTGGGCGGCTTCGTGTCTCACTACCTGCTGGAGAAGTCCAGGATCTGCAGACAAGGCCCCGAGGAGAGAAACTACCACATCTTCTACAGACTGTGTGCCGGAGCGTCCGAGGACATCAGGCAGAAGTTCCACCTCAGCTCCCCCGACACATTCCGGGTACGAGAGTGTCCGTCTATACAGCCCGGAGGGCGAGGAGGGCGAGGAGGCGGGTGGATGCACATGGCGGACTCAGGATCATGGCTTAGAGAGTCTGTGGGGTCCTGCCGTCATCCGTCCTTCCTCCTTATTCTCCTTCGCTGTTTTCTCGCCAGTTTCTTTCTGATGATGCTGTTTTTCTCCCGTTCTCTGTGTAGTTTTACTTCACTCATGATTAAAAACCAGCTGGTACCTTTAACCAGCGACCGTCAGCACTCGCTGAGAGGATTTGATTCCAGAAATGCTCTGTGGAGCAGGAACGTGTGAAATCTGTCCTCTAATTTACCTTAAACAGTGTTTTCCTCCTCCGACACTCTCCACAAGAGACATTTGTGTGTCTGCCTATCGGCTTCGGTACCATTTCGAGCCACGTCGCTGCGTCCGACGTAGGAACTGGTGCAGGAAGTTGTCTTAGCTTTGTCGAGCACTTTTATCATTCCAGAGTGGAGGATGCACGATCAAGATATCTGTCAAAATTCAATCAAGTCGTGTGCTGCAGGCGTTTCACAGAACCTCACGCAGACCCAACAGGCCCGCGGTGGGCGGTCATCTGCCTCAGCAGGTCGGTGAGACCCGCCGTTACCCTGCAGGGTCCAGCTGTCACAGTTCAGCTTGTCAGCATCACCGCCGTGACAAGATGATCGATGCTGTTCCGTCGCCCGTCAGTGGGTTTAATCCATCAAAGCAGCAGTGAGATCCTCCCAAGTGCTTTTTTTTCCCTTTATGCTAAACGGGCTTTATCTTTCCACCGCTCCAGTCGCTCTCCTCTGTCGTCCCTTCTGTTGGCAGCGTCTCCAGCCTCACAGGGCCAGCGCCCGCTCTGTGGTCCACTTATTGCACCTCCCATGGCTCCTAATGGCTTCATGTGTCTGGAGCTGCAGCAGTGATCCAGTGAACCAATAAAAGGTTCAGATAAACGCTGAGAGAGAACAGAAAGTCTCATTAGTGCAGGATGAAGTCAGACTCATCCTGATCCACAGAGGCACCAGAGCAGCCGCATGTCGGAGAGAAGCGTTGGAGCTCTGGGGCGATGGCGGAGCGTTTGGTGAGTTAACGCTGAACGAGCCAGAACAGAACGGCGGTGGTCTGGTCGGGACAAACGAACCCACCACGCAAAGACGGTGCTCCATCCCTCGTTTGCACATTAGTGATGCACAGGGGCAGATCTAGGACGTTCTGAGTACAGTGGGCCACAATATTCATAGAGGGGCCAATGCCCCTGTGGCCCCGCCCCTAGAACCGCCACTGGAGCGAGACAGGTTTACTTTACTTTACGCTTTTCTCTAAAGCGACTTACAGGGAGCTAGCGCTGGGTGTCTGGCTCAGGGACACACCTGGTAGGGGATGGACTGGGAGTCAGACGGGGTTCGAACCCACAACCTTCTGCATCCTAGTCTGACGCTTAACCCGTTGAGCTACCAGGCCAGGTTTAACCACCAGAAATGAAACGGTCTCCTTCAGTCCTGAGTCTGGAGCCAGGGACCGTCCAACAGCTTAGCCTAGCTTAGCCTAGCGTAGCACAGAGAGCGGGAGCAGTTCAGACGTGTTCTCTGAGGGGTTTCTCACGTTTTCTCTTTCTGTGTGTGTGTGTGTGTGTGTTGCAGTACCTGAACAGAGGATGCACGCGCTTCTTCGCCAACAAAGACACTGACAAACAGATCCTGCAGAACCGCAAGAGCCCGGAGGTACGGTACCCGAACCCTCTTTTCATTGGGATGGTTTTAGAGTGCCGCGGTTCTGTGGCGAGGAGGATGGAGGGAGTTTACTGAGCACGAGTCCTGACTCAGTGAAAAATCATTAGATCGTTTAAGTCGCAACTTGCTCTCAACAGAGCTGCAGGTAACGAGCCGTGTTTCACTTCTCTTTGTCCTCGCGTGTTTCACACTCGCTCTTACAATCTCCGTGTGGGGGGGCAGGAGAGAACGGGGGCCTCTCGTCGCCCCGTGGGCTGTAAGGAAGGAAAAAGTCGCTCTGCAAACTCCACGAGAGCCTCATTTAACCTGACTCAGCAGATTCGCTCAGATTTACTGCTTAGATTTACAGCACATCGCTCCCTCTGCTCTCTCTGTGTTGTTAATCCGTTGTCCAGGGCAACCCCCCGTCAGCACAGAGAGATTCACTCGCACAGAACAGAAAATTAGTTTTGGTTGAGCCCAGAATCGATTGAGTTCAGTTAGTTTTCTCTGTCCACAACGATCCTGCTCTGGTTTCTGATTTACACTCCAACACGACTTCTTTAATCGAGGCGCTGATCTGAGCTTCACAGCTGAAGATGGAGGGCCGTCTGATTGGCTTAACACGCAAACAAACGAGGAGAAAAGCTGTGCTGAAACGTCCATGAGCAGAGGACCAGCTCCGCTACTGGATCCAGATGCTCGCGTTCAAATCGTTTTAATTAGCAGCCTCTGCACATAATGAGAAAACCTCATCGTGTGAAATGAGCTGCTTCCTCTGCCTTCGGACTCGCATTAATTATCAGCTAGTTTTTCATTAGTGGGGCTGAATGCGGCGTCCCCTGCAGTGCAGCGGTATTAATTATTCCAGCCATGAGGAGGAGTGTGGACGGGAGACGGGGCCTCTGCTGTCCCTGCTGGAGATGCTGGAGAAATGGAGGAAAACTGTTACAAGAAGCTGCAGTTTGTAAGCTAAGAAAATGAGTTTAGTTAGAGGAGAATAGAGAGTGAAGTTTGTTTTCATCCCAGAGAGAAGTCAATCAAACCCGTTCTGACCCATCGGCGAGGGGACGACGACCTGCGAGACAACAGGGGACAAACTGCTGATTGGACTAGGTGTCAACTCGCAGCAGCTCAAGAACATAAATAAAGAACAGTAATTGAACCTTGGTTTAAGCTGAGAGGTAAACAAACGGTGACCTGTTCCAAGACGAGCTGAGAAAGGTACGAGACACAAACGGTGGGAAACAAGTGCGTGTCCTGTCCTGGGATCCGTCCTCAGAAAAGGCTTTTGTTTGTGTCCCTGCCTCTGCAGAGACTCTGGAGAACATTTGCACAAACATCCTCAGCTTTGTGCCCGAGTTTGAACACAGGGCTTTAGAGTGAAGGTTTGAACTGTGGGGAAAAAGTGTTTGTGAGACGTTGAGTCTGTAAATTAAACTAACGCATGCACCCAGGCCGGGTGTAGTCACTGACGGATGCTGTGCTGTGTGTCTCCTCGCTGCCCCGTCTCGTGTCACACAGGACGACAAGGTGATTTGCTGTTTCTAAAGGATCCTTCCAACTCTCCTTGTGAATGTGATTGCTGAAGCTTCACGCCTTCTCTGAGAGTTGGAGACTTAACGCATGCTGATCTGAATCCTCGTTTCACCTCTGGAGTGCTTTCTCTGCTGCGCCCGGTAGATGAGGCGGCATTTCTGCTGCACGTCTCAGAATGTCACAGTGTGTCCACAATGAGCCAGTTTCAAGAAGCACAGCGGAGAAACTGGAGCGATCGCATCAGACCGATGCACCGCACTAGGATCTAATTTTTAGCATTGAATAGGGTAGAACTGCATCCTTTCCTTTCACACCCAGAAACAAAGCCGGAGCAAACGTCACCCTCTACATTTAGTGTGTTAACAATGGGCAGATGTGACGGTCCGTTATGAGGTAGAAGTTCATGTTCATTAAAGCGGCATTTTGCCTTTTCCTGCCACTAGGGGGCAGAAAATCACCAGAACAAGCTTTAATGATAATGTTGATGTATGCATGTCTGGTCTGGCCCCGCCTCCTTCCATCCTCACGCTCTGCACTGGGTCATGTTTTCACGTCATTGTTTATTAGATGAGTTTTAAAATTAGCCAACCATCGGTCTTCCTTTAACTCACGCTGGTCAGAGCTGTGGTTTGAAACGACGGTTCAGACTGTGACATTCGCGAGTTTCCTGTTTCGCTGTCTTTGCTTCCTCCGTGCTGCAGATTGAGATTTGGTTCCTGCGCTGCTTTTTGGATTTCTTCTGAGGGTCCGTGTATCACACACTCACAGTTAGGTGAAAGAAAAGTTACGTGAAAATAAGCTGATGTCAGTGTGATGTGTGTTTAGCGTCATGCTAATAAAGAGCCACAGAAAGAGGCTTCAGGCTTCAGGATGAATATTAATATATTAATAATAAACGTGCTGTGTGTCGGTGACGGTCTGCTCTCTGGGTCTGTAGCACATGAAGTCGGGCCCCCTGAAGGACCCGCTGCTGGACGACCACGGTGACTTCAACCGCATGTGCGTGGCGATGAAGAAGATCGGCCTGGATGACACGGAGAAGCTGGACCTGTTCAGGGTGGTGGCCGGTGTCCTGCACCTCGGGAACATCGACTTCGAGGAGGCCGGGAGCACGTCAGGTGAGCTGCGTTCGGAAATGATCCAAGGTGACACGCGGGTCGCGATGGCCACGAGAAGAAACCCCCGGGAGTCTGGTTTAAGTTCAGGCTGATGAGCAGACTCTGACCTTCTCCAGCTCTTTCTCCCGGTTATGTAATCAAATAGTTCCTTCGTACCCTTTAATTGAACTGTGACAGCGCATGAGCACCAGATAAGGTGACAGGATTTGCACTGCAACGCTTCCATATGACGATCGTCAGCTCAGACTGATGATCCAGGGAGTTTTTGGCTGCCGGCGCTCTGTGATTGCATTTGCTCTGTATCAGGAACCATCCATCTTGGGAGCTGGGGGGTGGGGGGTCGGTCTAAGAGCCACATTTTGATCTCTGCGCTTTGATTGATGGCTGTAATATTCCGCCTGCACCTCCGTCCGTCTCACTTCAGCCTCATTGAGGTCAATGACAGACGTAGCATCCTGAAAACGCGGCTCCTTTGTGATTAAAGAGGAGCGAGGATGACGTCCGTGTCCTGACTGTTCTCTAACGGGAAATATGTTAATGACACAGGTGAAAAAAATCACAGCTTTTATTTCAAGTCTTCTGTTCTCCACATTTCAAGTGGCGCTCTCCTTCTTCTGCTTCATGGTGCTCTCAGACTAATCTCGTTTCCACGGTGTCAGCTGAGGCTTTGAACTTCTCCACTGAAGTTCCTCCCAGTTGTTTTCTCCCTCCCCAGGGAGGAACAGGAAGCAGCGGGGCGGCTGTTAAACACGGCAGGGGGACGTCACGGCGCATGCTTTACAGCGAGCGACAGACGTGATGATCCAGCCACTTTGCTCATGGAGATTTAAAAGAGCGTTTACTTCTGGTTGGCACCGCGGCGGCCAGGGGCCGTCAGGGGCCACAATATTCACAGACATAAAGAAATGTACACGGTAAAACCTTTGTACCAGTTTTATGTGTGTTCTTACTGTACATGGACAAAACACATTATTGTTTAAAACCTTCTTTACTTTTACTTTATCGATGCTTGACTTTCCTGTTCGCCTCACTAGCACCACCGGTGTTTGGGCTTGGCATCCATCAGATCAGTGCAGAGCGTGAAGACGTCGTTCACGGTTATGAGCCGGTCAGGCTCTGCACATCTGTGTGCACTAACATAAAAACCCTCTGTTCTGTTGATTAAGGAAGCCGCGCTCCGACCTTCAGGCTGTAGACTCGAAGGTCGACCTGCTCCGAATGTGCTCGTCTGAGACCGTTGTCAGAACTGTCTTCCCATAAATCACAGCACCTTCAGCACTTGAGGTTGTGCTGACAGTCAGAACTCAATTTATTTCAGAGTAAACTGAGAAATCCATCAGAAAAGACTGGAAATAATGAAGTTTAATTAACTGGGAATTAGGTTTAAGTCCTGGGTTCTGTGTGTGTGTGTGTGTGTGTGTGTGTGTGTGTGTGTGTGTGCTCGGAGCGTTTCCTTCCACTGGGTCTTCATTCACCGGCCAGACATTGATTTAATATCGGCTCAGTTTGGCTTTCAGGACTTATCGATCATTCGCATTGATCGGAGGAGTCAGCAGCAGCATCCAGCACAGAGGGTGATGGTGCAGCGCCGTTCGAATGCAAACATATACACAGAGGCTGTAGAAGCGCCAGACAGTCACAGCTCCTCCCGTTTTCTGGTTAGCTCTTTTACGTGACCTTCTCTAATCTTCTCCCACTGCGTCAGCTCTTTTCTTGGTCCTCCAGCCCGCCACGCCCCCCGCTTCCTCCCGGACCCGTGGGCGTTTCTCTCCCTCGCTCACCTTGAATTCGCCTGTGAGCTTAATGATCGGCGTGTTCTGCCATCACCTTGGTGCAGGGGGCAGCTCGACGTGACCGTGGACGTGCGCCCTGTTGCAGGAATGTGGGGGATTTAAGAGATTCCTTCGTTCATATTTTACACCCACTTAATCCTTTGGCGCATTGGACGAGCTCGTGCCGCGCTCCAGCATAGATCCCACCCAGAACCGGGTCATTGTCTTTGACCTGCTTGACTCTGTTTATAGATTGAAATGCAGCCTCCACCCTGAAACACCACGCCACGTGTTCACTGGTTCGTCTGCTCTGAAGCTGGAACACATGTGAAGGAAGCAGCACTTTGTGATAAGGCTCCGCCTACAAAGGGTTCACGCGCTGTAAGTGATGGATTAGTCGAGTCCAGTTTTGGTTCCTCCAGCGAGACTCTTTGTTCCTTTATCTCTTTAATTCAGACTGTTTGACCTCTTATCTTTTAGAGAAGAGCTGCGGGACACAGCTGTTTAACTTTTAGATACATTTCTTTCTCCTCCGTCAGGTGGCTGCACCATCAGGAACCAGTCGAGCCAGACGCTGGAGCACTGTGCCGAGCTGCTGGGCCTGGAGGAAGAGGATCTCAGGGTCAGCCTCACCACCAGGGTCATGCTGACAACAGCAGGGGGCGCCAAAGGAACAGTCATCAAGTAAGAGCCACGCACACACGCACACACACACACACACACACACACACACACACTGAAGTCCTGATAGTACGCGTGGTGTCAGTGTCACTGGCTCCCTTTTTAAACTCAGTCTGTGTTTGTCCTCCTGAGGCGTTGGTGTGGACATGTCTGATGTCCGTTGTTAGTAGCTGGTAGTCGTGTCCTTCATCCCAACTCAGAGCAGACCAAACTAAATCTGGTGCGTTACCAGAAAAACACCTTCCGACCCCTTGAATAACGACCGTGTGCCATCAGGGGGTCCAGAACCCCAGCTTGAGAACCGTTGGCAGCAGAGACGGAGTCGTGAATCCATTAGCAGGTGTGATCCGCGGGGTCTCCTTTTCTTTTTACGACGAGCAAACGCTCGCTGACGCCAGGATGCGCGGCGGCGAAGGAGCAGCCGATCAGCGGCACGAGTCCAGGGCCAGTTGCAGACAAACGAACTGGATCAAACCGCAGAGTTGTTGCCAGCTGTGATTAGGAATAAAGTGGAGGCCATCTGGACTTTCAGTGGAGCATCAGGACGGCGGTATTAGTTTGATCTGGAAAGGTCAAAGCGGCGGCCAGACGTATCTAACTGGTGTCTGCTGCTCCGCACACGGACCCACACCCCTCCTCCTCAGTTAGTGGTTTCCTGTGAGCAGAACTCTGCTTGATGTTGGGTTACTGAGCACTAACGGACAGTCCAGTTCTTCTGAGCCTGTGTCAGCGCGCATTAGGTCATTATGCAAACGAAGGGCTGCTATCAGCTGTTATCGGGTCAACAGACGATGCGTGTTGGTCATGCATGGATCCCTGACCGTGCCCTCGGGGCGGGAGGTCAGGAAATATCCCCAACATCAGTCTGTGGTTGATTCACAGCGCTCGAGGGAGAGATCTCGGCTGCAGTTCCTCGCCTGCTTCACGCGGCTCCTGTTCACACTATGCTAATTTCTGCATTTACTGATAGCGCCTCATTTACATACCTGCCTCAAATTAAAAAGGCTAATTGCCAATCTGGCAGCGGAGAAACACTGCGCTGTGGATTTACTTTTACGCCCAGGTGAGGACGTCTGCCGCAAGAAATACAGCGAGTGCTGGAACATAACGGCGAGATTGAAGCGGCGGGAGTATAAACGCAACGCCGAGCCTCGAGGACACGGAGCAGAAATGTTGTTTCCTCTGAGCAGCGCCAACGTCGTCCATCCTGCTCCGCTCTGAATGACCACGTTCCCGTCACCCTGACAGTAGGAACCTGTGGTCACAGGCTTCACACACACCCACACACTCACTGCTGTGAACGTCTGGTTCTCGGCCTGCTCGCCGCTCGCTGCGGTTTCCAGCTGGTGGAGTCCGAAGGTGTGAAGCAGCGTTTCGTTTAGTGCCGACGGGGAAAGAAGAAACCTGAAGAGGGCGCTGTCCTTCCAGTGCAGACTGAGCTGCAGCTTTCAGCGTCTCTGCTGGAGGCAGATGGTGAAAGGAATGAAAGGCTGATGGGGGAAGAAGCGGTTCCAACATTTTTATTCCCTCCATTAAAGCCAAAAAGAAAAACCTTTCACTGAGAAAGCAAAAGATCCTCTTTGCAGTAGGAGGCGGCAGACTTTCTGATGATGCCAGATGGCTGAAGGGATGGACGGACTGGTTTCCAACATGTTCAACCCCATCAGGGCGGAGGGAGCTGCACAATAAATCTGGGAGTGTTCTGGGTAATGCAGTTTCTAGACGGAAACGTTTTCAAGTCCAAATGAAGTTTGAGGCTTTTTCCCTCCCCACGCTGAGTCTGAGTGAACTTATCAGTTCATCCTCGAGTAAAGATTCCCAGTTGGATAACCATGACCCCAGTTCCTCACGAGATCCGCGTCCTGCAGATTCTCCACAGACCTTTGACCAAACGATTTTTCCCTTTTATGCGGCTGCTGAAGCCGAGGTGAGCGATCCGGGAACGGATCCGAACGGCCTCCTGCTGACGAACTCTGTGCTGCATTTCATGTCAAACGCTGCTGCCTCCATTTTTAAGCAGAGATGCTCTGTGTGATCCGTGATGTCAGAGTGGTTGGCGAAACCTTCCCGGGCTGGACACGGGTCCACTCAGTGTCCCGTCCTAACAGTTGCTTATTTATATGTAAATTTCACAGATTGTTGCTTTAATTTTACAGTTGGTGAAAGTGGATAAAGTGAGAGCGGAGCGGCGGCTGGACGGCTGCCATCACCTAAGCTGGTTATTTATTCGTCAGAGTTATGTAAGCGTGTGGGGCTGAAGGAGGGCTAGAGGAAGGCAGAGATAAGGGGGAAATGAAGACGGGGGGGCGTGGGAGGAGAGAAAGAATTACAATCCAGTGTTTCCGTATTATTTTCCACCCTGTGTAGTTTGGAAACAGAAATGTAATTATGTGCCATGACAGCAAAGCAAATTGAAAGTGAGAGAAATCGGCTTCCAGCGTGTTTACAAGGCGCCGCGTCCTCAGATTCCTCTGGCTGCAGCGCGCAGGTGTGTGTGTAAACACACTGATTCAGGGAGAGGCAGAGACGGGAATGAAAGGGGATGAAACTCCTGGGATGAGAATGGGACGGTTAACATGAGGGCACCCTGACCTTTAACCCTGGAAGACGAGTCTTCAAACAAAAGTACCTGAGACGTCCTCACATAGTCTGCAACGCTTTTCAGCTGGGAGGGGGCGGGGCGGAGATAAAATACTCACAAACACACACAGCGTGTGAGAATCACCAGTGTTTGGGTTTGGAACTGCGCCCATCTACTTACATTAGGACAAAAGGTCAGAGTGACAGGACAGGGGCACCTCAGGGGGCCAATCAGATTTCAGCTGGGGCCCCTGTGGAGGTCTCTTCCATTAACGGTTCGTATTCAGCCCATTGTGGTCAGAAGGTTTTCACACCGTGAACGTCTTTCACCGGCTGCTGACACGTCTTTGAGTGCCAACACGCTGTCACACACACACACGCGCGCAGCAGGAAGCACTCATTATTCAAAGGTGTCCTAATGAACGGAAAATGTCTGATTCACATCAAACCTCGGCGCTCGTCGTGTAATTGCCAGTCGACAAACCGACTCACCGCGCCACCCGCTCTGTCGGGAACCGTGCTGAGCAAGACTCGGTCAGAAGACGCTCATTAACGAGATAATTTCTTTTCCTCTGTGGCAGGCAGACGTTCGGCGTTGCACACTGCGCCGTGGAGTCACAGTTTAATAACAGAGTCTCAGGGGCTCACATTATTATTCCTCGTGTCACCAGCTACGGCTGATGGAACCGCTTCGGGTCCAGTCTGAGGCCGGTTCATGTTGACATTTGGCTGATATGTGTCGCTGAAGGATTTGAAAGGGTAAAACGCACCATCTGCTCATCACGGCCATCAGGACGCCCACAGGCGTCGCCCTCGCTGCAGTCATCACAGCGCAGCAGCAGTACTTCTATCCCGTTTGTTCCTCACGTCTGGGATACGATGCGATGCTGTGTCCTCCTGCTTGGTGTTGGACGTCCAGTTAGTTCCTATGACTCTGTCCTCTGGCTGCAGGAGTCCGCTGAAGCCTGAAGCTTCTGAATACGTTATTCCTTTAGAGGAAATGTTCCCAAAAGTAAAGTGAGATATTTTGTGATGACTTCGCACGACCTGCTGCTGCTTCTCCCTGGGTTTTTGTTTTTCTTCTGCACAAATGCAGCATCAGCAGATTACTGGGGGGGGGGGGGGGGGGGGGGGGGGGGGGGGGGGGGGGGGGGGGGGGGGGGGGGGGGGGGGGGGGGGGGGGGG
>JAUMTR010000016.1:15629100-15645180 GCA_032270685.1 Microctenopoma stevenorrisi
AGAAAGCAGCGTGATTAGCAACCAGAAAGCAGCGTGATTAGCAACCAGAAAGCAGCGAGGTTAGCAACCAGAAAGCAGCGTGATTAGCAACCAGAAAGCAGCGAGGTTAGCAGCGGAGTAGCAACCAGAAAGCAGCGAGGTTAGCAGCCAGGAAGCAGCGAGGTTAGCAACCAGAAAGCAGCGTGGTTAGCAACCAGAAAGCAGCGTGGTTAGCAACCAGAAAGCAGCGTGATTAGCAACCAGGAAGCAGCGAGGTTAGCAACCAGAAAGCAGCGAGGTTAGCAGCGAGGTTAGCAGCCAGAAAGCAGCGTGGTTAGCAACCAGGAAGGCACAGCTCACACGCAGATCTCAAATGTTGCTACAAGATGTTTTACATATTGAAAGTGTTACTGCACTACACGGGGGCTTTTCAGGAGACATAAGGTGGTGTACGTGATTTACTGAGTCTGGCAGACACTTTGAACCTGCAGATGGTTAACTACTCGGAGGAGTCGCAGCCTGAACAAACATATGTTCGCTGCGGGCAGGAAAGACGGGAACGAGTTCCCAAGTCGCGCAGACGAAAATGTGCAATGTTTCACTCGTGTGTTGTTTAGATGGAGATGGAGCTGCAGCTGCAGGCGGAGCGGGAGGAGGAGGCAGCTCGAGAGGCCATCCTGGCGCAGGAGAGGAGGGACAGGGAGCTGGCGCTTCGGATCGCCCAGAGCGAGGCTGAGCTCATCCCCGAGGAGGTGCAGAACGATTCGGGCCTGCGCAGGTAACTAACACGGCGTCTCAGGAAAGTGGGGGACAAACTCAACCTCCCTTCAGAGTAGACCTTTGTCTCCTCGAGCTAATGGAGGTCTGGGCGACACTCAAGCACAACATTTGCTTAAAAAGAGCAGAAACACTATTAACTTTAAAGCCACTGGCCAATAAAAGTGAAAGTAAAATTACTGTAGTGCGAAATTGTTCCTGAACCAACTTGAGTTGTTTGATTCTAGTGGTGGAGACAGAACATTAATGTAAAGGGGGGTCGTTTGGCTCCTTTTGGACCCCGTACCGGAGAAACAACCATCTCAAGATGATCCTTTGTTTTTTAACCATTTCTTCTTCTGTTTTTTTTTCCCTCCCAGTAACGGCTCCTCAGTTCCATCGTCCCCAGAGAGAGCAGCGTAAGACCTGGAGATTTAACCCTTTGATTTAATCCCAACCCTTATCTAACCCCTGCATGCTGTAACAATCTGCCGAACGTGCACAGACGTCTGTTCTGTTAACGAAGAGATGCAGCTTCCAACTAACAGAAAACACCAACAGACACTTTTAATTTATGATTTGACCGAGTTCATTTTTACCAGTTTTAATAGAAGCGCAAACGTCAATGAGGTCTGTGGGCGTGGCCTGTGTTTATCAAACCTCTGAGAGCATCACGTTCAGTCTTACAGGAGCAAAAGAGAAGATTTAACATAAACAGTTCTCAGTTCAGAACACGGAGGGCGTCTCCACCTGAAAACAATATGTGGATAAATAACTCTTCATTACTGCTTCTAAATGAATTACCAATAAAAATAAGACAAGATAATCCAGCTGCTGATAAAACAAGAGAAAAACTTCCATCTGCTGCTTTAAAAGTTGAATGAACTTTTGAACTTTGCTGGATCCCAGCACACGTGTAAATACGTGTTTTTTAATCCACCTTTCAATGTTAAAGGGATAAAAATGTTTTTTATTATTTTAATTAAAGGTGTAAGTTGAACCACAGAATAAAATCATTTTTTTCATCAGGCCGTTTGTCAAAGGTAAATCCTCGGTTTAATAACGCTTAAAGCTGCTGCCGTCGGGTGCGTTTGATAAATCCAGGCCGCGTCCCCTGATCTGAGGTTCACCTTTCTCCTTCCTAACTGCTGTGTCTTATTGTGCGGTGACGCCTTGTCTTATAATCCTTTAATCCTCTGTTCACAGTGCTGCTGGAACAACTAAACTCAAGAACTTAACCATGTAGGTTTCCTCCCTCACACACACACACACACACACACACTGTGCCGCGTCAGGCACGGCTTCATTTAGAGGAGCTGCACGATCCAACGCGCCCGTTTCTGTTCGAGGTGCTGGAGTGCGGTCGCAGCTCGGCGTCCTCCCTCGCCCGCCCTCGCCCGCCCGCCCTCGCCCGCCCTCCCCCTTGCTTGGTTGTGCTGACTCCGCCTTCGTGGTCACAGAATCACCTGGTTTATGGAACGAAGACATTTTCCAGCTTGTTTCTAGATTAAGTCTAAATGAATTAGACGAGCCTCATAATTTGAAAATAAATATTTCTGATCCATTCAGCGGAATAAATTCTTCAGCTTTCGTCGTATCAGGACCTTTTATTTTTACTCATTGAAAGTTTTAAACGTCAGAGTTTAGCTGTCTTCAGTGTTTTGCCCACGTTTCACTGTGTTCAACACATCAGCCAGTATTTAGTGAAACGCCGCGCTGTTCTAACGTCTTCACGCTTGGCGCTGTCGTGCTTTTTCAGGGAAGAGATGGCGAAGGAAATGACTGAACTTCTGGCTCGGTGGGTATAAATCTCTCCACACAATCGAGTTTCTCTGGAGATTAAAGAAATGACGTGAAGTGAATCATGAGTTTATTGGAGTTCTGATTCATTCTCTTCACATCAACGTTTCCTCCTGATTTCATTGAAACCGTTTCCTCCTGTTTCTAATCGATCCACATTTTCCAGAGCTCCAGCTGCTGGTTGGTTCAAACTCAGGCACCAGCTGCAGTTTGACGTTCAGCAGTTTATTTCTCCGAGTTCCTGCTGCTGCATTAGTTTTGTCACTTTGTTGTTCGGACGCTGTCAACAGGAGAAAACCGTTTTATTCCTGAGGGCGTGTCCAGACACCTGACGCTGCAGCAGGAAGAAGGAATCAATCTGCGGCTAATTGGCTCAGGCCGCTTGTAACCGTGCTGAACCACAGCAGGTTCTGGGAAGCAGAATGGTCCTGGGGGCCTGTGAGCCTCGCAGCCAACCAATAGGATTAGAGAGGCTGCAAACTTTTCCCGGTGTTCTAAAAGGAGCAAATCCCGGTCAGGGATCAACGGGAGCAGTGCGGGCCACAGCTGGAGAATCTCGCCCACGTCACTCTCTCTCTCCGTGTGGCGCTGAGGCTAATCTGACTGCTCCTGATTTGTGTTCCTCGCTGTCACATGTCATGTGTCCGTTCTCACACCTGAACTGTGGCGAGGTGGGTGGAGTTTACTGGAGCAGGTCATTCCAACGCCGCAGCTTCAGCCTCCATTTCTCCGACTGCGGGAGAGATTTGGATTCTGCTCGGCTGATACCAGCTGCTCGTAAACGTCAGCAGCTGCCCATTGACACTGATTAAATTCCAATTAACATGAAGATGAAGCTGTCGGTGTTTACTCTGACGCTCTGCGTACTCCACCCACCTCCGTCATCTACGGTGCTTCTTCGCTTTGCAAAATCCTAGACTCAACTTCAAAACCAAGCAAATCCCCAGATCCCACCCTGTCTTCGAGCCCAACAGCTGACGGTGTCTGTCTGTTGCTGACCTCCTGCCTCCGTCTTGTCTGTTTCCTGTGTTAGAGGTCCACAGGTCCAAGCCTCCAAGGCCGCGGCCGGCGCCAAGAAGTACGAGCTGAGCAAGTGGAAGTACGCCGAGCTACGAGACGCCATCAATACCTCATGTGGTGAGTGTGAAGGTCACGGACCCGTCCTGACGGGGCGGGTTCTGTAGATGAGGTTCAGGCTCGTCCCTCTATGTTGGCACATTAGCACAAGCTAACAGTAAGTGGTGCAGTAGATGATGGAGCACAGCTCCGCCTACTTTCATGTGATGTTGGTTTCTGTTTCTGTCGCCCGCAGACATCGAGCTGCTGGCCGCCTGCAGGGAGGAGTTCCACCGCCGGCTTAAAGTTTACCACGCCTGGAAGTCAAAGAACAAAAAGAGAAACACGGAGACGGAGCAGAGGGCGCCGAAATCCGTCACCGACTACGGTACGAGGTTCCTGTTCTTCTTATTACTGACCGTACAGAACTGAGTCTGGGCTCAGTGTGTGTGTGTGTGTGTGTGTGTGTGTGTTGTGTTCTTCTCGTTGCTGCTGTGTTGCATCACTTCCTGCCGTGTATGTCTGTGTAATCTCGCATGTTTACTTTCAGATCATGCGCCTCCTGTGAGAAAAGCATGTAAGTGGTCCTCCAGTGTGTAACGCTACTAACCGCCCCCCTCCCTCACTAACCGCCCCCCCGCCCACGAGGTAGAGGTCTGCTCTTAGCTGGGTGACTGTCGGCTCTCAGGTTTTTGCTTTGTGCTGCTCTGTTTCATGGAAATGAGGTGCCCCCACCCCCCGTTGTCAAAATGCTGGAAGATGGGTTTCCATGGCAACCCGATTGAGACGCGCGTGGAGGAGATTATTGGAGTGATTCTGAGGTTTGGTCTTTATGACCGGTGCAGCGCTGCCAGCTCACAGACGCCTTTAACCGTTTGATAAAGAGCTGCGGTAAATCCTCCGAGTCCTCAGGCTGCTGTTATTGATACTCCCACACGGAGGAGGGGGAGAGGGGGGAGACAGGGGGAGACAGGGGGAGAGGGGGGCTTTATGAGCAGCATGGTTGGCTTGTGCTGTGAGGCTGATGACAGCATCCCGTTTACAGAGCGATGCTGTGAAAGGCGACGACTTCACTCTCACGTTTATTAATAAAGGTTTTCAGCTGCAGCAAACGAGGCCCAAACCAGAACCTGCTGCTGTCCGTGTTTAATCTGTGTTTAATCCATGTTTAATCTGTGTTTAAACCTGCTGTCCGTGTTTAATCCAGGTTTAAACCTGCTGCTGTCCGTGTTTAATCAGTGTTTATTCTGTGTTTAATCCAGGTTTAAACCTGGTGTCCGTGTTTAATCCGTGTTTAATCAGTGTTTATTCTGTGTTTAATCCAGGTTTAAACCTGCTGTCCGTGTTTAATCCAGGTTTAAATTTACTGCTGTCTGTGTTTAATCGTTGTTTAAACCTGCTGTCCGTGTTTAATTTGTGTTTAATCCAGGTTTAAACCTGGATTAAACACGGACAGCAGGTTTAAACCTGCTGCTGTTCGTTATTAATCCGTGTTTAATCTGTGTTTAAACTTAATGCTGTCCGTGTTTCATCCTTGTTTAAACCTGCATCGTCCATGTTCCGTCGTCACGTGTCAGTGTAGATGTTCTAAAGCTGCATGAACAGGTCACACGTTCCTTTTTTCTCTGTGGTCTTGAAACCTGGACATGCAGCAGCCTCGGGGAATCAGATCTGTGACATGTTCACATTCTTCTTTTAGTGCTCAGTCGTTTTTTGTGTGTGTGTGTGTGTGTGTGTGTGGGGGGTTCTTCTCACCTTTCTGAGGTGTTGGTGGATTAAACAGATGGTTGTTTCACCTTTTAAGACCGTGCAAAAAACTCACTTTAACACCCTCCTGAATCTAAAAGCAGTTTATTTTTAACAGATGCTAATTCCTTGGTTTTGCTTTGGAATTCGTTTATTTCAGCAAATTAAGCTTTAAATGACAACAAGAAGCGAATGTTTCCCTCAAATTATTTATTTTAAACCTAGATGAAACCATATTTAATCAGTGTGACGTAGAGAAGCTTCCTCCATCTGTCTCCGTCCTCACTTTACGCCCCGCTCTGTAGCATGATGCTAACTTTGTATGTTTAGTGCTGTGATCTCTGCCGACCCTCCTCCAGCTCCAACAGCAGAATCCACACACTTTGTTACTCGTGCAGCCGAGCGGGGGGGGCTTCATGTTCACATGCAGTGGGTTCACCCGTTCTGGCCCGACCCAGCTGTAGCGGGGCAGCGCCTCAGAGATGGTGCAGGTGTATCTTTCCCTTTAACCGGGCCCCAGGCTGCATGTGAACATCATCACTCGTGATCGGTTGGAGTCACCTGTGAAAGACTCGTAATTCTTCTGCCATCCAATCAACAGCCCAGCAGAACCCAGCCCCGCCCATACCGGCCCGGCAGTACGAGGTGGCGATGAACCGGCAGCAGCGGTACTTCCGTATCCCGTTCATCCGGCCGGGTGACCAGTACAAAGACCCCCACAACAAGAAGAAGGGCTGGTGGTACGCGCACTTCGACGGGCCTTGGATCGCCAGACAGATGGAGCTGCATCCAGACAAGCAACCCATCCTGCTGGTGGCAGGTCAGTAGGAGGCGGAGCTGTGTGTAGGAGGGTGTTAATGAACTGTCAGGCAGGAAAGGAGGGAAGGAAGGAGGGAAGGAGGGAAGGAGATAGGAAAGATGGGTGGTGATGTGGAGAAAAGTGACATTTAATCAGCTGACTTTAACTTTGGGACTGAAGATTCTCCATCATCATCATCACGTGAGGAACACGAGGTTTTTACCTCTTTATATTGTCCGATAACATCCTGAAACATGTTTCCCAACAGGGAAGGACGACATGGAGATGTGTGAGCTCAGCCTGGAGGAGACGGGCCTGTCGAGAAAGAGGGGCGCCGAGATCCTCCCGCGGCAGTTTGAGGAGATCTGGGAGCGCTGCGGGGGGGTCCAGTACCTCCGCAGCGCCATCGAGAGCCGGCAGGCGCGGCCCACCTACGCCACCGCCGTGCTGCAGAGCACGTTCAAGTGACGGAGCCCGGGGCTCCTCAGGGCAAACAAAGGGACGGACACGTCTGAGCTCGCTGCTCCAGGTTCTGACTGCACGGCTGTCCTTTTGTTCTTTGTCTCTTTCTGTTCCTCGGTGGGAGCGGGGGGGGAGGAGGGGAGTTGTGCGTTGAACCCTATGCAGAGAAATCATGCATCCGGGTGTGTTGTGTAACGTTTCTGCACGTCTAACTACGAGGCCTTAATTCCACTTTAACAGGGTTAAATTGACTTGTTTCTGTCAGAGCTGCCTCCTCGACCTGAATCTTTGCGCCATGTGATTATGCATTCCTGATCATCTCACTAAGGTCTCACTGCTGCGTCGCGTCCATCCCCTCTCCGCGTGGCTCACAGAGCAACAGACTCGTGATGAAGTCCGATACTTGCTAACACCTTTTCATTTCACCCTTCGTCTTTCCAGATGAATGTAACTCCAGAACCTGTTGATTTGTTCATGTAGTGATTCTTCTTCTTTTCCTTGCGTGTGATTTAACGTGTGAAGCTAATGAGAAAGCTCCAAGAACTCTGAGACCAAACGTTGCTCATTTCTCTCTTTACCAAGCGAAGCAGAAGAAAATGTGATTTAATTATGCAACTGCTGAGATGCAAAAACTATCAACAAGCCATTCGTTCCGTCGACACTCAAACTCTTCTGCTGTGCGATCACACGGCCTTGAACTGGAACTCTGATTCACTCCTGCTCCATTTCTACTTTGCCTGCTCGAGAACGTTCAGAGAAGCAATAAATTACAGACGTCACGCCTGTGCTGCTCACCTTTCAGCGCTCTGCACGGGAACGAGCTGTTTGTGTCTGAACATCCCTCTCTTCCCCTTTACACGCGGCGCTGACGTGCAGGAAACAGCTTGAGACGTCGTTGGCGTGTCCAGTGCTAATGTGCTAACAGCAGCTAGCAGCTAGGAGTTAAGATAAAGTCACTGAGAACTTACATGTGAAATTAAATCTAGTTCTGTTTGCCGACGTCTTCGACCACAGAAATGACCAAAACCTTTGTTTCAGAAACATTAGTTATTCTGGAAAGTTCCGTGTTAAACAGCAGGCGAAAATAATTAAAAATGATGAAGGATAAAAACGAGTTCACACGGTTTTCAAACCAAACACATGAAATGTTTGACAGAAGAAACACGAGTCTTTCTAAATGTGACTGCAGAAGTTCACGGTTCTTCACGTCGCGTGTGGTCACATGACACCAACACGCAGCTGGTTCGTGTGTAAAGGGGACACGGGGAATGAAAAGACGTGTCCACGCAGCAGCACAGTCGTCCCTGCCTCTGTCCTCTGTCTTTTTTCTAACAGATGAATAAAAACATTGTGTGTTTCACTCTCGTCTCTCGTCTCGTCTCTTAAAGAAACGTCAGAACGAAGCTGTTTGTATTTAACACATGAATTTATTTTTACAGTTAAAATAAAGTTGATATTTGGAGAAACTTTCTACCACCTCACACAACATGAAACACATTGTCTGCTCTCGCCTCTCTGACTGTCCGAGCTTTGGGAAAACACTACGAGTCGGGAACACGTATCGTCAGCGCTGGGGAGGCGTCTGGACCTCCCCACCAGCAATGACTCGCCTCTGCTGACGCGTAACGTCCGTCCTGGTTCCGTCGATTCGTCTGTGTGGTCGACACAACGCCAGGCGCGTACACAAGGAATTCTTTCCCGGTCCTACTGTGATTCCTGGGTCTCACGATCAATCAGAACAAGTCCAGCTGCCACAGAGCGGCGCATTAAGGGGGGCCGCGCCCGGGACAACCTTCAAACCGTCACGTTGTGGTTGAATTAGCAGTAAAGGTAACGTGGACCCCAGATCATGTGGCACCAGGTTAAACTAGTTTCAAGCTGCTGGTTAAAGAAAGACTCGAGCATCAGTTTGACGGTGCTGTCGGCCCACCAACCTGGACGGGACGGGACGCCACTACACCTACACACAGAAACATCCTCGTCCCCTCCTGACGGAGGCTCAGTGTTGTGTTAATAAAAAAAGCTGCAGCTGCTCACGTTTCTAATCTTCACCTTCTACGTGACGTTTAAAAAAAGTGGTTCCAGCTTTGATCAGGCTGAAGTGAACATCAGATGTTGTCTCCTGGCGCTGAAGAGTCTGTCACACAGCAGGAGACTAAACTCCATCAAGCGCTCAGCGCTGGTTCTACAGTAACATGTTTAATTAGAAAATGCTTTTACACAACAGACCAACAACAACAACAACAACACCAGGTCCCTGAGGCGGCGCTCGTCTGACCAACCTATTCCCTACAGGAGTTTATGAAAACAGTCCGGAGTGGGTGGATGTCAGCCAGGTGGATGCTGGAGAGTCGTCCGCAGACCTCCTCTTCATCACCCCTGACCGGCCTAAGAGTCTGTTTCCCCTGAGGGGAAGAGGTCTGAAGTGTTTGTCCTGAAACCTCTGGCGCTGGGCTTCGATGAGTCCCCACTTCCTACTGCTGAGTCACGCCTCATCGGTCTGCGGGGGAAAAGATGCGACGTTAAAGGGGCCGTTCGTCAAGTTTACTGCACATTACAAAGTTAGGATTAGGGAGGCATGAAAGCTCAGTGGGTGGAGCAGTCGTCTGCCAACCTAAGGGTCAGCGGTTCGATTCTCTGTCTCCACGAAGCTGCATGTCCAGGTGTCTTTTGACAAAACACGGATACCCCGTAGTAGCGCAGACGCAGGTCTAGCAGCTGTTCAAACATCAGTTTACCCAAGAGAGTATCATTAATATTATTTTATTCTATTATTCTACTGAAGGGGAAACAAAGACCAGTCTAACACCGAGGAACACGGTGTCGGGCTGCACTGGTTCATAGGTCAGTGCACTCAGGTCTCTTCTGAGGTTGAACCTGGTAGCTCAATGGTTTAAGCATCAGACTGGGAAGTAGGAGGTTGCAGATGAACCCCGCCTGACTCCCAGTCCACTCCCTACCAGGTGTGTCCCTGAGCTTTGGCGTAAAGCGTCTGCCAAGCAAAGTAAAGTAAAGTAAAGAACCTCTGGGGACAACGAATGGGAGCTGTTCACGGAGACCCGGTAAATACTGAACCTACTTCATCCAACGGGCCTTTAGAAGTTAGGTAAATACTGCAGACAGGTAGATGACACCTCGACGTGATGGTGGGGGGGTTGTTTCTGAAACTGATGAAACCACCTGGGAACCTGACGCGATGCTCACGCTCAGCAGAAAACTACGTCTACTCAGCAGAAGCTACGTCTCAGACCCTGAGAGGATCAGGGGGGCAGACTAATCGCCCCGAGGTGACGCGTAGACTCGGGACAAATCCCAGTGTTTACCCGCTAGAACCTGCTGCTGACATTTAGCCCTCCTCCACTCTGTGAGGTTTAATTACTCGCCTTTCAGCTCCGTGTCTGCTTAAACACGCTAAACCAATTTGGGTCCAGACAGGCAGGACAAATACAGTCCTCACGGGCCCGATGATGGACCAGGCCCCCTCACTGAGCTCTCACCTGGACGGTGAGAGTGAGCCGGCAAGTGGGACGGAACCAGAACAACGAGCCGCTCTTACCTTCTGCAACATTCTCAGGTGCTGCTCGATCCGACGCTCTTCCTTAACTGGCCAGGCTGGGGAGGGAGTACGTGTCTTTGTGCCTATAAAAAGAGAAACGAAGCAGGTGTGAACACAAACCTGCAGCTACAGCAGCTCCACACATGGACCGAGAGGAGACTCCACCCTGAAACCGGAGGGAGAGGAAAAAGTGCAAAGACAGCAGGAACGGAAAAGCCCAGGAGCAGACAAGTGGTTCAGGTCCACATTCATTCTGCTGCTGTCTGTGTTTGGGTGCAGCAGAGAGTCACTGCATTTATCAGGAGAAGGAGGTTCTCCGGGAGCTGCGGTGGCAGCATGTCTGACTAAATCGTACTAGGCCAAAACAGGAAGGGGAAATCGTGTGCAACCGACGCACACGCACACACACACACACACACACACCTTGCCTGTGCAGACGAACGGTTTCATGTAAATGTGACTTCTTAACACTGATTTCCTATTAAACATGCAAACACACTTTTCATTCCATGAACTCTTCTGAAATCTGGACACCAACCTGGGCGAGGACCCAAAGGAGTGAGCGCAGGATAAAAGCGCAGCCTGGAGTACCAGGCGCGTGCGGAGAGCAGGGTGCAGGACAGAACGTAAACAACAGTTTTACTTTGTGTTTTTTTTTGTTTTGATAAAAAAGGTTTTAACTCAAACCAAAATGATTGCTCTGCTTCTCCTGCTGGAGTCCTGTGCTGTCAAGAAGCAAAATAAGATTAACAGGAACGTGCAGCGCTGCAGTGTTAACCTTCTGGGTTCTGTTGGGTGTTTGCTGCTGTTTTCTGCCTCTGTCCTGTTCCTGAAAAACCTGGGCACAAAGAGGGGTGGGTGTTAATGAAAGGTGGCACATCCTCCCCCTCCAGTCCCTCCAACAGATGGGAGAGCTGCTCGTACCCTCAGTCTGCTGCAGCTCACCACACACATGCCGATAAATTAATGGTGAACACAGCTGATGTAGTCTGATATGTTTGGCTGTGGTGTTAAAGATCAAATTGTAGTTCCCTCTCTAGATTTATTAACATCTGAGGCTAAAATGGAAATTCAGAAAATGAAATTTCCACTATCTGTGAGTGTAACGGAGCTTAAATCATCATAAGAATGTAACCCTAAAATATCTTTGCAAGGTTCGGTTGATAGGAAATTAATATTTCAATAGAAAACTCTCGGAGGTGCTGGTGTCAGGCGCCGAGGTGCTGAAGTCTAACGGGGTTGAAATGAGATTTCTTCTGCCAGGAGAAAGGCTGCGACCGAGAGCCGGCAGTTAATAAAAGAAACGCTTTCTCTCCATTAAAAATCAGTTTAGCATTGATTTACACTGTTGAGGGCTGCGGATGTGAGACAAAGAAGAACAAAGAGCGCCACAGAAAAAAAACCCATCAGGCCATCACATCATCCTGTAACAGAAATGTCTGGATGTTCAAAGAGTCGTCGTCCCTCTGGCTGCGAGCTGACAGAGCGAGAGTAAATCCCTCAACCACACTTTCAAGAATGAAAAAACAAATAAAACCAGGAGCACAGGGGACAGAGCTGCATGAAGAACACACAAAAACCCGTCCCCCACTGGACACGCCTGGTGCACGGTCTGCTGCACTCACCTGCACACAGCGCCGCGCCCGGGAACCACGTGGCACTCCCCTCCGTGGCAGTAGTCGGGCTGGACGTCACACACGCTCTGACAGGGAACGCCGCCCACCGACACGAAGCCCGGCTCACACACACACTGAGCCTCCTTCGTCCAGCTGTTGGCCACGCAGCGAGAAAACGCATCGCAGGCGAGGAACTTGCAGGGGTCGGCCTGATCAGCTGAGGACGGGAGGAAGGGAAGACTTTAGTACTAACGAAGTGACTCCCTCTTCTCCAGGAGGTGCTGAGCCGCAGGTCTTCAGCTTCTCTGCTGTGTCTCAGGTGTGTGTCTCTCTGGACACACACCTGACGGCGGAGCAGCCGTCGTGTTCTGACTCACACCTCCTCACTGAGGCGCGGTGTGTTTGTTCGCGCGCCTCAGTGAGTGTGAGACGTATTCAAAGTCACGCAGCTGATACAACACCATGATTTATTACTGTGATAGCACGATGTCATGAAGACACAGCTGATCTCCCCGCACAGGGAGTAGACCTGCTCCACGCGTGTTCGCACTCTCTGGGTCTAAACTGGATCGTAGGAAGCGTGAAGACGTTCTGGTGACGGATGAACCACAGACACACCCTGACGTCCAGCCCGTACCTGGTTCGATGTCCAGAGAGCGCGTGTCGATCTGGATGTGCAGAGTCTTGGCGGCCGCCGAGCAGAACTCCTCGAGGACGCAGTGGACGGCCTCGGTGACGTTGTAGGGCACAGACCTGGCGAACTTCATCATGCTGTTGACGACCACGCTGCCTTTCCTGAAGTTGAGGATCTCCAGTTTCCTGAAGCCCGTCAGGTTGGCCTGCAGGTACGGCAGCAGCTGCAGGGGGGGGCAGAGACACGGTCTGAGTTTGATTATTAATGTTTGCTGACGTCACACAAACTTTAGAGCAAACGTTCCCTCTGCATCTCTCCATTCACGCCTGTGCAGGCTCGTATGGAAATGCAGTCTTGCATTTTACATCAACACCTGGAATCTCCCTCCATAAATCAGGCTTGTTTGAGCATCTCCAGTGTCTCCGTCATTTGAATTTTCATGTGCATATTCATGAGCTGTAAAGTCAGAACAGAATGGATTTTAAATCAGCTGCATGTGTGAGATCACTGCAGCAGATACAACCATGTTTTCATAAAAAGCCTGAAGCCTGGAAACCCGCTGAGCGACCTCTGGTTTCACCTGTGTCTGCTCCCTCCTCTCAGGAGAAACACATCAGAAAGTGGACGACCACAAATCATGTCTCCCTCACCTTGAAATCCACGCCACGTTTCTGTGTTTCAAAATCCAACACACACACACACACTCAAAAAGAGCCTTGAGGTGCCACGCACGCACGCACACACACACACACACACACACACACACTCAAAAAGAGCCTTGAGGCGCCACGCACGCACGCACGCACACACACACACACACACAAAGCAGAACAGAAACACTTTTGTGTCTCCGATTCCCATACGACCGCACATAATTATCTCTATTGATGCAGTTCAGCCAAATGAGCAGTAATCTATTCAGAAAATGTGGGTCTCTCAAGGATTGAAAGCACTTCGTTTACGAGGCAATATACAGGCCTGAGCCATTATATTCTATTCATGTGATAATTACTGTGATTCAGTGTTTTAATTAATGTTTTACTGCAGCAGCCGCCGCGAGGACTGAAAGGCTGCAGCGGAAACGTACCGCGCGGGATTCTTTGAGGACAGCGGCCCGAGCGAGGCCCGGCTCTGTGCGTGACGTGGTCTGTCCGGCAGACTGATCACGTCAACAATCCGTGATGTGCGGGAAGGTCACTGTGAGCTAGTTTCATCGAAGCTGCCTGGAAGGAATTTCCTTCCATCAAACACACACGTATGAATAAAGCTCCTGTAAATAAATATTACATATAATATAACTGTAAAAATATAGGGACTATAAATGTACAATCTCTCTGACTGCAGCGTGTCATTGTTGGTGAATTCTTTGAATGTGTTTGCACCACAGGGCCTCCGTACATTTCTCCCAACTAACTTCTCTGACAAACACGACGACCACACAGTAATTAAAAGCAGCACAAGCTGCAGGCCTAGAAACTGATGTTCCCAGCTGTGATTCCTCCTCAAATGTAGGGTGTTTTCTTAATGGATGTAAAGAAGAGAGAACCCACGGTGCTGAAGTTCTGATCCAAACGATTCAAACCAGCCAAAAGGGCATCGAAACGAAGCTGCCGCTGCTGCCTGGATGCTAATGGAGGGATTTACCCAGAGAGAGAGAGTACCAGGCCAAAATAATGTGTGTGTGTGTGTGTGTCTCTGTGTGTGCGTGAGTGTGTGTGTGTGTGTGTGTGTGTGTGTGTGTGAGAGAGCATCCCACTGAGTACTGAGGCTGCTAAAAGTGGCAGAGAGAGGAGGTGACATCTTAAAGTATGTTAGTGAGTGTGTGTTCCTCCCTCCCACAACTAAGCCGCTCAGCGCTGGACGAGCTGCGGGTGCCGTTAGTGAGGGGGCGGTCACACACTTGTGGGATGTTTTCTTTAGGGTTGTAGGTCACGCGACAGAGTGAACGCTGAACCGTGTGTGAGCCTGACATCTTTCACGAGCCACTGTTGAGTCAGACAGCTGGAAGTGTGTGAAGCGAGGTGCTCTCTGACGCCTGCGTCTACGTTTTACTGCAGCTGTAGTAAAGTGAGTTCACTCCACTCACCACGTGCAGGAAGCTGTTCTCCAGGGACCTGTACTCCGATGACGTCTTGTTAAACAGGTCCTCAGAGAAGTTCAGGTTGGTGACTCGCAGGCTGAAGAACACCACCAGCTCCCTGCCGTGGCTGACCGTGGTCATGGAGGGCGTGGTCAGGTATCTCACGGGGGGCGGGGCCGTCACAGTGACGGCGGCGGGCGCCTCTTCCTCCAGCAGGAAGCCACTGCCCTCGTCCAGCAGCTGATGGACCTCCGTTGCTGCAGCGTCTGTTTGGTCGAGCTCCACGGCGAGGTCTCTCACGCCGTCGACGTCTTCCGCAGCCGTCGGCGAGCTGGTCCCGCCTTCACCACCTGTCTGCACCTGCTTCTTGAATTCTTCATCGATAACGACGACAGCTGGCTCGTTCTGCTCCGGCTCAGCCTCAGGCAGCGAGTCCGCAGCAGCGGGGACCGCAGAGTCCTCCGCCACCTCAAACAGCCCCGAGTCCACCGTCACGCTCGGCGAGGACACTGCAGACACGCTGACGGAGGCAGCTGGAGGCGTGAGGAAGGAGTCAGACGCCGGCGCCGCCGTCACACTGGTGTCTCTTCCTGGGGACGATTCACTTCCTTGTGTCTCCTCTGGCAGGTCTTCGGCGGCCTCCCATGTGTCCTGCTTGTCTGGAGCTGTCGGAGAAAAAGGTTTCCACACATCACACATTCAGAACCTGATTCCCTGTGTTATTACTAATGGACCTGCTCTGACCCATTAGGACCACGATCTGTCTCTAGTCCTGCAAATAAACGAGAAGGCGTCTCAGGTAAAATCAGATCGTCTAAATGTCAGAGGAGGTTTAATTATCTGCTGTAATGTCAGCGCACGAGTCCGCTGCCTTTCATCGCGCTTCATGCTCACCTGTCCCAGCAGAGGACGTCTCAGGCTGCACACCACCCTCGGCTGCACCCGTGTCACTCTGCGCCGCGTCCACGTCCTCCTCTGTGGAAACGTCTTGGCTGACGGGCTGTTCATGATCCACTCCACTGTCGCCGTCATCAAAGGGTTGAGTGTCCACATTCCCATCATCGTCCGGTTCCACGGGTCCAACCACCTGACGAGAGTCGTCTCCGCGCTGCGGGGGGGGGGGGGCTTTAATGGACTGTGCCGGTGGTTCTGTAACGTCTGGTTCTACGTTTCCGAGCTCCTCGTGTGATTCTGTCTGTGAAGCTTCAGCTGAGTCTCCTGCTGCTGGTTCTGATGCCTCCTCTGGCTGCGGATTATCTGCCTCCTCTCCAGCCTCTGGTGGAAGTTGTGGTTCTGAAGCGTCGACCATCTCTTCATCATCTAGCAGCTCTTCCTCTTCTTCAGCGTCCGCATCTGGTGGGGTTTCGACAGCATCTTGTTCTTCGGCGCGGCCCACGACCTCTGACTCCTCTGACTCCTCTGTGATCTCTGACTCCTCTGTGATCTGTGACTCCTCTGTGATCTCTGACTCCTCTGTGATCTGTGACTCCTCTGTGATCTGTGACTCCTCTGTGATCTGTGACTCCTCTGTGATCTCTGACTCCTCTGTGATCTCTGACTCCTCTGACTCCTCTGTGATCTCTGACTCCTCTGTGA
>JAUMTR010000016.1:15645280-15662378 GCA_032270685.1 Microctenopoma stevenorrisi
CTCTGACTCCTCTGTGATCTCTGACTCCTCTGACTCCTCTGTGATCTCTGACTCCTCTGTGATCTCTGACTCCTCTGCTCCTGCTCCTGTCTCACCTGGGGCTGATTCTGGTTCAGTTTCTAAAACCTCTGATCCCACATCTTCGTACTCTGGAACAGGAACCACAGCAGCCTCTTCCTCATCTTCGTCTTCAGCTTCTTCAGGTCCTGCGGCCTGCGATCCTGAGACGACCTTTTCCTCTTGTTCTGAAACCTGATCCACTTCGCTAACTAATTCTTTCTCCGACGCTGGACCTGGTTCAGGGACCGCCGTTCCCGTCTCTGTAACTTCAGCGATGTCCTCTGGTGCCGTCACTGCGCCATCGTCTGGGTCGGAGTCCGCTGGTTCTGAATCTTCACCATACTCCTCCTCCTCAGGTTCACCGGGTTCGGTACCTGCGTCGTCATCTAGATTTTCTATGACCAGATCGTCTTCCGGCTCTGGAACTACTAGTTCTATAACTCCCGGGTCTGGTTCTGAAACTTCTGCATTCTCTTGATCTGGTTCAGAAACTTCAGTTAATAATTCTCCATCTGTCTGCAGCAATTCATCTTCAGCCTCCAGCTCTGAAACATCCTGATTAGGGCTGTGCGGCTCAGGGGCACCCAGATCGATCTCCTCCTCCTCCTCCTCGGGAAGAGCGTTTTCGTCTTCGTCTTCCTGACGGTTGGCTGCGGGCTCGGTTGGCGGCTGGTCTGTGATGCCTGACAGTGCTGTCACTGGGAGTCGTAAGTCACGCGGCTCCTCTCCAGCTGCAGCGGTACTCAGTGAGGCCTGTGGGGGGGGCAGAGTCAGTTCTTCCTCTGGTTCTGGGTTGGGAGACAGACGGACGTCCGGCACATCCGTCTGCAGCTCGAGGCCCACGAGCGCGGTGGGGATGTAGTCTCTCACCAGTTCGCCGGTTTCGTTGTGATGGATGGTTTCAATCTGGTGCGTAATGACGAGCAGTTCTCCCCCCCCCCCCTCCTCCGATGGCTCACGCACAGAAAGCGCCTCTGACTTATCAGTAACATCCTCTGAGGCTGAGGGATGATCCGAGCTCTCTGGCTCCGTCTCATCATCCGGGACAGCTGTGGGATCCAGCAGGGTCACGAGGGCGTTTTCCTTCTCCAGGGGGGGGAGAGGCAGCGCCAGCCGAGGTTCGTCCACCTGTGGCTCGTCGGTGGAAACGCCCAGCTCGTTGTGTGAGTCGGGCTCGCTGGACTGTGGAGAGATGAAAAAGATCATTTCCCATGAATGAGTTTCTGAATTTTCTTTCTACAGGTGAGAGAATGAATCACAGGTATAACCCCCCCCCCCCAGTACTCTCCTCTACTCATTCCAGCAGCAATAAAAAACCTTCTACCTCATCCACTACTTCCACTGAGGAGGAGGACGTCAGCGCCGGGAGCAGGACGGCTCCTGGAGGAAGACATTCACTTTATATTCCACAGAGAGTTTCACATTTAGTGTTGGCAGGAGGAGCAGAGGCGCCGAGACTGTACCTGGGCTGAAGTTCAGTGAGTCCAGATCAATGGGCAGCGACGCCTCTTCACGCAAAGCGGCGGCGACCATGTCCCTGAGGACGGAGTCGGCCGAGGACTCCGCTGACCCGGGCGCCGTCTCGGAGTTCTCTGAGTTGATCTTAGATGGATTGATCTCAAAGACGAGAGAGTAGTGCACCGAGATTCCTCCGGGTCTGAAAAGGAGAAGTGATGCCAGGTTCAGGTCGATCGTCCCGCACGCACAAACTGCTTTACTGCTCAAATCTCTTTATTCGGTGATTCAATGTGTCCTAAATGTCCCGAAAACCATCACGTCCCTCTGGACCTATTTGTCCCACGTACAAAAGGCCCGTCAGAAGGAGCAGAGCAGCTCTTTCCGTGCTTGGTGTGGGCGCTCAGCTGATGGTGGTGCCTACGTCATGCTCTGCACCCAGCAGGTGTGTGGAGGTGAACGACACCCCTGGTTTTCAGAACAGGCTCTGTGTGCAGCACTGACGCTGAAAGATAATCTGATGGTCGAGCTAATGAAGAGAATGCTGAATTAGGATCCTGGTGTCTGCTGCCAGCGGTTCGTGAGCAGGTGAACGAGACGGTTCTGCCTGGATGTGTTACCACACAAACAACCGGCCTGTGTGACTCTACGTGCACGTTTAGTTCCGTCCTCTCCGGCGGCCTGTCAGACGATGTTGTTTACCTGCCTGCTCGTGTTTTCTCTGTTGCCGTGCGGCTGACAGAAGCAGGAGGAGTTGGGACTCCTTCATAAGATTAGAGGACACGCTCCTGCTGAGGCCTCGCCTCCGCGTTATTGGCCATGACAGCGCTCGGCGCCGCAGGGGACAGCGAATTAATGGGGTGGGAGCAGCTTGACAATTACTGTAACCACAAGTCTTCCTGTTTCACCGTCACCTGCTTCTGCTAATGAGAGATCTAACAAACATGCCCGTTTTTACCCTTTAACAACAACAGGATTCACAGATTTGTTTCCGTCTTTGTGCATCTGAGTTGGCTCCACCTGAAGGTGAAGCTGGCAGGAACCTGCACAAACACACGGGGAGGAAATGATGGGTCTGTCTGCGTCACTCACCCATCAGCGTCCTGGGTCTCGCTTGCATTGGAGACAAGAAAAGAAGGTGTGAGAGCTGGATGAGGAAGAAGGAACGCAACACGAGATCAAACTGTGCCAACGAGAAATTCATCACATGTTGTTTGATGCGAGCATCAGAAAAGTCGCGATCAAATCCGGAGCATCTGTGAATCAGTCGGAGCTCTGTGGGAAACATACATTCATGGAGTGATGGAGAGTTAGCGTTTAGTCTAAGCTGCCATTCCGGAGGAATAATGATCATAAAATATGTTTCTCAAACATTTTCCTCTCGATCGTTAGGGTTAGGGTTAAACCCATCTTTTCTTTTTTTCTAACGCTGACATCATAGAAGCCAATCTCTGGTTTCCTCGTCCGTCTCGTTAGCCGTGGAACACGAACAGTCGCCTCTTATCTGTTCAAATGTCTGTCCGTGTCCAACGATCTGCTCATTTTAACCGTGATGAAATGATCAGGGCTCTGTGGAGGGGCCTGCGCCGCCACGGCCTCCAAACCTCTCCATGTTCAGATGTTTATTTCATGCTCAGGACTCACCTGATTCTCAGCACATGGAGCGATTTAAATCCTGGAAGTTTGTCAAAAACATGCTGCATCTGGAAGGAAAAAAGGGACGTTTCAGGACGAGGCTAATGTCATTAACGCTGAGCTTGATAATTAGCTCACATGGGGCCAATGTGTCAGTTTAAAAACAGGAACCCTCACTGATGTCTATCTTTGGACGCCTTAAGCTCCTGGACACCGTTATGACATAATCGTCTTTAGGGTGAGGTAACATCCTGGCACCATCGCGTGCAGCTCTGAATGATGCGGGGCTTTTTTTAAAAAGGAAATAACACTGCAGGACTGACTCTCCTTGAGACTCGGGACAGTGAGAGTGGGAGGAGGTAAGCTGCCCTGCTCTGGCTCGGCTGTACAGCCCTGCGGTGTAAGCCTCTTTACTGCGCGGCCAGAGTCAGGCTGACGGAAGCGGGCGCTGATCGACATGGCGAAGAATACGATTCACTCGCTCACCTGGTCCTGCAGGTGGTGAGACAGGTCGATGTACTGAGGGGAGTCCGGGTCATCCAGCAGCTCCCTGTAACCCGGATCCACCAGGTCAATACTGAACTCCACTATCTGCTCCACTGGACTCTCAGGGACCACATTAGGCAGCTCCGCGTCCTTCAGAAAGACAAACACAGACAACGCAGCTGTAGTTTGCGTAAAGTAAAAACACATCAAAACGAAAGCCTTTAATTCAGTCTAACGCCTGCCTGCGTCTGGATGGATGCATTCTGTCTCCAATAAAGGAATATTCCTCCCGTTTCTAACCACAGGACACACAGCGAATCAGGAATCTGCCCAGGAACGTGTCCTGGGCCCAGTGCACAGCAGAAAATAGCAGAAATGTCAGTCTGACTCCTGCGTCAGTAAAGTGACTGACAGTTACAACCCAAAGTCATTTCACAGAGTTCTGACAGAATGAACATTTTTAGGAGGAATTCAGTGTCAAGCCTGATAGAATGGTTTTCCCTTCTTCCTGAACTAGACTGAATGAAATCATTTTATGGTTGGAGGGAAAGCAGTCATTTTTCTGTGGAGGGCGACGATGCAGAGCTGCAAACACAGCACCTGTTACCTGCTCCCTGCAGCAGGGAAACTATTAGTGCAGCAGAGGACAAACTGCTGAGACTCCATCCTGTGAGAGGAAGGTCACATGATCAATCTCTCAACACACCGAAGTCCAGGTATGTTTATGGCTATAACGGAGCTACCTCTCTGTGCATGTGCACCTTTTAAAGGTGTGTTTTAAATGGGCACAATGGGGACCAGGCCCTGCAACTGTTTGGCGCTTTGCTCAGGAGAAATTAGGAAAAGCTCAAAGCATGTAGTATGTCGCGTGTGCAGCTGCTCACTGGCCCACAGCACAGTATGTGGGCAGTGTGCAGCAACACAGCGGTGAATCCTTGTGCATCACGGGTTGAACTTCTTGATCATGACACAGGAGCCGCCGTGTCCTGTGAAAAACCTCCTGATTCCTTGGAGGAGAATTCTCAACTAAATGCATTAGACGTCAACGTAAGAGCTCGTTTGTACCTCAGACGCAGTTTTGTGGCTCAGATCGAGGGCGGGGCTTGGAGGGGCGCTCGTGGTGCCGAGGAGGACAGTGGTGTGTGTGGTGATCACCGGGGCGTCGGTCTGCAGCTCTGGACCTGAGGTAAGAGTCACTTGATGAGTGGAGTAAATGACCGGTGCTGCTGTGTGTGAGTACACACTCACATGACCCCACGTTACTGAGCTGAGTTTAATACAAATACACTTTAATGACAGCATTTCAACAGACTCATATGTTCTAGTGCAACTCACCCACGTTGCACTTGTTGACAGTACAACATGCAGTAAACACAGAAATCAATATATATTCCTCAGGCTGTTGTACAGGGACAGAAGGATTGTTACAACACATATGATCTAGACGAATCAATAACAACATTACAATGACATATCACTACACGACACGGCGTAAACCCATTTTTGGTATCAGTAATTGTTCTTCTACCTGCTGTCACGGGGGCCTTCTGTGTCGGTGCCGCAGTCACCGGACGTCTGCAGGACAAAAAAAACACAATCAATCATGTCGCCCTTTATGAAATGCAGCTGGCGCTTTACGTGTTCATCTTTCACAGGATCAACAGGAGCGTCAAAGTCTCAGCAGTTACCAAAAATTCAAATAGAAAATAGTAAACAGCAGAATAGTAGCATGTTAAATCATCTGGTAATGTCACTTCCCTGCTGAATACTTGGTATAATCATCGTAAATAGGAACAGTTTTGTGTATTGTCATGTTTCGTATGGGGCATGATCTTTGACCCGTCAGATGGTTAATCAATGACGTCATGAGTTTCATAGTCAGTTTACTAACTGACTAACCGACGCTAAGCTACCTGATGTTAAGTTAACTCGCGCTAAGCTAACTGACGCTAAGCTACCTGATGGTAAGCTAACTGGCTCTAAGCTAGCCGACGCTCAGCTAACTGATGTTAAGCTAACTGGCGCTAAGCTACCTGATGTTAAGCTAACTGGCGCTAAGCTACCTGATGTTAAGCTAACTGTCGCTAAGCTAACTGATGTTAAGCTAACTGGCGCTAAGCTAACTTAAGCTAGCTAGTACCTAACTTGAATAGAGTTTTAGTTAAAAATAACAAGAGGTTGGACTTTGTTTTTTTCTACTTTGGTAAGTTTAATTGAAGTTTATCTGACTTTACCCGGTATCATGTGGCTGTTTCAGACAGTTTCTGCTGGTTTAAACAACATTCAGATGGCTGTGTGTCTTGAGACTTGAATTGATTCCTTCATAATTATAATATTAATTTTTTTGCTTGTTGGGCATCAGTAAATGTGCTGGTTGTTGTTGGAGCATCATGTTATACTGTATAATAGGGGTATATTGTGGATATTATGTTTTGCATATGTTCCTGCCGTAAATGTTCTGTAACTGTCATAAGTGTTGAGTGAAAAGTTACTGTCGCTGTAAATATACTTTACTTCACTTTGCTTGGCAGATGCTTTTATCCAAAGCGACTTACAAGGAGCTAGTGCTGGGTGTCTGGCTCAGGGACACACCTGGTAGGAGATGGACTAGGAGTCAGACGGGGATACGTACCTGCGACCTTCTGCATCCCAGTCTGACGCTTAACCCATTGAGCTACCAGGCCAAATATAGAGTAGTTAAATCTCTATATTTTAGTAGTTAAGTCAAATGGTAAAGCACGTAGACCTGTTGTCATGCTGAGGTCATGTTAAAGCCATTCATAATTTGCTCAGGGATTAATAAAGTATTTCTGATTCTGATTAATTTTGTAGAAAATGCACAGCACTGCTGGGATATAAGCTTCTGGGCGATTCGGACGGCACGCGCCTGCACATACAGACAGGCGGTAAATTATATACATAGTTTCATGAAACTAAACAATATTTTATTCCTAAATTTGCTATAAATATTCTTGCATGAATCGATACACCATCACAATTATACGCATCATTGTGGATCAGCCGCATTTGAAGAGTCTTCTGCCGTAAGCCGCGCTACGTGATCCATCTTCCCGCATCATAACTTTAAAGACTGAACCACCGTATCTCAACCAGACACACATTTCTCTGTTTTTGATTCACTGACGGCCTCATCATGTTCACATGATCTGTATGCATGTAGATGTCAGACAAACGCGGGGTGAGAGGATGATCTCCGTCAGCTCTTACCGTGATGGAGGCCTCCCGTCTCTCATCCGGTTCATCCTCTGTAAACAAGCGGAAATCAAAACGATCACTTACTGTTTGTGTCACACAGAGACACACAAACTGTCACTCTGCACATGTTACACTCAGGCGGTAATTAACCACATGATGCTGTCTGTGATAATGATGCCAAGTGACAGCGACTTCCACTGGGGACATTGTTTTTAGACGGATGACTGACTGAACAACTGATTTACTCCCGTGTCTGTCTGTCCTTCTATGCACACGAGTAAACGCCATTTAGTGCCATGAAACTCATGAGAAAATAGTTTCCTGTGGTCATTTAAAGGGTCAGTTCACATAAATAACGACCACGTTGCGCTCACACCCCCAGCAGTTCCACATGTAAACAGTTTTTTCTCTACTCTAGTGTTCAAACAGCATGTCTGTACACCGACTGATGGATTTATAATCCAGCAGCAAAAACACATTTCCTGTCTCGCATCAAATTGGATTTTAGGAGTTACATACAACCAGAATCAGAATCAGATGCCCACATGGACACCGACAGATGTCTGGCATACTGTAATCATCTCCACTGGCCTTTCCTAAAGCTCTAACAATAAAAGCTTGTGCACAAACATCTACTCAAATGTGTCTCAATTGCAGCTTCATCAGCCTAAGAAATGGAAAAATGGATGCAGGATAAACAGGGAACAGGTCTTTATATGAACCTTCTAATATAGTTTTGCACAGATGAACTGTGTTTTCAGAGGAATAAAAACGTCGCCTGATTGTTGTTAAGACTTGTGATATTCTGAACCCATTCTTAAAAAATTTCCACCATTGTGGAGAACACAGGATCATAAAAACAACCCGAGAACATAATGCCTCCGACCACAGCTGCTGCTTTACTGCACCACCTAATTCACTGGGATTAAAGGAACCACACCTGCTCGGTCTGAGCTTATCTACCACGTAGATTCCAATTTGTTAATGTTTCCCTGAAGCAATATTATGGGGAACTCTTTCTAAATATTCCTACACCCAGCTACGCTTCTATCAAACCCGATGACACAGTTTTCTATATGATCCTGGATGTCCCTACGGCGTGGTTTGTGATCTGGTGCCATGTAAACAAAGCGAATGATGTGGCAGGCACTGCTCTGGGAACACGTTGCGCTTCTCTCACCCTGTGAATCATGCTCATGTGCTCCTCGGAGCTGCTGAAGTTCTTGGCGAGGTCAGAGATGCACAGCGACTCGTGTTGACATGTGTGAACCCATCTCTGATACTCCGCCGTGCCGGGGATCCTGTCGAAGAAGATCCTGAACGCCTCCCACACAGCCTCCTGACAAACTGACCCAACAAACAGACAGTCAGCGCCAAACACTCTGCTGCGAGAAACGCGGCACCGATCTGTTGTACACTGTAAATCTGTCATCGCCTCGTTTGTAACTGTGTTTATTTGTTGACTGGCTTTAAAGTCGTTGACTTTATCATTTAAAAGGACTCAGAACGTGTGATAACTACTGTTAGTTACAGAGGTTACAACGAGTGATTAGTGATTTAAAATCTAAATCAAACCAGGAGCAGTGATTTGTAACGTTTGGGACGTGGCCAGAAAGACTGGAGAGAGCACGAGCAGAGGGAAGTTTGTGATCCTCAGTGTCAGTGAACAAAGACACGAACCCCCCCCCCCTCACACTGAGGGAAGAGCAGATGACTGAAGTCAGTTGGTGCATTTTTCCCTTCTCACTTTCACAAATAACCGGTCTCCTCACTCAAACGCGTCCGGAGTGTTGATAGCAGAAGAAGAAGCTCATGTAATCTGAGGCTCGGCCTGTGGGATCAGACGGGAGAAGAGCTGGTAGTAAGCCGCACAGCTCAGCACTCGTCTGGATGGGTTTGACAGAAGCTGACGGGTAGCTGACGACCTGTGTGGAGGAGGGGAATGAGTCACGTACGTGACTCACTTCATCGCTCCTGCGTGGTCACGGTAGCGGGTCAGCTGGCTCAAATGTGGATCATGTATCTGCAACAGCTGAGATCAGCCCTGATCTCTCCTCCTCACCTGCCTGTTTGCACCTACTCTGACAGGAGACGTCCCGGTCCATCCTTCTCTTTTCTCACGTACATCCTGTAGCTTTTTGACACGTGGGTGTAGCAGGGCTCTGTCAGTGATGGTGTTTGTTTGTCAGCTCGCTGATGCCTCTGGCTGTGACGCACTACAGACTGAGTGTGGCCGTTTGGAGGCCCAGCGGGTCGATGGGATGTCTGTGGAACAGAAATGGGAGGAAAACAAACAGGCCGGTACCTCGGAGCTGGTAGTAAGCCTGGTGGCTGGTGACCACCTCGCTGATGGTCTCCTGGGGGCAGATCTTCACTCCCGAGAGTAAAAACACGGACCTCCTGGAACGATGTCGGCCAAGTTCAAACCCGGAGGCTTTGGTGTGAGTCGCCACCTTCAGCAGCTCTGCCAAGCGAGCCGAGCCTCCGGGCTCTGCTCTCACTGCGGAGTGCAGGCTGCTCTCTGAGCGGGAAACGAGACAGTGCAGGGTTAATATCACGGGGCAGAGTCCTGCCTGCGTATTTGTTTGCAGCAGCAGATGAAATAGATTCACTTTGATTCACACTTGAGAACATCAGAGACGGGATTTAGCTCCAGCTTCTGTCCCTGGCAGAACAAACAACACGTTTATTACAACGCGAGAGAATAAGAAGTTGTCAGATTTTTTAAATCAGAAACTCCATCTTCAGCAGTGTTTCCTGCTTCATATGCTAAATATTGCATCAAGTAAACCGTAGATAAAGCTGCTTTTTCTCCTTAACACTGGAAACAGGAACAGATTCCTGCCTTTATTAATTAATGAGAAGACCTTGACTTCAAACTAAGGATGACCGTATCAGCAGAAACACGGATGAAGCCGGTGTTATTTCTGTTCATGAGTGGAACAGAGTGGAGCGAGTGAGCACAGCCCGTACCACCGGCCGGGTCCGGGGTTCGCTCTCCCTGCTCGAGCCCACCTGTACTAAAAATAAAAGTACTCAGTGCACTTGAAGGTGCTCGGACTAAAGGAAAAGCACCAAACAACAAAGCAGCAGATACATTTAGCACGGCGTTAAGAGACATGCGGAGTGAAGGTGAAGCCGGTTCTGTTTCACAGTCAACAGGGAAACTGATCTCTTCTTTACATTTGTCCACAAATAGGTCTGAAAAGGGCTTAATATACATTTTCAATCTGTCCCCAAGCTGGCAATAAATCTACTTAGGTGTTATTATCCCTTTTCCTTTTGCGCTGTGGCCTTGTTTCCACATGTTCGTGTCCTGCTTTTACTTCGTCTCATTGTGAATCACAGCCGACTGTTTGATTTATGATGCATTTAAAGCAGCATTCTGCTCCCTGGGTGACACAGTGACGGTGTTGAACACCTTCATGATCCCATCATAAGAGGCTTTGCTTCACGTTCAGTCTGTGCACAGATCCTCATATCTAAGAGCTCTTATCCATTCAGAAATGCCAGAATTAAAGTGGAAAAACAGGAGACTTCTTGTCATTGTGAAGGACTTGGCGTGTCGGGGCTTAGAGGATTGTGGCTTTACCCAACAGAACCAGGCTTACCTTTTATAGCAGCAGCCTGTGGAGCAAAGAACAGCAGCACAAGCCCGAACTCCCAAAGCATTGTGGAAGAAGAGCTGGCAAAAATATGAAAGTCAAAGAAGAGTAAATCCAGCAGGGTGGGGGAGGAGGGAATGGGCCCGGTGGAGTCCTCTAGCTCAGGTGGAGCTCATGGGGGCAGTCGGTTGGCAGCTGCAGGTCGTCCGCGTGTCACTTCGCATGGAGACGGTGGCTCGTTGGGGGCCCAGAGCTGCTGTAGTAGCTGCGCTGTGCCTCCACCTCCCAGGCGAACTGTGGAACAGTGGCAAGAGTGACGAGGTTAAAAGAGTAGGCACCGTTTCTGGAATAATCTGTTTATCTACTGCTCAGACATAATCCGTCTTTACCCCGCGGCCCTGGCAGCGCTGGCCTCATCCTGTTAGTGGCTTTCTGGGGGCATCTGTCAACCACGGCCACCAGTTCCTTCAGCACCCCCCCCCCAGACCACCCAGCGCAGTTATTCTCAGCAGGAACATCATGCATCCATGAACTCAGCTGAACACAGTAAACTCCCCTTAGCTCCTGTAAGCTGGGTGGAGTTCTCCAGCAGCAGCCCCCTGGCGCTCACTGGTCCGAGCAGCGTCCTCTGACCAAACGCCTGTTTTTATGTGGTGTGTTCTCAGGTTGACTTCACTTTTTATTGACGTTTTGAGATGGTAATAAACATAAAGATGTTTATGATCCCGTTCTGTTCCACTGTTGTTTCTACGCAGACTGTGACGCTGCATTCTGGCTCTGAGGAATAAATGAATACTCAAATCCTCTGCTGACCGCACTTTCATGCTTTTGTTACAAATCCCATAAGTCCAAAAGCTTATGTCATCTCAGGCTTAAAGTCCCAGTGGAAGCGTCACACAATCATGTTTGTTACAGAGCTGAAGACGGCTCTGAAAAAAGATTTAGACTATTCGTTTAATAGCAGAGGAAATATTAATGGCATGTTCATGAATCTATGTGTATTTTTATTGGTTTTTATTTAACAATGCCACTAAATGCAATTATTTACACCACATGCTTTATTCCACGTGTTCAGGGATTCGATTACCAAAATAAAACTACTTTACACATTTCAGTTTGTTTCTGTTCTTCACTCAGGCTGTTTATGTGTTTATAAAACACCATTAATGGTTCAGATCATGGACATGCGTCCTTGGAGGCGACACCAAAACTCTGCAGCGATATTGTGCAATTATTTATCAAATCCAAAAAACTATAAATGTTTAATTAATCATTTACATTAAAATATGCAGGAAGACAATGGTTGTTTTTGTGTCATGTTTAAGCTGTGTATGAAACATAACACATGCCAATAAACAGCCCTATCAATAATTTACTCACAAATCAAAAGTTAAAAAGTTAAAAAATAAAACACTGAGTCTAAAGAGAAATATTCTCATTTACTACTTCTACTACTAATATTTTATTTTATTACAATATATGTGTGTGATATAGATGTGCACATATATTTATTTCTTTTCAGCAAAATGTATTCTACTAGTTTCTTTTATTTGATCCACATCCCGCTGTTTGACGTCATGAGAACGACGAGCAGCAAATCACCAGACGTTGATTTAAGGATTTCTTCATTTAAACCATTCAGTTATCAAAATGTGTAAAATTCAGTTTTATGCCAATCTGTCAGATATTTTATAAAAAAAAAGCTTATTACAGTTTCTCAAAGGTCAAACTATGATGATCGAGCGGGCGGTTGTGCATAGAACACTTTTTCAGGTGTTGAATAGAGGTTTTTAAACATTGTGGCACAAAGTTGATCCATGTCTCAGTTAAATAAATTGAGTAAATGATTGAAAAATATCACATGTGACCTTTTTGATGTGCAGAAGTGGGGGAAAGTTGAAGGTATTAACTTATTTCAGGTCAGCTGGAGCTCAGACTTCACCAAGTTTGGACATATCTGAAAAGCCGAGCAAAAGAAGATTAGAAATTGCTTTTAATCTCTAATCCGGTTTCTGCTCAAGTGTCCAGCTCTGTTCTGCCCAAGAAAAACAGCAGCAGTAGTATCAGCGATGGGAGGACGAGTCGTGTTATCATCCCAGCAGAACTACCTGCAGGTATTTATCCAGCCTGACCCGAGCACTGAAGTCCTTTCAGTCTTCGTTATGTTCCACTAAGTTATTACAATAACACATAAATACGGTGAATTTTGCTAAATTAAATCATAATTATATGGATTTAAATGAAAACTATTTAGAGTTTTAACAATTCTTCTTCTTCTTCTTCTTCTTCCTCTTCTTCTTCTTCTTCTCGTGGACCTTTTTTAATGGTTTATAAAGTTAGTTGAATACCTAATATTTGAAAACTGTGGAGGATTAGCACATCAACCCAATTAAGATGTAATTGAAACTGAGCGCACATCATTTTCATACACTCCATATTTACAGTTTAAGGTGATTAACGTGACAGTGAATTGCCCTCAGGTCTTATCTGCACACTCGTGTTTGCACTGAGATGAAAATGAATTCTGCAGAGAGTAAACACCGGGGAAAAGGTCTATTTACATGACAGGCTGCAAAAAGGATTCTGTTTGCTGAGGCGAGAAGTTTCTTCCCAACCTGCAGGGTCACATAAATATTTCTGCTCTCTGCGACTTCACCACATTTCACTTCCACCTGTGATTCACTACTGTCATTGCTGCAGTGTAAGTCTGTGTCCTTTTAAAAGACTCCCACATGGATGGATGCATGCTCGAGCTCCGTACTCATACGTCTTAGCTAATGTGCTAAATGATCAACGTGATAATTCACCAAATCTGATGCAGCAGATGAACACAATTTGCTGAAATGTCACCGCAGCAACACAAGATGGTCCTCAGCAGTGTGTGTGCTTGTGCACATGACTGGCAGAGTTGAGGCTCCCTGTGAGATGACGGATGGTGTGCTGGGGTATCTCCTCCCACATCCTGGCGTCAGATGGATTTAGACATGTTGTCTCAGAGACGTTCTAATCTTTGGACAACAGCATCATTTTAGTTCAATATTAAAGAATATCAACCTTTACAGAGCATTTAAAAAACTCAAGGGGTAGTATCATTTAGAGAGTCTAGTCATCCATCACCACTCGCTAAATATCTACAAACTAAAAAAAAGGTCAGAGACTGCAACTAAAACATAAAATAATTCAGCTTATCTGAAAAGCTAATTAAGACCATTTTATTTGTTACAACAAACACAACGAATAGACAAAGGCTCTTGACTTGTGTAATGCTGTTTCATGAGACAATAGTCAGACAAAGGAGTGAGTGGAGGGTGAACAGTATGTTCTGCAGCATCACAGATTCCTTCTTATCATTTCCTGTATCCCAGCCTTAGAAAAACACGTTTTCTCTTCTTCACAACACTCAAAAGGTTTTTCTCTTTGTCAACCAACCTACTTTTTCTATCCAGGTCCCTTCAAAAGCCACAGAAAATGCATTGTGCTCGTTGTGTAATGAAGGTCGTCTCTGCAGCTCAAAAGTTTTCATCCAACAGTGAAGGAAACAAGCGTTATCACACATAATATCTGCTGTTTTCTGAAGGCCAGCGTGGCTTCAATCGAAGGTCTAATCACATTTAAAACATGGTCAGGTCTATGTTACTCTATTTGCCTGTTGCAGAAGTCATATCATTTATTTTTAATGGAGTACTGTTGCATCCAAAACGGTCTATTTAGCTCTGCGGTCTATTTTGAAGTCTATGCTAGTAATCAACCGACATTGGTGTTCGATGGCTGGTACTGATCTTTGGAGAGATGGCTGATACACAGCACTGATTTATTGTTTTAATACTGTTCTGAAAGCCCAAAGGAAGAGCCACCAAAAGTTTAATTTACTGTTACTGTTTCCTCATGGACATGTTTGTTTTTGCAGCATGTTTGTGACTTTTCTTTTCTATTGTCGTGGGCAACCGTGTTTAAAAGAACTAAAGCTCCTAAAGGAGTCGTATTCATCTAAGTGCATTGTTTTACCTGTGGTAATTGGCTGGTTGTGTGTCTGCTGTTACATTCTGCCTTTGTTTCTGAGGGGTGAACATTTAGACTTAGACCTACAACATGTAATATTTATTTTGACCCAATATAAAGTGTGTGCCTTGAACTAAGCCTCATTCCAGTCCATCCAATCCAATCTGACACCCTGCAAACACAGCATGATGTTTTCTTCTCCTGTGCCAAATCACAGTAAAGGTATCTTCCTGTACAATTTACTGTTTAAGACAATAGCATAACTGTTGTTAGAGCGGCCTGGTGGCTCAGTGGTTAAGGCAGAGGGCTGGGATGCAGAGATAGCAGGATCGATTCCCAGCTGAGTCACCCAGTCCATCCCTCATCCCAGGTGTGTCCCTGAGCGAGACACCCAGCGCTAGCTCCCCGAGCGCCACCTGTGGCTGCTCACTGCTCCCCCCACGGGGGGATGGGCAAATGCAGAAGACATTTCAGTGTAACATTGTTACGTCCCGGCTCGTGAGGGAAGGGAGGTAACAAAAATATACTCAGATGGTTAGAGTTAAGGTCGTTTAATGAAGGCGGAGACGGTCTAAGCACAACATAAAACATAAAGCAAAGCGCGGACACAGTCCGGATAACAGCCCACACAACTAACTATACAAAAGATTGCCTAACCTAAAACACAGAACGAAAACAAAAGACCAATAAGTTTACCAAACAAAAGAAGGGGGATAAATGCTAACAAACAAAAGGAGCAGTTTTCACTGATGGATAAATACTAAGGTAAGCAAAACAAAACTAACACACGAGGCTGTCACACAGCTACTAGGTATACTCTAATACACTACAACTTTGACAGACACCAGGGAACACTAAGAACAACAGTTCAAAACACAGGTAACACGAGAGTCAATCTAGCGAGTGGTCGAGGCGAGAGCGAGCAGTCCACAACGGTCAGTCACTGCTTCTGAGTCGGATCCACAGGGCTTTATTCGTGTCAGCTAACAAGGTGCAGCTGCGAACGCGGTGGGCCAAACGCGGGAGCCAATCCAGTCCAACACGAGCCGCCGATCAGCAGAGCCACGCCCACAGGTGCACTGAGACAGAAGAGAGAGAGAGATGAGAGAGAGAGCACAAACACCCAGAACGGCTGGGGCCGTAACAAACATGTAAAAATGTCTTAACGATGAATGCGAAAAATGCCTTACACATTTAGCAACCGGTTAATGGGAGCAGTGGGCAGCTACAGGCGGCGCTCGGGGAGCTAGCACTGGGTGTCTCGCTCAGGGACACACCTGGGATGGGGGACGGGCTGGGTGTCTCGCTCAGGGACACACCTGGGATGGGGGACGGGCTGGGTGTCTCGCTCAGGGACACACCTGGGATGGGGGATGGGCTGGGTGCTGCCTTGTGCATCCCAGCCTCATGCCTTATAGCCAGCATTTATTTAGATAATCGTTTAGCGTGTTAGCTTAACGTGTTAGCTTAACGTTAGCGCGACATGGAGCTTTAGCATCAACCAACAACCAATAAACCAACAGGCGCCCAGCGGGATAAATGGAGCCAAAACGGACTTTAATAATAGTAAATACTTTATTGATCCCCTTGGGGAAATAGCATGAGCTAAAAAATCCATAAAGACAGAGAAACGTACAGAACCTGGGTCTCAAGCCTTAAATAATCTGTTAAATGTTAAAGGGTGACACGGTGAAGGTTCGAGTCGCCACCTGCTGACGTCAGTCCTGCTTCAGTTTACGGGTGAGCTACATGAACACAGACAGGTGTCAGCTAAATTTAAACATTTTAGAAAGAGCTGGACATTTTTTCTTTTCTTGATTGTCTGGAAATAATAGGAAAAAAATCATTTAATGAATTCAAGAGTTATATACATGAATGCATATTATAATACTTCATATGATGTAAAACATGTCGGCCCTGAGACAGTCTGTCACATTTCTGTGACTGAAGATATGATGAATGTATGAATCGCTGAGCGAAATGACATATTAAACTAGAAATTGAAACAAGTGTCTTTATATCCAGGCCTAGAAATAGAGCAGGAAGCCTCTACATACGCAAACAGATAACCCAGAGAGGATAAATCTGCTGTATTATTTCTCTGGCATGACCAGGGGTGTTTGAATTCCCCCTTCAATGTAGCTCCATCTCTGCACAGGGCTCCTGCTGAGAGGCGGCTGCAGCATTCGTAATGAGGCTGGAAATCCTTCATCCTGTTTGATTTCATCAAGTCAAAAGGTTCCGCGGGTTTGTGGCAGGAGCTGGCGATTGATTTCCGTCTGGTTCTGACTGGAAGCACAGACCTGTTGTTTTCATTTCATGTCTGCTGATAAGAGTTGGTGTTAATGGCCGGAGAAGATGTTTTCTGTGGGTGAAGTATGAGTCTCTGAGACACCACATGTGTCTTTGTGAATTAGAAGGAATCTGTTTTATCTAAAAAGAAATTCTTAAATGTTTGCTGCTGCGTCGCATCACTCTTTTACCAACACTTTGTTCGCTTCTCTTTTAGAAGCTTTTTACTTCATAATGTTCCAGGTTTTGAAATGTGACAGCATGTTTTGATTTTCTGAACAGTAAAATCCTGGAATCTCTGCCCCCCCCCCCCCCTCTCCATTATAGACCGTGTGAGACTTGGGTGAGAG
>JAUMTR010000016.1:15662388-15706899 GCA_032270685.1 Microctenopoma stevenorrisi
CTGCCCCCCCCCCCCCCAGGAGAAATCCCAACTATTTTCTAACTTTTTTCTTGGATTAGAATGTTCCAAAGTTTTGATTTATCAGAATTTCAGAAACATTTAGTTTGACTTTCATAGAAACCTAACTTTGCTTGATAATCTGGTGGATCAAGGTGAACCTGGAAAAATCTGACAGGCTGCTACAACAACCTCAGTGCAGCTGGTGCGATGTTACACAGACGAAAGGTTTAAAGGCGTTTATTAAAACAACCATCAGGGAAGAACTGCAGAAATGTCACTTTAAAATGGGACATATAGCTAATTACTACTTAACAGGATTTAATTTGGATACGGGTTCTAAACCTTTTCACGGCCGAGCAGAAACCCAGCTGTGCATGTCGATACTGTAGCATAAAGACTTCACCGCCGTCTTTCTTCTTCGCGTTGTGAATCCGTGAACTCTCAGCTGAGCTTCTCAGAGCTGCTGGATGTCTGAGTTTGAGACCAAACCCTCAGAGAGGGTCCGTTTATCACCAGCACCGCACAAGTACTGACCCACGTTTCACATGATTAATGAAAATCAATCCGCTCCTCTGCAGGCGACACTGTTAACTCAAGAAAGGGAAATGACTCGTTTAAAAGTGAGCAGCGATAGTGACGGGGTCATTTAATGAGGCTGGTGCAGGAGGCTTCCTTCACTTCTACTCATCCACCGACAGTAGAAAAGGCTTCTTTGATAATTACAAGCATGTTTTTGTCACAAAGATGAAAAACGCAACGGCTCTGGCATATTATTGGTTTTCCCCTGTAACAGCACTGGGAAATATGTAGCTGGTAACTATAAAGACCTTCATCATCACCATGTTCTTCTTCATCTTCATACATTTCACACTGCGCTGAGTTTCTTTTTTAGGGGTCAGATTGTGAGAATATATTCAGACCAGTGAGCTGGTGTCTAATCAGCCCTCGCAGCCATCAGCCAGTCACGAGTCAAAAGCCAAGAATTACTGAGAAGAGAGGACTGATGTCCCAGTTAAACTCTGTGCTGGGTCAGAGGGGGCTTCAATTCAGGTCAGTGTATGTCCACAGTAATTATAAGTCAAGCTTAACAGGACAGTATCTCCGATAGAGCAAAGGCTGCGATGAAGCGCTTTGAACGAGCAGAGTCACCACAGATTGGCATGAAAACTGTTTTTAGGATCTTCTCTGCATGAGAAGGAGCGGTGTGGTGATTAGGATCAAACTAACAACGCTGCTGACGTGAAGTGTCAGGAGAAGCAAACGGTCCCAGAGTTAACACAAAAGCTTTTTGTCTCCTGTCAAGAGTCACACAACGATTTGGTCTGAAGTGTCTGTGTTGCCTGCATTAATATTCAGCGTCACCATTTCACAGCGAATTCACAGGAATTTATGCAGCGCTGCTTCAGCTTCTGGAGAAAGAAGCCGGAACGTTTTGTTTGCTTCACACTGTGCGGTCGGTCACCCACAAGCAGCACGTGCACGGACAGAAAACAAAGCTCCAGCCGTGTCACCTTGTCCCCGTTCAGCTCATCCTGCATGCAGCTGTATTCTGGAGCACCTTATTCTTTCACTCCTTGCGTACGCAGGCGCTTCAACCAGCAACACAGCCGCGCTCAGCTCTCTGTGCTGCAGTGAGCACACAGATGTTCTGAGAACGAAGAGAAGTAAGGAAATGTTGTAGTGTGTATTACCAGCTAAACTCAGAGACTCTTCTCTTTATATTACTATCTAGAGAGCAGAGAGCGGGAAATGTGTCCACTGGGAACAATCACAGACCTGATGTTTGCTTGAATGAAGCTTTTGAGCCAAATCCCGATGCTGAGTTTGCGACAGTGAAAGTGTCACGTCTCTAACCCGCAGAGAGCTTCGTCTTCTGGGCGAGGATCCGAGGTCGTGCAAAGGAAAACGATGCTTCCCACAGATTCCCGTCTCCTTCTCCAACCTCGGGAGCCGCTAACACATTATAATGCACCTGGTTCGTCTTCTCCAGCCCCATGAACTATTTATTCACTGCCTAACTTTCCATCCTTTCATTTCCCACAGGACGCGAGTCTGCCGTGACAGGCCTGAGTCAGTTTATCCAGCGACGGGCGCATCCAGCCTGGGAAGAGAGAACGGGCCGTAAAGGATGATGGTGAATGTGATGCCTCTCTGGGGTCGAGTGAATAGATATTTAAAGTTCCTCTCACAATCAATGCTTCAGCAGTCCTGAGAGTTCTGAACCCCGCCTGCTTCCACAGCTCGGCTTTATGAGAGTTTCTGTCTCCAGCTGATGGTAAAACAGCAGAGCTGCGTAAAGCACAGTGAGCGCTGAGCGGTCAGTGCACGGGAGAACACGCGTTTCTACACGTGTTCAGGAACACGTCACTCCTGCTGCTGGTCTGCAGCTCTGGTGGCTGAGGTGACACCAGGTGGAAGCTGTTTTCAGGGACTGGGAGGTTGGCGTGTGCAGCTTCATCAGAAATATTTAGTTTGGATTATCACACGGGGGATTTCCCCACCGGCCTGGTTTCAAGATGGCTGCCAAACAGTGGTTATGTTTCCATTAAAACTGGGCAAAGGAAAACGGGAGTAAAAGCACATTCCCTCCCCCCCGAGTGAACCAGAGATGGCTCACTCGATGGCTGAGCGGAGACAGAGAAGAGGTTTGAGGCTGAAGCAGCTGGACTGTCCTTCACATCTGGAGCTCAGTACAGAAACAACCACTGAGTGTTTAGTATGTGAGCTGGTTAAGAACACTGCGTCTGTTTCTGCACCCTTCACATTTCCCAGGTTGGAATTTCTCGCCTGCCAATTTGCCTCTTCTCATTATTCCTGCAAAATTCAGATTCACAGGTAAATACGCATTAGAGACGGGGGGGGGGGGGGTCTGATTCATATGCAGGTGTATCTAATGATGGCTGCTAGTAGGTCTCTACTGTACAGCCTCCTTAGGACACCACTGAAACTACAGGTTAGTCCCCCCCCCCCAGAACCTGAAGCAGTTCTCCTTGTTCTCCTAAGTGAAAAACAATTACGAAGTCCGGCTTTGAGGCTAAAAGCATTTGACAGAAGAAAGAAAATGTGCAGATGGAGAAATATCGACGCCGGACATGCAGAAGCCCAGTGTCGTGCCTCCAGAGAGCCACTGAGCGCTGATGGTCATCGAGCTGAATCACTGAACCAGGCAACAGTTCACAACCGACCTGCAGGAAAAGTTAGTGTCAGTTTCTGAGGAAAGTTCTTCACAGCTTGTCTGGTAAACACGTACCTCCAGTCTGCAGGCTCCTGTTGGCACATGTTGCACAAACGTGAGTCTGAAGCTGGATCAAATTGGTTCAATCAACAGAACAGAACTACACTCATATCTAAAAAAGGAAGGACAAAGGGGAAAAAAGACATTTAAACACATCATTCTGCAGATAATGTTCCAGCAAATGAGAGAATACTGACATCAAGCCTCCCTGCATTATGCAGCAGGCTCTACAGAAGCCTATCAGAGACCCCTGGGGTGGCCTCACACTCTGCTCTGGGAGCCACTTCTTCAAGCTACTCCTCCCATAAAAAGAGATAAAAGAAAGTTCTGAAGCAGCTTCTGTCTTTGAAAGAAAGTCTGTATTTAAGTCAGTGGAGTTTTGAACTGGGTCACACTGTCACTGGCAGCTGTGTCTTTGGGTTTGGTCCTCTGTGTAGCAGAGAGCCCTCCTCTGTCCACTTATAACTCATGCCCATGCTAACTGGGTTATCTCAGTATATATGCAATAAGTGTTTGTGCTGTTTAGTCCCACGTATAAGTTTCCTTTATTGTGTTTTTGAACTACGTGTAAGATCCATAGGAAAAATACAACATGCTTCTAAATCTCTCCAAGAAGCACTAAGGAATGGTTAAAGGAAAATAAAAGAAACAGCTAAGTCAAAGTCTGGTCCCTTTAGAAATGCTGTCAAAGGCCTGAAGCAGGTGGTTCATGCAGAAAGCCCATCAACAGCTGACAACTAGTCAGAGGAACCTTGGAGTCATTTCTGACCAGGATATCTTCATTAACCGTTACATCAAAGAAATCTCCACAACGTCCTTCTTCCACCTCAGGAATATTTCTAAGATTAGGAGTGATGCTGAGAAACTAGTCCATGCTTTTGTTACCTCTAGACTGGACTACTGTAATTCATTACTGATAGTTTGTCCCAGTAACTCATTAAAAAGCCTCCAGTTAATCCAGAATGTTCTGGAGGCAGACACCCTCGCTAGCTTTAGGACTAGCCTTAAAACTTTTTGATAAATTTTATAGTTAGAGCTCATTTACTAACTGTGTGTCTTCTCTCTTCTGTAGTTCTGCTTCTTTCTCTTTGCCCCCCCCCCTCTCTTTCTGCAGGAATCCACAGCTTGGAGCTGGATAATATCCGGTGTGCAGCTGCTGGTCCTACCAACCTGCCTGGTGTTCTACCTGCTGCCCTGTGTTGTTCTCTTTGTTTCGCCTGCTGTTCTTTTCTCTCTCCTCTGTCCACTAACCCCGACCGGTCGAGGCAGATGGCCGCCCACCCTGAGCCTGGTTCTGCTGGAGGTTTCTTCCGTTAAAGTTTTTCTTCTCCACTGTCGTCTAGTGGGACTGTTGGGTTTTCGACATAGTTCTGTATTTGTACTTATATTTTGCAGGGTCCATAACCTGCTAAAGTTCCCTGAGAGGACCTTTGTTATGATTTGGCGCTGTACAAATAAAGATGAATTGAATCGACTAAATCCCTCCAAGCTGCACAGCTGATAAACTGCTTAAAATAATCACTGGAGAAACAGCTTCACATACTTTTGCCAAACACCGATTTATAGATTGGATCTGTTTCTGAAGTAGAAGGTGTATTTTTAATGCATTAATCCTTCGTGTATTGTGAGAAAGTGCTGTGGTCTCTCGTTAACTAGCTTTAATGACTTAGGGGAAAACGTTTGTCATACTTCTAGTCGTTATCTCCCCCGTTAGGGCCCCCCCCCCCTGCTGGGCTCTGTGTGTGTGTCGGTCCTGCAGTGAAGCTGGACTCCTGCTTCCAGGTGTGAACACCGGCAGCTTCACGGATCCAGCAGGAGGAAAAACTACTAAACTGTGCTAAGAGTCAACAACTTGTCTGAAGCGGTGACAAACTGGGCTGAAATGAGGCCGGAGGTTACCTCAACATTTACCTTCTGCTTCTGACCCTGAGATGCTGCAATTTGTCTCCCTGACAGGTCCAAAGAGTAAGAGATGAATCACACAGAGCTCAGCTTATCCCCAAAGATCAGGAGTAAAATACACAAACCTGCACTGCTCGCCATTATCTTCCCTTCGTCTTTGAGATCAGCTCGTGTGCAGCGATGCTGGAACTCATTATTTAACTCTCACTGGAGCTGGAGCTGCATTTTCCCCGTCCGGGTTTTAATCCTAAAGCAGCACGTGTTCTTTACGTCATTTCTTCGTGTGACGCGACGTGTGGTTGTGGTTATTCTAATCAGTTCAGCCGTGAGACCAGGTCCAAGAAGAACTTCCCTCAGATTGAAGAGAGATGACTGTCAGCAGCCAGCAGACACTAAAAGAACACGCGGCGGCTTTTTCAGCCTCACGCTTTCGTGCCCCCTTCGTGACCTCGCCTGTCATTTCCGGCCTCCCACTGTCCAATGAAAGTGCTTCAGAAATAGAGTCCAGAGTTTGAGGAAACTGTTCCGGCTGCCAGCTTGTTTTTGTAATTGAATTATTAAAAAGCCAACGCTGCGACCCAAACATGCCCCCTAACAATGGCTGTTAATTTGAATAAATCCCGTTAGGAGGTGACTGAGGAGACTCGGTAACATCGCTGGCAAGCAGCAGCTGTAGTGGCCATTAACAGCTCTACTCCACAGACAATCACACACGAGCTCAGACACTTAGCGCCCACGCACACTCAGATTAGGCAACACAAAACCTCCGAGTCACACAAATACACACAGCTGCAGTCTGCTGACTCACAATCGCACAGTTTTTGCCTGGTAGTGACGGAGCTGGTGCTGTTGTTCACTAGTAATGGAGCCGTGAGTCCAAACCATTTGACTCGTTTTCCACCTGCAGATTCTGATTCTGTGCTGTGTTTGTTCTGAATCATGCAGCTCGTGACACGTCCGCCACAGCGTGACAGCAGGTGTGTTGATGTTTGGAAGCCGTCTTGCCTCGTGTCACGCGTCGTACCCTACCTGCAGGTAGAAGATGAGTGCAGCTGTTCGCCTCTCAACCCTGGGCGCCTGAAATAACTTGTGCCACTTCACAACGCCTCCTCAGGTTGTTGAAAGTCCCGGATTCCCAGAGACAACACGGAGCACGTGACCTTGAAGTCTCCACACTGTGATGGAACCACTGATGAGCAGAAACACAGTGGTAGCTCTGCCGGGTTTTCAGAAGGAAATCTCTTCGCTTTATTCTCTCTGAGCGGCTGCAGGATGTGACTTGGATTCAGAGCTGCAGAACGCATCCGAGGAAGAGGTTTCCTAGAAGTGGCGCATTAGAGGAGCCTCTGCAGGGGTCTGGGAGAAAAACCAGAAAATGCACGAGGATCAAATGTGTCCGTGTGAAAAAATGCTAATGTTGAGCAAGCAGATTCCCAGAGATGAAGCTTTTGTGTGGTTTATTTATGCAGTATCCCCTAGGCAACGGATGGTGGGGGGAGAGCGTCGCAGTGCATGACAATGATGCTCTAAAGATTCAACAAGGCGTCCGCCGCTTTGTTCGTGCGTTTAGTTTTAATCGTGTCAGGTCAGCACGGGGTCAGCTCACGGCAGACGTCTGATGTGTGCGCTAAATGTCAAACTGCTGCGGCGTGGTAATGATGCACCTGGACGTGTGTTCGCATGATGAGACGTTACGGTGCAAAGACGTCTGCACACCTGTCTCCACATCAAAGGTATCAGCTGGAGCCATTTTCCAGTCTGCAGACCGAGGTGACCGGCGTGACGGGCCCGCGGCAACGTGACATGAGCGCCCTGCGTCGGTGTAGGATGAGAACATATGACGGGAGAAAGGCAGCTGCTCCTCTCTCCTCACAGCTTCTCTCCTTTTCTCCACAGTGTAGAACCAGACTCACACTCCTGGAATCTATCTCCGTGTCACCTGATTCGGTCCTTTTACGATCACTTCACGTCTTTGGGATTATTTCGTGATGGTTTTTTGTTGTCTTTCATTGTATTTGTGTAGTTCTTTACATCCTTTAGTAACTGTTGAAACCATTTGTGTTCATTTGGAGACTTTTCAACCACTTGTGGATCATTTGGTTCTCATGTCTGTCTATATTTACGTGTGTTGTCTTTAACTGTGACACTCATGTATCACCACCTCTGAACATCAGCGTGTTTGTTACACGTTCGCCATAATGGTTTAATAACCCCTGAATTAGCTTTTTTAGCTGCAGCAGGACGAGGAAGGATTAATCAATACAGTTATTATTTGCAGACTTTGGCATCTGTTGCATTTAAATGCAGACTCCACCGTCTGCGTCAGTGGAAGAGTGACGACGTGAATGAGTTCATAACAGGAGACAAAGATCTGCGAGGAGGTGGCAGACGGAATTATCCTGCTGAATAATGCAACACAACCACAAAGTCTCGGATTTACTGCTACGAAAATGAGCCTGGAAGCACTTAGCATCCACTTTTTGTTTCATTAGCGTTAAGCTAAAAGACTGTGTGGTATGATTCATGTAGTGGGATAAACTCCCCACCCTCCGCAGTCAGCAGACAGTTGGCACAGACATAACCTCGCAGCCAGGAGTCGTCCTCGTCCCCGCAGAGACACCAAACAATTAGCACACACACATTATCGACTGACACGTTCATTATTCTAGCTGCCGTTTTCACAGTCGATCTTCCAACAGACAGAACATTAAGCTATGGCTGATGTGCAATTACCAAACTGACTGCTACTGAACCCGGAGAACACTGTTAAACACTGTAACGCGTGGCCGTTTATTTCCAGGCCCACGGTGAGACTCCCGCAGGCGGCGTGGAGCCCGAGCACGGCGTGGAGCATCTGTGAGTACGTCATCAAAATGCCCAGAAGGTCAGTTCACGTGAAGGTGGCAGAACAGTGAGTACAGGTGAATACAGAGCTCAGAGGTGCCGCTTCAAGGAGCTTGTAGCTGGAAATAACAACCCTGGAAACTGTTCCGCTGTTTTCCTCCACCTGTTGGAGCTCTGCAGGTATCTGACAGTCAACTGCAGCGTCCATCCTTCCAACATATGCAGCATTAAAAGCCTGATTTGGCAGTGGGGCAGTAAACGCCTCTGTGCATCCAGGAGTTATTTGCTGCTCTGAGGTCGGAGCGGCGGCAGCCCAGAGACGGACAGACAGACGCAGGGCTGCAGGAGACTGCTGATCAGATCTCCCCCCTTCTGAATCCTGCATCGCGCGCTGAAGGACCACACATTGCTTTTGTTGGAGGGAAAGCAGCTAGAGGAGGCTGAAGGTGAGTATTTCCCTGTGCGTGCTCCTCCCTCCCGGCTCCTTTCTGCTGTACGCGTGTCTACGTGCTGCTGGTGAAACTCGCAGGGTTCAGTCTGTTCTTTTGAGTTTCTTCTGAATGCCACCCCCCCCCCCAGGTTGGAGAGGTCGATACGTCTCACGGAACGAGTCACATTAAATGTGTTTGCTCTGCTCCTCCCGTGCCTGGAGTGGCGTAGGAAGACGCTGAACGTCCGTGTCAAGGCTGAGGAGCTGTTGCACAAAGAGGCTTTTCTCTGCTTAAACCTGAAAATCATCTGATCTTCATAAACAGCATTTTTGACCCGCTGCTGAAGAACCTGCCACAGACACTTTAGGTAAGTTTTAATTTAAAAAGAATAAATAAGTAGCGGGTTATTCCAACACCACCTACGACTCTGAGCTCTCTTCTGATTCTTTCATTAACCATCAGGCTGATTCCATCCGGTGGTTCGATCGCACTGAGAAGTGAACTGCTGAATTTGAGGCTCCGCTGTTCTTATACTTAGATGGTTCCCATTAATCTCACAGTGTTAACAGCAGATAAAACCGCTTCTCTCACGCTGCCCTTTCATCCGTCCCCAGCAACATAAGGACCACTTCACACATCCTCCAGGAAGGTATCGTTAACAGCTGACTGTCGGGGCGGAGGAGACATCTGCTCTGCTACTGATCTCGTACGCGAGATAATATCTGGAATAACATGATGATTTAACATGATCCTGGTCTGCTGGTTGTTTCTAACCCACACCGAGCTTTGGCCTAACTGGAAAACCGTTAGATTCTAGATGTTGAACAGATTTCTGATAACCCAGTGTTTACCTCCGCATCCAGCCCCCCCCGCTCTGTTAGGTTACCTCGCCCCCACTGAGGTCAGAGCTGGGACCGTTGTGAGAACAGAACCTAAACTGCTACTAAGTAAAAACAAAATGCTGTTTTTCAGTGGTGACTTAATTTCTTGGTCCTGTGTGAAAAGGTCAAACCAGGTGGAACCAGGCTGCTTTTAAGTAACAAAGCAGCAGAAAGAGTTTGCTCTGCTGTCAGCGAGCGTGGAGCAGGGTGGTGCTGTGGGAGCAGACCCACAGATAGGCACTTTATTAATAGCAAAGCCCTTCTGTGTTATTTGGAAGAAATGGCTCCGCAGAGCGAATCCCTCTGGAGCACTGTGGCACGGCGAGACGGGGAAAACATAATAACCTGCTAAACTGGTAAAACCCAAGAACGGGCCAATTAAAATGATTTAAAAATAATGTGCGAGAGCATCGGGGGCTTGTAAACACCACCCCCCAAGAGGAGAAGTGCTGATCCACGGCTGGAAGTCCAAATATCTGGTGGGAAGTTTACGCGTTGAGCCGCGGATGACGAAATAAAATCATTGATTATAGTCAATTAATAAACCGATGAAGCCTTGTTGAGTCTTGCAGACGAGCGTGGTCATGGTCAATAACGTGTTCTCTACGCCTGTCAGCCCGAGATCAGGGCCCATTTATCTCGGTACGTCCAGATAAGAAGCACTTTCCTGGTTGTAATGACTTTATTATCCGATTTCCTCAGCAGACTTTATGACTTATTTCATTTTCTGTAAACGTGATTAAAGAGACTTCATGAGCTGTGACGGACGAAACCTTGAGGAGAGATTTAAGCGCCACAGAAAACTCAGTGAATCCAAAAGTTTAGGGAAATGGAAATGTATTCAGTGACAGAGCTTTTTTTCTTTGTTATAGACGTAAATCATTTAGTAAAAACACACAGTCCTTTAGGACGTCTGCGTGTCCTCAAACCGCCCGGCAACACTCGCCCCGCTGTGTTTCAGTGTGAGGCCCTGTAAAGTGATCACTTCATCTCGCTCTAACTTCCTCACATTAACCAAAGTCGCCGTTTGCCTCTGTCATTCTGACAGAAAGGTTTCTCAGTATTCTCATTTTCTCCGCCCGCCTCATCTGCCTTCGTGATTTCCTGCCTCCACCTTCCAACTGTCTTGCTGCCGAATTGCATTTCACCCCATTTCCTGCTCCTGTGGGTGTAGAAATTGGTTTTGTGTTTCCGTCCCTCTGAAGGATTTCTCCCTGTACGACTGGCGCACGTCACAACAGAACAGAGACTCCAGAGGGAGTCTGAGGTTCATGCCTAACGTTCTACGATCTGCTGGAGAATAATCAGAATGAACATTCAGAAGCAGAGCGCGTCAATACATCGGTGCTGGAAACACTCACAGATGCAGCAGGCGGAGGAAGACGCAGCAAAACCTTTCATTTAACTTCCTCTCGATCAACGGGGCAGAGCGATGTTCAGCATGTCCACAGATTTCCTGGCATCTGAGTCAGACTGATGAACGTTGGGTGATGGGTGGAGCTGCCGTCCGCCTAACACCACGTCACACAGGCCGCAGACGCTGTTCAGCACAGAGACGTCACCATGATTCAGAGACGACCACAGATGGACGGAGGCTGAAGATGCTGAGGAGCTGCACAGAGCTGTGACACGGCGACGTACGCGGCGTCCAGGACAACCTGACAGAAGCTGTGTGTTTGTCCTGTTCCTGGTGGTTGAGGGGGTTAAATGCCTGAAAGGTCGGCGCTGCTGCGGCGAGGGAGTTACTGCACATCAGCTCCTTTTAAAAGGACAAACCTGCATTAAAAGGCTCGGTGGGGAACGGACGACAGCAAATGAAGGGCGGTAAAGGAGCGAGCGTGACAGTCGGTCCTGATTCTGCACATGGAATCACATCCCAGAGAACAGGAAATGAAACACGCACAGAGCTCAGGTCACAACACGTAGCCGCGGGTGTTTCCGCTTCCCGAGGATTCCTGTTCACACCTAGACTTCCTGGGAATGTCTCAGCCGGTCTCATAATAAAAAGACCTCTCCTGTTTCCCGTCAGCGTCTCCGCGGCGTCCTCTGGCTCTGACTTTGTTCTTGTGATGCAGGACTGCAGAGACCCGGTCACCCCGCAGGTCCCATCACAATAATTAAAGTCTTTTTTCTGGACGTACACATCGATTTGCTGCGACGCAGATGATGCTGTTTACTGAGTCGCTTCACATTTTGCTTTCCCCGCTTCCTTTCAATTACAGGAAGCGGGATGCGGCCCCGTGTGATCGGAGCGATTTTCCTCGGTCAGACCTCTGAAACATTGTGCGTCTGCTCCTTCACAGATGAAACCGTGGAGCTGCGGAGGCCTCTCGTCTTTTCATGGACGTCTCTTCAGTCTGCACTCATCCACGAGATGTCACACGCCGACACCACTTTACCTTCCATCTGTCTCCGATGCTTCAAAGTGAAGTTTCCAGGATTGAAAAAGACATTACTACATTATTTGTTTCTGTGGAGCAGAAACGGACTGAAAAGAATCAACAGATGTGGCGTGCATCTGACGAGGCTTCAGAGAGGAGAGCAGAAGAGTGACGGAGGTCTAACTCACCCCCCACCCCCACCCCCAGGCATTTTAAAAGCCATCCAACCTTCTGTGTCCAGCTCTGCTCCTACACACTCGTTATCATCCTCTCCGTGAGTGTTTTAGCAGGTGCTAGTGTGTGTCAGCGTGTGTGTGTGTGTGTGTGTGTGTGTGTGTGTGAGTGTGTGTTAGTGTGTGTGTGTCAGCGTGTGTGTGTCAGCGTGTGTGTGTTTGTGTGTTTGTGAGTGTGTGTGTGTGTGTGAGTGTGAGTGTCTGTGTGTGTGTGAGTGTGTGTCAGCGTGTGTGCGTGTGTGTGTGAGTGTGAGTGTCTGTGTGTGTGAGTGTGTGTTAGTGTGTGTGTGTGTGTGTCCTGGTTGGATTAAACTCGGCTCCTCCCCCTGTTTACCCTGTTTCTCGGTCCTTTGCTCGTTTATCTCAGCTCAGCCCATTTGGCATCAAACAACACCGCTCCCAGATAAAAGTTACTCCATCAAAGCGTGTCCTCACGCACAGGCTGCCTGCAATATCTTGACATTTACTGTCCAGAATCTCGGGCGCGCTGCAATCAGGCGTCAGCCCTGCTCCTGAGTGGCGCCGGACAGATAAGCTGGCACAGATGCATCGGCGGAGCGGGTCTTTATCGAGAGTGTGAAGGACTGGGCTGCAGCCATTGTGGAGCCGTGCTGAGCGGCCCATGAGATATCTGCACCTCAAACAGCTGAAGAAATTGCTCTCTGAAGCTGGGAAAAAAGAAAAAGCACGGTTTTAAGAGCGACGGTTGGAAAAAGCCAATATGCAATTGATTTCTTTTTTTCCTCTCCCTTCTCCATTCGATGGCAGAAATGGAGTTTCACCCTGAATGTGAGGCCGAGACACTCACCGACGGCCGTTAAGGACCCGGTTCACACATCATGCTCCACCGCCAACCCGCGGTCCTCATGCGAGAGACAGCAGAGGCGTAAACACCCGATGGATGCTGCGTGTTGGCAGAGCTCCAGGCAGATGTTGTGTGTGAATCTCACTTTAACCTGTTTGGGTTCGTTTCATCGCGTAGTCAGAAGCGCACGTGGGCGTGTTTCGTGATGCTTGCTACATCTACACTGCAGCATGTCTTCATGCGTCGTGATGCAGGAAAACGAAGCAGCTTCAAAGAGACAGAACTACAGACAGACTGCTGCCGCGGGTCCAACGCGTTGCCCGTTGGTCTGTGGTCCGCCCATCGTCCGGTAGCTTCAGCAGCTCGTTAGAAATCTGCGTCTGTAATAATGAATAATGGAGAGTAAACTCCTGAAAGCGTTTCTGTGTCCTGGTGCCGGCTCGGTGAATAATCCTAATGAACTCTTCCACTGTGACTAAAAACAAATTGATCCGTCTGATAAATGAGCTCACACTGTTGGATCTGCTCCTTTCCTCCGTCGTCCCTGCAGCCCGCGCTCGATTCAGTCTCCTGACTGTCAGATCCAGCACCTTCACGGCGACGCTGCTCTAGGCGGGACGCGGGGTCCAGTCCATGAGGTCCAGGAAGCTGTCAGGCTCAGACGGAGCACGTGCACAGTGGACCTAACCTCACCGTCCCCAGCTGTGCACACGTGTTCGTGTAGGGCGGAGCCTCCGTGCAGCTCTGACCATCGGTGGTTCTAAACCTTTTTAGGACTTAATTAGTTCCATGACACACACAGAAGTCCAAAGCGCCAGTTGGCCTTTCAGGCAGAGCGACTTCCTCGGGTGATGGACCTGGGCCAACAAAGTTTCAGGCGTCCTCACACGCCTTCCGTTCTGCCGCTGACAACAACTTCAGCTCGGTTCGCCAGGAGGGCTGACATGTTTTCCTGAGATGAGGGTATCATTACACCCACTCAGCACCCTCCACCGAGAGAGAGAGGAGTCAGAGCTGGGATCCAGTCGCCACCCCGCCAGGCCAGCAGCCTGTCTCGCACTTCGCCTCCTCTTCTCCTCTCCACTGAGGTCTCCGCGCCACGGAGCAATGCAGCAGAGACTGTTATGCAAAGAGGTTTGGTGCTTGTTTGTCTCTGAATCATCTGCAGCTGAAGGCCTGATCGGCCCTGTTCTCCAAAATAAACACGACTTTACATATTGCTGCGCCTCCACATGAAATAACAGCACTTCAGATATTTCCTCACTTCCATTTTCCTCCCGGGCCTCGCAGGGAGACCGGAGTCCTAAAGCGTGTTCTCCAGCGAGAACAGAAATGAATCACGTTTGAATCATTTCTTTTCCTTTGACCACTGCTCACATCGTGCAGACGACTGGTGCTCTGTGTTTCCTACCTTTGGAAAAATGGACCCGTCTGTGGCACCTGTGTCTTCTTCATACTGCAGGTGCTACTAGAATTAACCCTCAGCTCATCAGGATCCACGCTCGGTGCTGCGTCGCACATGTTAATGGTGACAAGGGAGCACACACACACACACACACACACCACTGAGTCGCTAGTTTGTGGTTTCACTCGTCGTGTTTCGCTTCTTTTTTTAACTGTGATGTTGTGTCAGATTCTGTTTGTTTGTTTGGGAGTGGGATGTTTCACTGAGCTTTACCTTCGCCCACACATTTCAGCTTCTCTCTCCTCCTCCTCCAGTGTTCGTCATTTAGCTTTGATCCATCTCAAAAACCTCGAGTTACTTACGTGGACGTTCAAGTGTCCCCAGAAGACATCCGCAGACCCGATGCGTTTGTACCTTTATGTTGTGGAAACGTGCTACAGAGGTTTAAGGTCCGTTGCCAGTTTGAAGCACTGAGCTGAGTTCATGACACTTCTGGTCCCTGCAGAGACCTTATTCACGTTATCAACAGCATCACGTTGGATCAGTAAGGACGAAGGAAAAGGACGTGGCAGGTCAGAGGACGGCCTGCTACTATCACAACCACCACGATCCAGTCTCAGACTTTTACGCCAGTTTGTCTTCGTGCTCACTTCAGCACGAACGCGGCGCCAGCATCCAGGCTGTGCTCATTTGCATGTAGGAGCTGTCGAATGAGTCTCGGGACCCGAGCTGCATCGTTCTCCTCATTTTCCGTCTGTGGAAACCGACTTATTTAAATTCAAGACAAGAAGTCACAGAGTTGGACTTGAGTGTTTTCTGTGGTTTTTCACTTCATTTATCTGACTGAAGAATTTACGTTTTACTCTATTAGAAGAAGATATCAGACTTTTTCTCATGCGATGCCGCCTGAGGGCTCGAAGGCCAGCGTTTCCCTGAATGCCTGAATCTTATCACGATACTGTGAGCTGGTAAAAAAACCAAACTAAAGTCCTCTGTTTCAGTGTGGAGCCACAAAGCGCTTGGTTGCTTATCAAACCTCCAACACGAGCCAACACAGAAACCGAACGGCTGTTCAATGCCACACACACAATAACTGCTTGAATGTGTAACACTAGCAGCTCGTCTGCTCCACAAACCTGTGACACAGTCACTAAACCTTGAACAAACCTACACAGCAATTCAATGAAGATGCATCTTTACGCAGCGAGTGAAAGCTTAGAGAAACAGGTGAAAGGATTTAACAGCCTTCACGTGCACGTTCATTCTGTGTAAAACACGGTCACTGCTGCTTCGAGACCAAAACACCGGAGAGCAAGAAATGAAATGCACGATAGCATCAAGAGGAAGGAATGTGTTGCTGCTCTGCAGACAATGAGCTGTGGACGGCGATAAAGCAGCATGAGGGAGGCTGCTTTCGTAAGAGGCCATTTTCTGGTGCAGGATTATCATCTCCACTGTGAAATAAAGCTCATTTAAACGTTGGAGCTGGAGACGGACGTCCTCTTTGTCCTTAAAATCCGTTTGTTACGCTTTTTGTTCAGAGCTAAATGGAAAATCAGATGTGACTGTAGCACAAATTCCACTTGTAGATTTGTGGCATCAGGTTTTTCCACGATGGTGTTCACCGCCGTCAGCGTGTGCTTTACCAAAGATCATTTCTTTAATAATAAATCCCTGATCGTGTGAAAACAGGTCCGTGACAACTGTGACATCAGCCCTCTGCCTTCATCTGTATTCCAGTCAGTGTGTTGATTTGGCTTCTGCAGCATAACACATTTCCAGCACAGCCCGTGTTGCCATGGTTTAGCTGAGCATCAAACCATGGTAACGGTAAACAGGGGGCCACAGCGCTGATCGATTTTAAAATGGAGCCAATGATAATTCCTTTTTTACCAAAGGAAGGAATATTGTCTCAGGGTTTGTTGTTAGAGTCGGAGAGAAGACGTTTCAACGGATTCAACACGGTGAGATTTAAAGACGAGTCTGTTGTTTTATTTGGTGACATTTCCCTACGTGTGGGCACAGAGTCAGATCTCACCGTATTCCTCTGAGCTGCTCCTCTGAAAAAGAATCTCCAACCACTGCAGCGTGTCTGTATGTTTGTGTTATTTCACATCTATATCCAGCTAACAAACGTGGAGCAGCGAGCTGATGGAAAACACCCGCCTCGCGCTGAAGGACGGACGGAGTCATTTCACTACAGGCGCTCAGAAGCCACATTTTTCCCATAGCTGGATTTTTGTCCCTGCTGATGAATTAAGTTACATCGCCGCCGCGCGACATGTCCATCGGCCCCCGTGTGTGAAAAACCAAATCCCACCGCGGGTTCTGACAGTGATGAAGCAAATGTCAACGCCTTCTATGTCGCACATGTGTTTTTACAGACCTCAGAATCACATTAAAAGAAAAAACAATGGGGGCAAATTATCATAACCTCATGGTGCCATAGACCTTTTTATTGATATTTTTCAGCTTTTACAAAAGCAGCAGTGCTTTTTTTGTGCTCCCAGTGGGTTGGACTCCATCCTCCAGAGCAGAGCACTTACAGTGCATCGCCCGTGTATGCAGAAGCGTTGTACAGCAGAAAGCTAACCTGGATGAAATGCAACTTCCACTGGACTGACAGAGCCACCGGATGAGTTTCACATCGAGCTGATCAATACTGTACACAAAGAGGCAAGTCATCACAGAGCTGGAAAGAGCAAGATGGCGACAGTGTGTCCACATCGTCGTTTCAAACATGGCTGCAGAGAACAATGCTGGAAATCGCCATCACACACCAGCACTTTCTGCTGGACTCACTGTCTTTACAGTTCAGGAGAACCTCGTCAGAGGAATAGTTTCATGGTCAACCATCTTTCTGAGCTTCTGGCTGAGAGCTGGAGACGATCGATACCACTCTCATGTCTGACACGAGGCTCGAAAGCTGACGTGGTTAGCATAGCTTAGCATAGCTTAGCACGCGTGCTGGAAGCAGGAGGAGTGCGGCTCGGTGTAATATCTGAAACACTGTCGTAAATCACATATCAAATTGTCTTTTTTTGATTTTGTGGTGAAGCCAAAGATCATTTAAAAACGTGTTGTTTACTGAGCTTTAGAGGCGTTGGTAGGTGTATTAAAGCTTCTTTCTGTCTTTACACAAATGTATGTAGAATAATCTGTTTGATGGCAGCTGGACCCACCAGAGGTCCTCGAAGGAGATTTCCTCCTCCACAAACGTTTCTTCAGTTCTAACTTAGACAGCGCCTGATTTTAATCTCCGTGTAGTAGCGGCTCCTTACTCTAGGGGGTGGCAGCGTGTCAGTTGGTAGACCGATCACCTCTAGGGTTTACGGTTCGAGACCTGACTCCTCCTGGAAAAGACACTGTCGAACTGTCCAGAAGCCCAGCCACTGTTTGCACAAACCAGTTCACTTTGCATCCCGGCAAAAACCTGGGCGTCGAGTAAAAGTGGGGACCATGACGAGCTGTAGAAACGTGGCAAAAGGACAAAAATGTCCAAATATTCCAGTAGTCAGTTGGACCCTCCTTCTCCTACAATACTGCACAGCTACAACCTACTGGCCTACTGGTAGGTAGCTGATAATGGTAACCATGACAACCAACAACCCACCACTGAGCAGCATGCTATCTAGCAACACCACCCATTAGCTCTTTTGGAAACAGCATGACCTGAATGACAGAATGGTGAGTCTGCGTGAATCCTCATGAGACATGTTGGGTGTGGAAGGTAACTTGATCTAAGGGGGATCTGGGGAACTACTGAACTTTGCTGGAAGTGCTCCGTGTTAGCTAGAAGTTGAGCATCTTGGCCGTAGATTAAGACAAAGACGGTAAAAGTTAAAGTTTAAAATGTTGTGCTGTGTCCCGTCTGTCGCCAGCACCCTCTCCTCTAATCTGGCAGTCCAGAAGCATTGTGGGTAAGGTAGGCACCAGGTTTTTGACCAGGAATGATTTCAAACCTGTCTTTAGAAACCAGCCTTTACCAGATATGAGAGCGGCAGTGACCGTCATATCCACTCTCAGCAAATTTCACAGAAAAAAAATTTTCAAACATAAAGATTCCTGCACATTTTGGAAATGTTCAGAATACTTTTCAGTACTGACGTCCACCCTGTTGATGCTAATAGACATTTCTACTAATCACCAAATCAAGAATCAAGAACAGACAAAAAGCTTGATTTCCTAATTTAAATTTCTTTCTTTATTTTCTTTATATTTTATAAATGTATTTTACTTTTAAATTCAACTTTCTGCCAAAACATGTGCACATGTTCATTCGAGGGAAAAACTACTTTACCTCACTTTAATTACTTCTGTTTTTTAAACTAAAAATAATCACCTGTAATTACAGCAGAATCCATCTCAGAAAGTGGCACCATGTGTAATTTGGGTGAAGTCCACCTCAGGCTATAACAACAATACAAACATGACCTCGTGTCCTTCACCGTAGCTACGGCCCTGGACGTGTGTATCATTATTTTCATTGGTTCTTTACTAGTTTTGCTTTTTTTCTGACAAGCTGCAGGAAAACAGACTTGGATCTTTTTTATTGAGATTTTTTTTACCCCAGAAATGGTTCGGGGGCTCAGCAGCAGCAGTTAGTTTGGTGGAAGGAAAAAGGTGACGATATTGTGACGTTTTCCAGCATTTAACACACACACACACACACACACACACACACAGATCTCCCACGAGTTCTCCAGGTGTGGAAGACAGAAGTGCTGAAAAGAGATGACTGTAAGAACCCAGCACTGTCAGCCCTGTTCCCTGTTCAGAGTTAAGTTTCGTGTGATACGAAATGAAACATCAAAGATAATATTAACAGTTAACATCTTCACGTAGATGGACGCGCTGCTCGGCATTGCTGCACCGTACCACACCCGCTCGACTGATCCCCATCCAGACTCTGATGCACACAGATTCACACGTTTACGCTCATCTGGAGCCTCGATAAAGGTGCACGTCAGCCACAGCAAGAAAAGAAAAGGAGTCATGTACACTGGCCTCGAGGATAAAGTAAAATCTGCTCTTTTAACTTCAACTAAAAATCATGCTTGTATCTCCATCTGGGCCAGGCACATATGAGGAACTAAACTACTTATTAGGCACCAGTATTTCCCCTTATTGACTCAGGAAAATGAAACACAAATCGGATTTTTTGCCCTTGGGGCTCGTGGTAGCTTAGTCCTAAGCTGTTTGTGCTTACAAGTCAAACGCGTATGGCAAAGTGAGTCTGCAGGCTACAGTCCAGTGCAGCTCGTACAGACAGGGCCCCTGCGCCTGGGGCTATGGGCTATTTCCCAAGTCACTTAGAGAACCAGTCACAGGCCGTCCACCTTACGGCATCGCTTCCCATCCACACCAGCAGCACTGGTTGAGTAACGATAGTCATTCATTAGGCAGATCATCCATCAGATGCCAGCAGGTAGACCGGACGGCAGCTTAATACATTCCCACAGTCCTCTGCACCATCTATCAGAAGCTCGTTCTGCTGACACGTTACAGACAGTCTGAGGAGTGAAATCCTGGCACTGTACAGATGCTTTGGGGTGGTGGTGGGGTGGTGCTTATGGTGGTTCATGCTCTGCAGCATCTAAACCGTATCAGTTTGTGGAAAGCCTGCTTGAAGTCCTCGTTGGACATGGTGTAAATGATGGGGTTGATGAGGGAGTTGAGGTAACCCAGCCAGGTGAAAATGTCAAATAGCTCCGAGTGGAAGCAGGACTCGCACACAGGCACTAGCAGAGTGTAAATGAAGAACGGCAGCCAGCACACGATGTAGGCTCCGAGGATGATGCCCAAAGTTTTGGTGGCCTTCCTCTCCCGGGCGGCGGAGATGCGCTTCTTCTCCAGCAGCGCGTCGGACACAGTGACTTTGACTTGGCTCACGTTCGCGGGCGAGGTAGTGTCGCAGGAGGAGGTGTCGTTCGTCCCGTAGTTCAGAGACGTGGTGGACGCCACGGAGCCGGGGGAGTCGGTGATCAGGTGCGCCGACGTCAGTCTTTTCCCCGGCTTGTTGTGCGACTGCTTCAGGATGCGCTTTCGGGCTTCCACGTAAATCCTCCCGTACAGGGCGATGAGCAGCAGCGTGGGGATGTAGAACGCGCCGAAGGTGGAGTAGATGGTGTAAAAGATGTGGTCGGTGTTCACGTTGCAGCTCGTCACCTCCTCTGCCTTCACCTGGCGCCAGAAGAAAGGCGGCAGGGAGATGGAGATGGCGATGACCCAGGCGGTGGCGATCATGCCGGCTGCGCGCCCCGGCGTGCGTTTCTTGGAGTACTCCACCGCGTCCGTGATGGCCCAGTAGCGGTCCAGCGCAATTACGCACAGGTGGAGGATGGACGCGGTGCAACACGTTATATCCGAGGAGAGCCAGATGTCACAAACCACCTGCCCGAGGGTCCAGGTGTGGCTCACCGTGTACAGCGCGCTGATGGGCATCACCAGCAGCGACACCAGCAGGTCCGTCAGCGCCAGGGACGCGATCAGAAAGTTTGCCGGGGTGTGTAACTTCCGGGACTGGTAGATGGTGGCGATGACGAACGCGTTTGAGAGGGTCGTGGCGAAAGTTATGAGGGCTAAGGTGACCGCTAGTCCCGCCTGGAAAGCCAGGTTCGGGTCCTTCGCCTCCGCCTTCGACGTGAAGCTGGCATTGGTGTAGTTAGTGGAGGTGTTCAACAGCTCTCCGTAGATCACAGACGTCGGTTTGAGCTGACTGGCACCCTCCATCCCTCCACCGTCCCTCGTCAGACCCCCCTGTCATCGATCTCAGAGCGAAACCTGGAGACCCCCCTGAAGCCCCTCAAACACTCATCCACCCTTCGCGTTTCTCTCCGTGTGTGAACCCAGAACAGACGCGGCTCCATGTCCAGTGATCCGACAGTCAGACGTCAGGTGTGGGCACAGAGACGCACTTCTGCCTCCTCTTCTTCATCTTCACCCGCAGCCTTTATACTAACTCCACCCTCAGTCCTCACTACATAATAAAACTGTCACAAAATCATTTTCTAAATAATATCACAGGGAAATGTTAAGATGAAAGATCCGCGTCTCCTCACAAGTTCAGAGCTGCTGAAGTCTGACTCCTGGTTTTATACTGCTTCTGCTATCTCTCTCCCTCCCTCCCCCTCTCTCTCCCTCTCTGTCCCTCCCATACTCTCTCTCCCCTCTGGTTCTCTCTGTCTCACACACTGAAGATTCACTTTGTCCTTAACGCTCTCTGTTGAAACCAACAGAGGCTTTTAAGATGAAGATGATTTGTCTGATTTGCAAACTGGACACAAAACACGCGTCCAGCTCCAAAAATGATCAGACAGCACCAACCAGAACCAAACAGCACCAGCGAGACACCAGATTTTTAAGGAGCCTTTTTTGTGTGACACACCAGCAAAGAAAAGCCGAGTCGGGTTCATCATCCACTCCAAAGATACGGGACTGTTGTGTCTTTACTGTGGGTCCGGCACTAACTGCAGAGGACATGACCTCGCCTGTCCTCGGCGGTGGCTTATCTGTGATGAGATAAAGTCAGCCGATAATATCGGCCGTGCCCCCGGACCAGTCGGGTCCCACTCTGTGGTCAATCGTACTCTTTGTTACGGTTTGTCCTTCACAGCTCTTTAAAACCAAAGAGCTCGTTCTGGTCTCCAGTGACGACCGAAACACATTGTTATTCAGAACATCGGATTCATTTAGAAAAAAACACAAAAATAAACTATATTTCAGCCATAATAATCCAAACAAAATGCTCTTTACCATAAAATGCAACCACACCCACTCCACCTGCTGTTACCAGCTCCTCACCTCCTCCTCAGCTCCGTAGGTCTCTGTCATGAGCCAGACCTAGAAGCAGAACGGGTCTAGGCACGAAACCTACATGGTGAGGTTTAGGCCTCGTGATCGGAGCCGTTCGACCCGCTGAAACATGACACTTAATGAAGCACGAACATTCACCGCAGCGTTTTGCTGCCGATCACCAAACCTTTCCCTCATTACCTCAGTATAAACCTCCATCTCCTCTTCCTCAGTTTGCTGAGTCATCCTGCTGCGTGGTCACAGTCATGTGGCTGTTGGTTTCCTCCTGAATGCTTCGCTGGATTTCTGGCTGCTTCGCCTGCTGCTGGATTCCGATCTCGCCTCCTGAAAGTAAGTTTATCTTTGCAGATCAACGTTTCTGTTTTTGTGGATTATTTGTTCCGAGTCTGTGTTTATGTTGCACCTCAGCTGAGAATCTGTTCTTCTGCATGCATGTTCTGCTCGGGACTGTTTTTGTAAAACTGCTGATGATGTTTAGTTTCATCTGTTTAGCTTCATGTTCATGGGCCCACTGAAACATGCCCTCCTTTCTTTTTGAACTGTGAGTGACATGCTGGGACTTACTGAACACAAGGATGAACATTTATGAACCAAATGTCAGAGTATGGAAAACCTCTTATGTGTCTAATGGGAGCATCATACGCACTGAATATCTTCTTATAAATCTCTGCAGCTCGGTTTAGCACCTGGACTCTAATTACAGAGCCACAATGACGGGTTATATATTTTTTTTTACCTGCAGCTGAAAGATTATTTGGGGATTTCTTTCCTTTCAGCAAATAATATGCGTCACCGGTAGAGTACAAGGTGAGATTCTCTACGGTAATCATTTATCACACATCGTTACACCTTCACAATATCCACGCTGCACATTATACTCCTGTTGTGCAGGTCTAGCAGGCGCTGTATTGATGAGGTTTGGTGGCGCAGAGAGCTGAGTCACAAAGAAAAACTCCCCCTTCCTCCAGCAGAGTTTCTGACGACCTTTGACCTGCAGGACGCCTGCGGGCTCCTGGCTGACTGAGGGAATCACATCACGGACCCTGCCTGAAATGAGATTAGTTTGGAAGGTGGCCGCCCTCGGTCTCTGGGAAAGTGTGAGGGACTCTGTGATCCAGCGGGACCTCTGTGTCGAGCTGCTGCTGCTCCAAATGAAGAAGAGCTGGTTGAGTTGTTTCAGCGGAGTACTTGGGATTCATGACATGTCCCCGGAGAAAAGTTTTGCTGCAGTTAATGGGCGATTGTAGGCCTGAGAGATGAACCTGGAACCCGAAAGTGTTAACGTGGCAACGTTTCAAGCAGGGACATCCTATTAGGGGATATGTGTAATAGAAGAGCTGTTTACACCTGAATTATTCACCTCACACAATTAACACCAATCTTTCTCTGGGTGTAAACACATTAGCACGATCAATGGAATAAGTGTTCAGATCATTTAAGTTAAAGTACAAATGGATTTTCAGCTGGATCTACTTAAAGTTTCTAAATGTGTAGAGTGGTTCCTGGTTTCTTTCCAGTTCTGGACTCCTTCACTGGGAACCTTCCTCCTGTCAGGCTGTTATAAAATCACTTTTATTATTATGCTGTATTATTTATTTTTTTCTTTTTCTGTCCAGAAATCTTTATACTTTTAAGACTTTTCCATGTTTAGTTCTCATAGTAAACGTATTTGAGATAAGACAAGTTCAGATATTGATGAACTCTACTTTCTCAGACGTCACCTAAAGTTCCGGGTGACATCTTTCTCTGTAACACCTGCACAACCCGGTGATGCTACGATGCTAGCATCGCTAACTTCGGGCTAGAGTTTAACGGGTAGTTTGTGGAGAACACACACGAGCATTAATGGCGTGCGAGCATAGACATCTGACAGGTAATCAAAAGTTTTACAGATAAACTTGGTAATGTGAAGTTGTTGAAGCTGTTTTCTAAAACTGAACATCAACAGTTAACGCTAACGTTAGCAAACATTAAAGAGCCGTTATGCTAGCAGTGCTAAGCTAGCTACATGCACGACAGAAGCGAGAAAACGTGTAAATTATCGGAAAATTTTAAAAAATAATGCGTCAGATACAAATTTGATGGTGTAATTTGGTTTGTCAGGTGTGATTTAAAAACGAAGGAATGTTATAACAGATCCGTCGTAGTTTTCTGATATTGTTCACATACATGACTGATTGGTTGAAGCTGTAACCGGTTCACACCACACATTCAGTTTAAAGTTTAAAAAAACCTCCCTTCTTTACAGGAGCCAGTCAAACCGAGTGGTTTTTCAAAAGAGCCAAAGTGGCCCTGGCAGTGGCCATAATAAAGAGCAGGCCCCAGGGTGTGAGTGGCCGTGAATACGCTGAGGCTCTGTCCTGCAAGCTGAGGAGTCAGGATGAAAGCTGGAAGGAGAAGGCTCAGGGGCTGCAGCAGGAGGTGCTGAGGCTGCGACAGGAGGTGCTGATCGCCAGGGTGACGTCCAACGCCAAGAGCAGCTCAGAAACCACAGGCAGGTCTCTCTCCCTGTGAGCAGTCATTAAAAATACCACCATTCATTTAGATGTTATTACTCACAGTCTGACCTGCTGAGGATGTTTGCCAAACGTTTCACCCTTGAAAAGCTGCAGAATAATTCATTCAGCGAGCTGCAGAACAGCTGACAGGAGGGGCCACTGAAAGGTGAGCTTGTGTCCAAAACCTGCAGGCACTTTGTGAAGAAGCACAAACAGAGCGCGTCTTTGCTGACGGCTTTAGTGTGACGGGAGAATATCTCAAGGACAGGGGCGATCTGACGTGATCCTCAGAGGAACCCGCTGCTAACGATGAGATATGTCATCTCACCAAGGTTGATTTTACAGAGTTTAAGGTGAATGTGTTGTCCCCCTCCCATCGACAGGTCAGTGTGCAAGGTACAAACATGAGAGTCGGGATCTGTCCCAGCACCCGTGGTAACAGACAATACACACTGCTGTGTGTAACCAGATCCTGTTTGTGGTGATGCGTGTGCATAGGTTCAACAGAGGACTGATTAGACTTTAGCAGCGTGGCTTTTAGCTGTGATTTTGGCAGAAGGTGCCACCGGCCAGAGCCTCAGTGGTATGTGGTGCCTCTGAGAGCGAAGGACGCACGGATGGAGCAGCTGAGACGGACACGCGTTAGTGCCGTTGGAGGACGGTCCTGCAGAGAGATGCTGATCTTGTGACATGATTGGCGTCACAGGAAGCCAGTGAAGAGCTCGGGTTAGGTGCAGTACGCTTTGACTGACGCCATTTTATTGGAACGGGCAGAAGGGAGCTTGTTCAAACTGCCGTCTGCTCTACATAAAGCACACAAATGGAAATATTGTTGACTTTATGTCAGCATTTGATCCCACACTTGGATCTGAATTACAGGCTGTGACAGTAACGACCAACGTCCACCTGCTCTCCGTTTTTCTTCTTTTTAATGCCACTTGTGATTTCAAAGTAAGAGCATATTTATTCTTTAAGTTTATTTCTAATGACCCATTCCTCTGTCTTCTGCCAGTGTTTACCGTGTGTTATCTGTTGTCCATCGTGCCTCGTGTATTGAATAAGAATGTCTCTGCTGTCTCCTGATGCAGATTGGGACTGTGGCTTTTCACTGTGTGCTGTATATCATCTGATAATGTGGTTGTGTAAAGCATTGACTGAGTTTTAAATGATTTTGGTTTATTTGGCCATTTATCTCTGTTCTCTGCACGCTGTCGGTGAACTGTGGACAGTTCTTATTCAGTCATTTTGACACATCTCCCCTTGTGTGAGGATTTTATTTTACAAAGAGAAGGCCATAAAAAGTTGCCGGAGGGAGGGGCTGCCAGTAAATGCAGACGCTGACCCGGAGGTGGGGAAAGAGAAGTGGAGAGTAGCTTTTGTAAGGATGAATGGTCCTTTTCTGTTTAAAAAGGGCACTCGCAACGTGAAGCGCACTTCTTCTGTCTGTGATAGCAGATAAATCTCAGCCTGGGATGTTTGTGTGTTGTCGTTCCATATTTGACCAAATTTAAAGAGACAGTAAAAGACATTTCAGTCTCGTTTAAAGATGTAAGCGACATAGATCGATGACTATTTTAGTGGTGCAGATGTTTTAGACTCATCAGTCTGCGTTTGTTTTCACTGTGTGCTCCAGTCTTTTAACTTTATTAACTTTTCTCATATTTCACCTCACATTTGCTTCCTTCCTTCCTTCGTTTGAAAAGAAATATTGCTCCTCCACTTCTGCAAGAAATCTGCATTTCCACATCAGCTGAATGATTTTTCAAGTTCTGTTCTTTCTACCAAATGGAAAATGAAGTGTCCAGTTAATGCTGGTTGTTTTAACATGTGTCTAAATATGTCTCTGCTGTGGTGGTGATGGTTCTGACCCCTCTGCTCCCTCTGGTGCCCCACACCTCCAGGACCTTAGCAGCGTAGCTGTGAGGCGTTCAGGGACTGTTTCAAAAGTGGTCCGAGCCAAGGCTGATCCTGCTCCTCACTCGACTTTATTTCTGTTTATTTTCTTCCATCCTCCAGGTCACAACAACACAGTGGATGATGTTTCACAGGATCTGTTTGGTCCGGATCGTTTGGTGCACAGCGCAGCTCTTCAACCAGACAGTGACTCAGAGACGCCAGAACTGATGCTAGAGGACCCCCAACCTCCTGTCGCCTCCCCTCGTACACCAACTCCCTCCACTGTCCATGCGGCTCCTCAGGGGAACACGATGCACCCCCATGTGCACTTCCTCCAGTCGCTTTGCTCCCTGCACGGAGTAGGAGGGAGCAACAAAGGCTTGGAGGTTCTGTGGTTTGGCCCTGATGGTGACGCAGGGTCCGTGTTGGTGGACTCTGTGTGCCAGCTCCTTGACTCAATTGTGACGGCGTGCAGAGACCCTCGTCCTCCACTGGGCCCCCGTGAGCTCGTCCCACAGGCCTGTGGGGTCGCAGCTAAAGCGATGGACCTCTTCTGCTCGCAGAGGCCGCCGCCTGCGGAGTTCAGGAGCCGCGTGGAAGAGTCACTGAGGGAGCTGACGGCAGAGCTGTTAAACCATAATCAGCACAGCAGGGTGAGTTTGTGCGCACACAATATTTACTTATTAAGTAATGAGCTGGAAAATTCCCCCCTATAGTCAGAGCAGCACAGGCGAGACGAGAATCTGTCTTTTTAACCTGATATGGAAACAAAAGACGTTGCTTTACTTTGAACTTCCTCTGATGTTTTGGCAGAAATGAGATGTGTCTGTGTACGAGTCTGCAGCTAAATGAAGAGGGGTAGGGGCGAGAGAGACACCAATCTAAGATCTGTTTAAGAGAGATATTCACTTTACAGGGATAGAAAACGGACAGAAGTGGAGCCAGAGAGGGTTTGTTATATTTGCAGAGCAGCTCTTTCAAACTTTGAGTTTGTGAACACGCTAAAGTAAAGTGCAAAGGGTCCAAACTCTGTGGGTACCGGGAGTCTGTTATTCATCTCTTTGAACCACACGAGGCTGAGATTGTGCAGCCATACTAGCAGCTCTATTAATCTGGACGTGGGTAAAAAGGTCATTTAGGTAAATGCCATTGTTGGTTCAAAACCCAGATGGATGTGCAACCCAGAAACGTAACGCCTGCAGGCACGCTGGAGCAAAGGCATAAAAATAAGCTATAGATGTCATCAATAAAGAAAATGGATGTACGGGAGGTGTAGCCGCAGTCAGGAGCCTCATACACTCACAGATTCTATGTGGAATACTTCTGTAATTCGTCAGGCAGCGAACTGAAATGAACTGTTGTTCCAAAATTTGCACTCGTCAAAAGAAAAATGAGAATTGCATCCTGACTCCATACGAGTTGGTTTCTCAGGGAGAGTTTTTGTTTTGCGGCAGCTGTCTCAGGTCTTCGCATGGAGACCGTCCTCCACTCCACATCCACAGCGGCACACGTAATGGACCTGCTTTCTGTTCGTCGCTCCTCTAAAGACGCTCGTGCACAGATGCTGTGCAGTGATATTTCTGGGAGCCTGCTCATTGACACTTAGACATTTAAAGTTCCCGGAAGGACTTTTTGTTCTGCAATGTGAAATTCTTCTCTTTAAATCTTGTTTTACGCTTTTATCAAATGAAACACGTGCGCCTGGAGAAGTGAATGATGTTGGGGAGAAAATTGGCGCCTTTACTGATTCCCTTGGGAAATTGGGTGCTTGGTGACATTTCAGGGGCTTTTACTCATAAGCTGCTGACCCTGCAATCAGTGGATGCCTCACTCGACCTCCTGAGATTAAGAATTAAAGGGCATTGATTATTCTAAAGAGCCAGTCCCACAAACGAGCAGCTCCTCATGGGCGGCGGACGTTCTACAAATTGAGACCAGTGATTTGCATCAGGTGGGGCGGGAGCGGTTGTTTTCATTGCTGATTCTCTAAGTTCATAGATAAATATTCAGGTTAACCTTCATTCAAAGCTCAGTGACGCTCCTCTGGGAAAACTGCCTCTACAGCTGACTGTAAACGTCCCTCGGCAACACACGCGTTACTGTCATGACGGGCCTGACAGCCGGGTAATGGAGATGACAGGGATGAGGCTCCCTCGTTCGCCTCTCTCTGTCTTAACCAACAAAGATGGCTGCAGGCAGTTTCTTCTCCACGCTCATCTCCTCTGTGTGTTTGTCATGATTCGTGGCAGAAAGTGGAGTCTTCTCCCTTAGCGGCGCTGAGACGGTTGTCAGCGAAACTGATGGTGATGGTGGTGTTGTGAAGAATTTAAATTTAACGAGCAGCTCCATTAGCACAGCACAGAAGCTTTAATGCCCCCATTGTCTTATAGGACAGGTCACCAGACTCAATAATGTAGGACAAAGTGAAGCAGCAATGGGCTGTAGTTGCTATGTGATGGTTATGGAACAGTACTTACTCGCCGTGGCAGGATTACAGCTCGTTCATTTCCTTCACATCATTTCAAAATGGAGAATGCAATAGTCGTAGATTCTGTGATGAATAAAACATTAGATCGTTCCGAGGTCTGAGTCAGATACAGAGAAACATTTGGAAAACAAATTGTACATAAAGTTCATGTTCTATTCTGTTATCTGGGACCAGGCCGGTTCAAGGAGGAAGTGCAGGCAAAGAAATGGAGAAAAGGAAGGTAAAACATCACCTGTAAAAGCAAATTATTCTAAGATAGGATGAGATAATCCTCCAGTTGTGATGGCAGGAAGTGGACAGTACAAGATAAGCAGCAGCCAAAAGGTAACCAACAGAATACAACAATTACAGCAGATCATGAATGTGATGATGAGCTTTGTGCGTTGGTAAGTTTTATCTGCGTCTGTCCTCTGGACCTTGAACCAGAGTGAACGCGTTAGCGAGTCAAATGTTGAGGATGCAAGCAGAGAAATCAGCTGTGGGGCCGTGGGTCGCGTTGTTCAGAATGCAGCACCTCGCGGCTGCGTCTCACTCGTCTATGGAGGCTGCCGTGCCTGGAGAAAGTGGTTTCTCTGCCTCTTCTGTTGAGGATGCCCTCTGTAGTGGTGGCTGAGCTGCAGTCCGACGTGCATCTGAGCAGCTGGCCTGAAGCTGCGATGCGTTTCTTTGTTTCACATAATTTATATATGGGAATAAAACGTCTATTCATGCCGATCAGCCCCAGCACGGAAATCACTGACGAGAGAAGTGATTAAAAATAATTACACCAACGTCTGTCAAAGCGCGTGTGAGCAACACGTGCATGAAACTATACAAACAAACCTGGTGGTCCAGGTTTCCTCCGTCAGCGAGCCCGTCACAAACAAGGCGGCGCGTGGAAACTGAGAAGCACTGCGGCAGGACTGTCTGTCCCTGGTGTCAGCTATGATGACATGAAAATAACACCGATCAGGCCTCCGATCTGAGAGCGCACTCCTCCGTAATTGGCACAGCAGCGTCCATTTAACATCTCGCATAAAGACAGTTAACATTTTAATCTGTGTCCTGTGTTTGTGCCTCTGAGCCTCCTGTACGCTCTATAAGATTGTGAGGATGTGTATTAATGTAGTCTTTATGCTGCTGACATTTAGCCAACGCTCCAGTGCGCTGCCAGTCAGTGAGATTGTTTGAGACAGTTCAGATGTGGGGAGGAAGGTCAGAGATGAAGGCCGGGGGTAATTACAATACTGAAAAGACTCCTGACAAGACTGAGCAACGGCAGCGGCGGAAAACAAGCAGTGAGACACGTCTCTAAAACATTCTGACAGCAGACTAATCTATTCTACATGCTGCTGAGAAACTTTGATATTGAGAGAGCGATACAGCATCTTCACCAGCCACTCACTGTAATGTAGGTTTCAGACTGGGGTCCATATTTAATATTTGATTCATTATTGATTAACTCTAAGCATCAGAGGGTGTCTTCACGCTACTCGCAGGATGAACTGGGAAAGGAAGAGAGAGACAGAGAGAGAGAGCGCTCTGTAGTCCTCTGGAAGTGTGGGCAGAGTGCTGCTGGCCTGAGTGATGCTCTGAGCAGCTCCCGTTTACCCAGCGGCAGGTCCTACTTCATCCACAAGGAGAGCTCTTATTTCTAACTGTGATTCTCAGACACAGCTCAGGCTGTTGCAGTCTACAAGGAAGACGTGTGGACGTGATGAAGAGCCCAGACGATGAAACTGCAGCTCCTGAATCCCAAGTGGCTTCATTCAAATGTCACTCTGGCAGCGTCAGACTGCAGACATATTCCACATAATGGTGTCTCACGACTGGCCTCGCACCACCTCAGACCCGCCTCATCTTCCCATGTCACCCTGTTGTCTACGAAAAGAACTTTTATTAGCTTCTGCTGAATTGGATCCAGCTCACTTCATGCGTTCCAGCCTCTCACAGAACCGTCTTTATTGCTCTATTACTTTCAGACAGTGCTGCCTGCCGGTGTTGGGTTGTTAGGATGCCGTTCCCAGGATTTGCCTGTAAACATGAAACATGGGATTAGAGTTATTCTGGCTGTTAATCCCAGGAGGAACTATTTTCACGTTACAGCAGCTCTCGGCTTTATGGCCACAGGAAGAAATGATCTCCTGTGTCTGTGGCTTTGTGGCGTAAAGATGGAATCACAGAAAAGTCCAACACGTTTAGTGCAGTGAGTGGATGTCACGAGTGGCATTTTACTGCTATCCTACATTTATTTAAATCAAATATCCTATAATCCAAACATTTGGGTCCGGCTGGAGCCGCCTGTTCCTCTCCTGTTATCAACCCAACATTTAGATGCAGCGTTGTTCTGTCTCTGTCTCCGAGTAAACAATCGAAGGAGTCGGTGTGAGAACCACCAGCAGGACGTGGAGGTTAACATGGCGCCGGGGAGGCTTCATCACTCTGCAGCCTGAGAAAATGTAGTTAGGAAAACTGAAAAACAATCTCCTCCCTTCGCCTGTTTCAAATTATGACTTAATCATTTGATAGGATAATTATTCCAGACAATTTCACATAACGTCCTCATATCTTTTCAGAGGTAATCAGGAGCTGTGCAAAGCTGAGCAAATTAAATTTCAGGTTAGTTCCACTCCTTTTTGTTGCTCACTTGGTTTGAAGAACAGTCGATAATATGTGATCCCCTTCAAGCGTCGAGCTGATTAAATGCTGCGTCTCACTGCTGCGTTACTAGTTGAATTCCCCGAACCAAGCTGAAAAGCAACAATGGTTGTGACATCCTTGAGTCAAACATCATTCATCCTCAGCTGCTGTTCAGCCGCCTGCGTTGCATAGTAACGGAGGACAGTGTTAATATTCACCAAATGTGTCTGTCTGATGCAGGAAGTTGCTGAATGTTAGCATGCATGCTAAGCACGCTGCCCCTAAAAGCCCTGAAGGGTTACACTTCATTACTTACAAACTCAAACACTTTCTTGGCTGTTGTGTCACAGTGTTCACTTAAATTAATTAGATTTTAGGAAATTATCATTGTGGGTGCTGGAAGAATTAGATATTCATGGACTTTTTTATCATTTGACTGTTTTCCCTTCCTATTGTTTCACCTCCTGCAGTGTGGGGGGGTTGATATGGACCCTTTTTGTGTTTCTTTGACCAACCTGAGCAAACACAAATCCACGTCTTCTATGATATGAACTACCTGTAGGGATGATGTCACCCTTAGTTTCTACGTCCACTAGGCAGAAATGGCCTCTGACACTGGCAAGGTGAAAACCACTAATCCTCAGGCTCATCTGCATTCAGCCGCCTCACACCTACATGATGCTCGCACCTTTCCGGAGGGTTAAAGAGGGGGCAGTGTGATGCTGCGGCTGTGCTCAGGGCGACTTGCCGTGATTGAAACAAATGGTGCTCTTCTCTCTACCAGAGAATCCTCAGGGAGAGCGTGAGGTTATCAGCCTGCGATTCGAAGCTCGAGCCATACGGGGTTTGCAGCGAGCATTGAAACTTGTTTGCATCTTGTTTGAACCTCACAATTGAAAAACACTGAAAATGCATTAGTTGGAAATATGGTGCTCGTCTCACTCGGAGAGAACAAGAGTGTTTTTTAAAAGGTAACCTCAGCGTGGCTTGAAGAATTTAACATGTGTTGCCTCTGGCTGTTCTTTTCCTTGCTTTTAAATGCTCCTGTGTAAATAATACATTTTTATTGCAGTAAAAACCTTGTGCTGCTGCTGCTGGCCATAAAACACGCCGTGACTGTGGCCATAAGAAACGAGAGAGCAGAGTTAAACACAGGCAGCTGTAGACTGGACTTTACCTATAAAACCTTTGTGCTTCTGCAGGTTGTCTGCAGGCTCTTGTGAACTGGCAGGTTGTTGTTGTGCCAGGGGATTTTGTTGCAGGGAGTTGTTCAAACTCTGGACTTTCTGTCGGCGCCACCTGACCTGCAGCAAACACGCCCGCCTCTACAGTGGCTGGAAAGCTAATTCAGCTGATGTTAGCGAAAGCCTAAATAAACTGAAATCCAACCATCAATATGATGCACAGGTGAATCAGTTGCTCGTCTGGTGCTGAGCGTATCGTACGCTCCCTGCTGCTTTTCCGTCCTGCTTCCAGACTCCTTATGCATTCAGATTGTGCTTTTGTGGTTCTAATAAGTAACCAGTAAGACGTGAGCGTGCATGTAAGAACCATTCGTTTGTAAAATCACTGTCAAGAAAGCCTTTGGGGAAAAACTCCGTGATATCTTGTTTCTTCCAAACTTCAGCTCCAGGCTGCAGAGAAACTGATGGAGTACCTGATCACCCTGGGGAGCAGCAGCATGTCGAAGCCCTTTCTCATTGGTCACATTCTCTCTCAGATCAGCGATCTGGCCGATAGGCTCTGGCAGGCCTTCCAGGTAAGCACCCCCACCGCTTCACTGCCCCCGTCCTCCCATCCTCCCATTCTTCCTTTTCTTCTTTCTCTCTTGGCTCAGTTTCTCTCTCTCTCTCTCTCTCTCTCTCTCTGTGTTGTTTGCAGAATAAAAACTTTACATACAATCAGGGCTTCAGCAGAGATCCAGGCCATGTTGCATCGTGACTTCCTGTCTGACTTTCTCCCCCACAGACTCTCTTTCTCCGTCTCCTACACGGATGTGTTTCACCTTTTTTCTTTAGAGAGCTGGCTTTTGTGCGAGGCAAACGGTGTGCCCTATTGACTCGTTGCCACGGTCACTTCAATCAATACTGCGTTCCACAAGCCGCCTCCCTGCCATGTATTCAAATGTGTCTCCGTAGCTTTGGCAACCGCCTGAGTCGCAGGCCAGGCTGGAGCGCCGCTTGGCTGGCCCGTTTCTTATGAAAAGCAGAGCTGAGTGTCACGCCGCCGGGGGTCCTGCCAAATGGAAATGTGTTTTAAAATAAATGGATAAAGATGCTTTTCCCCCGCTTGCCCCTCCTGCTGGGCTTCCCTCCCACTCAGCGGGGCCGGTCATGCTCACTCGCGCCTCGAGAGAGCCTCTCGACTTGGGTGATGCCAGAAAGAGAATAGTATCAGCAGTGTGTTTTTGAGAGCCAAGTTAAGGGAAAATAGCTGAACCCGCTGTTTACTGGAGATATCGACAATGCAAAACAGCCCCGCAGAGCCATTGTCTCCAACACAGCAGCAGTAATTGGTATTTGTAAGCAAGAATCTGAGGAGTCACATCGTCCACATACTGTGAGACACAAGTGGAGCCCCGTCATCATCCTTTGTGCGCGCAGAAAGACCTGTAATTGCAAACCTAAATGAACCACCGTGTTGGCATAGAGCTCTGTTAATGTGGTGATTTGACATTTTCGAAGCATGCAGACGGCTGTCTGTGTGTCCACCCCTGCCCCCCCACTCATTTCTGTTCTCTGGAGGCTGAAGGAGGGGACGGTGAGATTGCTCATGAAGTGTTTGAGGACTGACCTGCTGCTCTGCCTGATTTGCTTGTAGCTCTGCGCCTGCAGCTGCCTGTGGTTCACGTTCTCTCAGAAGGAGAGCTGCGCGCCTCGCGTTATGTAAAAGCTGTGGATGGGACGACAGCTATATGCCCATTAACATTTTATGCACTTAGCTTATGCTGTTACACAGAGAGAATGATAATGAGTGCCACTGTTGAACCTTTACTTCCTGAATAACAGACACTGTGAAGTAGTTACGGTCCCCAGAGGTTCTGAGTGCCTCCTTTATCCCGAGCAGAGGGAAACGCTGGAGAAGGCAGTGCTGGTAGAAAGCCTGATGTTACCACGATTACGCCAAAAACTGGGTTTTAAAAAGAAGGACGAATACACAAGCCGGTTGAAATGTTCCACCTCATCAAGGCGCTGGTGCTGGTGACGCGTGGAGGAACCAGGGTTTAGGTTCAGCACGTTGGGAGGTGGACTGGATTCTCCAGGAGAGGATGCTCCCAGCTGTCCACGTGATGTAAAGGCTGACCCCACAACACCTGCTGTTTTCAACATTCTCATCAAACTGTCTCTAGACTCAACGTGACAACAAATCGTAACCCTCTCACATGGGCTCCCATGAACTGAACTGGTCATTTGGGACCAAACCACAGCAGCACTTTTACCATCACAGTTCTTTGCTTCAGCGTGGGACACGGAGCAGTGACTAGTTTCCATTTTGCTGTCATGTTTGTGATGAGCTTTCAAAGAGCCGCGTAGCAGACGTATCATTTGCATAAAAGCACCGTTATGATCAGTGTAGAGTGATGATTTAACAGCTGCATGGACACAGTGAACACAAAGAACATCTGTCTTTCAGAGTGAAAGAGGTTCAGACGGTTAATATAAAGAACAATAGAAGATGCAGTAATGACTTAGATGCACTCAGAGGTGTAGAATTCACTAAAAGATTAAGACTGTGTCCTGCTGAGGACCCTGTCTGAAAGCTCAGAGCCACACAGATGCTCCACATGCAGAGTCGGAGCCACGAAGAGACCCCTGCCTCCGCTCTTTGTTAGCAGCGGCGTCAGACCCGCGGCTCTCCGTCAATAGACTGAGTGAAAGTGTTTCACAGCACCTTTTGAGTGGGACAGCTGTCACGACGGTGACCTATAACAGGGCAGGGGACGGGTTCTGCTCCGTCTCCTGCTGAGCACGTTTAGCTGTAGATGTCAGGATTAGCATGACCAAAGCAGTGAAAGCAGCCCAAGGTTGATTTCAGAATAAAACACCAGTCTGAGTGAGGCGTCCTCCTTCAGGTCTCGGTGAGATGATGTAGAGTCTTAGGTTTCGTTGGCGTTGACTGACAGGAATCACATGTTTTAATAATAATGATTATGGTAAATATATACTTTACACGTGGCCTGGAGGAACCAGAATGGAACCGCCCCCCTTTGGTTTGTAGATGAACTAAATCCCCTGATTGGCTGTTTTCTTGTCGCCTGTGTCCAATGGAAAACTCTGAAGGACGTCAGGAAACATACCTTTGGAATTAATAGCTATCTCTGAAATGAACTAGCTTGTATGAAAGCCATAATTGATTGTAGTTGTTTGTTTATTGCTGCCATTAAAGTGTGAACATTCTCAGGTGGCACCAGCTGCCGCCGTGGTGAGTGCTGCATGAGCCTTCGCCCTTTTTCCAGCTGGTGGTTAAGAGAACAAATTGTACCCATCTGTCCCGGGCCTCTTCGCTGACTCACACCTTTGTGCTGCTTAGGTTGAGAGGACAGGCGGCGATGGCTGAAGGGCTCGGTGTCATAAACCTGGTTTCTTTATCGATCACAATGTTGTGGGTGACGCCTGGAGGTGCGCGTGCACCACACACAGCTGATGAGGGAGAGAGAACTAGCAGGGGGGGTGTTGGACCTGTATTCACGTGTTGAAACTCGTTCACTGCCAGACCCCGTTACTCTGCAGGCATATAGCTGTGAACAGAACTGATGAACCACACCTACAGGTGGTTTCATGTTTACACCTCGAGGAATTCTCATTAGATTGTAATATATATATATATATATATATATTAATTAGCATCGTTCTGGGCTGATGAGCCAAATGACTTAATCAGGTGAGAACGCAATAACTGCAGAACAGCTTCATATGTACGCCACATGTCCCCCATATGGAGTCAGGGTCTGATTAGATTTTCCCTGTGCCGTGCTGCATTTGCATATTAATGAGGCTGGTGTTGAGTTTGAAGATGTCATGTGATTTCAAGGACACTGGTGGTAGCGCGTGGAGTATTCTAGCGGGAGCAGGGCGGGTGAGGCCGTCCCTGTCTGACATGCATCCTCGGAGATGCTGCAGCCTGGTGCCACTGTCCTTGGAGCAGTGCAGCATACAGATAAGCCGTGCCATCTGGGTGCTGCGCTGTTCTGTCAGAGGGCGTGACAGTCAGTGGCATACACCAAACAGCCACGGCCCCTCAGGACAACGCCGGCATGAAATCCAGAGGTAACACTAAACCACTGGGCAGTAGAAAGGCCGCTCTGACTCCATTACTATGCAGCCTCGGCTGTCGCTGTCCCAGCGTCTGCATTTTATGCAAAGTGTGGGTGGTCTGTGCTCGCCTTCTCCTATTCACCCATGTTTCTGTCACTTGTTGGAGAGGATGGTAGGTGGGTGGAGAGCAGTGAATTCAGTGTGACAAGAGAAAACAATATTCTATTATTTACCCTTTCACAACTGAATCTGGAAATGGTGTGAGACTAATAATTCTGTTTTTATCTGTGGTTTATGTAGGCAGCCCGTGGAGTTTATAAATATAATCCTGCACATGTAACTGGCGACTGATGATGATGTAGTTAGCGTAGAGTGAGATCACAACAGAGATTCCTCTTTATAATTAGAATTTCCTTTCTATAATATACATGTGAAATCAGCTTTAGCGTGTTGGTTTAGCGCTGGTTAACCTCCCACTTCAGATTCATTTGACGTGAGGTCCCATAGAACTTCTCCGTGTTATTGTCTGGTGGCTTTCTGAGCCAGCCCTCGCCTTCGATGACTGCCCTTAATGATATTAAGTTTGGCTTTGAGGTGATGAATGACTTTTCACACATGCAGCGGTGGCAAAGCCAGAGGAAATGAGCATCACAGCTGATGCCTCTAAAGGCGAGTGCCAGTTCTATTTTCACTCTTTCGGTTCTGCAGCAGGGTTTTTTTGCTCCAGGTCTGCACAGTACATCACATTTCATTTCAAATATCAGAAGGGGGGCTGGCTCCCGAATTTTAAGTGCTTCTAGTCTTCCATTTTTCTTGAGCTGGGTGGTGTGATGCATGAGCGTAATGTCTGCCTGAGTGGTGGAATTGGGAGGTTAATGGAACTGCTTTGTCCGTGCGAGTGGCAGTCGCGTCTGCAGCGAGGCTCTAAGCTGAGCTAAGATGAGATTCAGTGCACATGGATGAGATGTTGTGGGAAACTGGCATTGGCATTCGCTCCTTTCTTCACGTGTCATCAAGACGGCGTTACGGTTCCAGGTCACGGAATCCAAGGCGTAAAAAGTGATGGATGGGCTCTGAAGCGTCAGGTAACATCTTCCACACACTGTCAGCAGGGATGCTGTCAGAAATGTTCATTAAAAGCAGTGACACCTGGTAAAACCTTTTAACTTTACCTTACCCCCCACTCCTCCCAGCCTCCACCTCTGTGAGGTGACCGTGCTCACGGCTTCACATTGACCCCGTGTGACAGCGTCACGGCTCATTTGAAATGGAAGTGTAGAACTGACGGCTTAAATGGTAAAAACATTTGGTTTCTACTCGTACACCTCCCACACTAACGGGTCAAAAGTATTTAGACGAGCAGGATGTGAAGACGGTTGCATTGAAACATCTGGCAGCTCATCAGCAGGGATCTGGTGACGTCTGGATTACAGACCACAGACCTCATGGCATAATCACTCACTGAAGAAGATATTTCTAAAGACCAAACATATAATCAGCCATCTCCCCGCTTAGTGTGTGATTTAGCCTTCTTCTCTTCAGCAGCCTCCTGTGTGCTGGTGAATAACTTGATTTGTGCAGATGGCGCCCACAGAGGAGCTCACACGCCACCTCAGCATGTAGCTCTACTTGTATGAAGTGGTTTATTACGGAGTCTTATTTATTTCAACTTGAAACAAAGCAAGTGATCACAGATCAGGTTCCATTTTTCTCCCCCGGTAAACCATTTGTTAAAAGCTAATACTTATATAATACTCCCTTCACTGAGGCGTTTGATGGACACGCTGATTTAATATTATGTAGCCTACTATGTAGGTTTCATTTAACCATCCTGGACAGGGTTCTTCGTTTTATCCATATAGAGAAGTATGTTAGCCAGCTATGACAACACGACTTTACTTTCCTGTATGTTGATAACAGAGATATTATAGTTTTCTATTATAGCACCGCGCCTCCAGTGAGCTGGATTCACGTGATGGTTGGTGTATTTATGAGGCTGGGCTCTAACATGGGTTGGACCTACAGTGAATTACTGTTCATTTAGGGGAATGCACTTAAATGTACCTTGTTATCGGAGAATACAACTCCTGTTAAGGAGTAGATGCTGTTTTCTGCAGCATTGATTCCACTGTGGTCGGATTACAAAGTCAGTAAAGAGATTAGATGTGATGCTTAGTTCAAAGGGGCTAAATTACTGCACAGTACTAATTAAGATATGCTCCTCTCCTATATGCAGATTGTTTTTTTATTCTGAAACCATTACAGGGAAGTGCTCCAGAGTCAGCGGCGGGGTTTCTCCTCTCAAAGCGAAGCGAAGAGGGTCGATCTGCTTTGGCGCCGTGGCAGCAACATTCTGGATCAGATAAGCTCGAGATCTCATTTAACACTACACACACTACTCTTACACCCGAAGAGTCACTACAGCTGGACTCTTTGATTGTGGACATGACTCGGACACTGGGATTAGGGAGGACCATTTATGGCTGAACACCTGGTAACTGAGGGATGTTTGGTGATAGAGCCTTTCGGCTGCGTGTGATCTGCTCTTGGGTGGAACCTGGTATTGTAGGTACTGTAGGGGTGTCATGTGTAATAGCTGTTAGCAGGGTTCCAGATAAATCAGAGGAGTTACACAATGCTTCCAGAAACCTCGTGTGAGAATCGCACGCCGCCCTCCTCTCACCTCGAGCTTTGTCAGTACGCCCGTGTTTTTCCTTACTCACCAGCTCTGCTCTTTTCTGCCCCTTCCCGGGGGGGAAAGGAAACCGATAACACACAAAACAAATGATGACGGCAGTGTCATAGTTTCTCCCTGCTGTACAGCTGTGTATGATGCACAGGTCAGGAACGTGGGGACGATGCTGGCATGTAGAGTTCGAGAGGCAGAGATAGTTGGGTCTGATACAGGAAGCAAGAACAAAACCACTGCCTGGTAACAGTCGGTGCTGATAAAGCTGCAGACACACGGGCTCGGGGGGAACCCTCTGGATTTTACACTAACCCGCTGATCAGAAAGAGAAAATAACTCATAGATATAGAGGCCTAGGAACGTTTCAACCGTGCTCGTCTTGTCCAAAGCACATTTTTATAACGTTGCCGTGAAACTGCCTCCTCTTCATGTCAGTAGTCTCGGTGGTAAAGGGGGGAATTGAAATGATTCCTGTTCCTGTCATGCGGATGCTACGGTGCAATGTGTGGTGATGGTTTAATTAATTAGAATTCTTTAGTTCTCTGGTCGCCTGTTGTCTTTGTCTCTGTCGTCTTCCTCCCACAGACTGTCGTTTACGCTACTGACTCCTTGTTACATGCGTCCTGTGGATTTGGACTCAGTGCAACAGTTGGTGGGGAGATGTATGGTTTCATGGTCATCGTGACCTTTTATCACGAGCGTTCATGTCTGCAGACGAGATCTCTTTGACGGACAGACTAGTTGTATGGTTGTAACGTTTTCCGCTGGTCAGCTGTGCCTCACGTATAAATCTCAGCCATAATGACTTTAGCATTTTATATTGAGCTACATCATCCTGCGCCCTGTCACCAATAACGTGGTTAAACTTTGGCTGTTATCGCTGGAGAAAATGTAAAAGGAATTCAGCAAATAGTTGGACCAGTGTGCGTCTTTGCCAAGTACATTCAAATGGCCCAGAACTAAATTCATTCTGGCGGAGGTGCAGAAACCTCCTGCACTAGAATCCAAAGTGTGACTAAGCAGTGACAGAGTGTCACAGATATTCCCAAAAACGGCTGCCATGTCTGACTTTCACCACTTTAAATATACATCACGTGTTAGGCGGGTTTCTGGGTCCTCGTGCCTGGTACTTCTGTGTTTACTGGGCCGTTATTCTTCATGGAAACACGGTTTGCTTCTTTCCCACCGAGTTAGTTCAGGGTACGACACACTATGGCAACTAAAACTGAGCTGGTGCTAACTCTCTCCTCTCCTCTCTTCCCCCGTCACCAAACAGCATCAGTATTGCTCTCCGGGCCGACTGAAAACACATCTGTCCTTCCACCCGCCCCACAGCCCCTCCACTCCTTAACAAGCAGCTGAACCCCCACCAACGCCAACAACACACCAGCCTACAGATTGTCACGGTGACCGCGCCGCATCATAGGCCGAGCCTCGACCCCCTTCACGTGGAGCGTTTTCCACTGGAGCAGTTGAACAGGCAGTATTTAACCTTTCTACCTCTGTAAAACCCCGTGAGCTCAACCAGTCAGGCTTCAGGAGTGCTCATCTTAGAGAAACCACCGGACCGTCACTGTAAATCCCCAGATCCTCCCCTCTGGACTTTCTGAGTTGGATGTCCCATCCATTCAAACAGGTGTTCATCTCATCGCCATGCCAACATGCCGAGCTGTCGAAGCTCTGACACTGACCTACAGCAGGGGTGTCGGACTCTGGTCCTCAGCTAGGTCCAGGCCTGCCGACAGGCCCGGGTGGGCCCGGGACCACGCGTACATCCTGCGTATATACATCTTGTTTTGTCCAGCTGACCGTTAGTCGGCTAGTTGTTGTTGAACGGTGCGGTCTGTGTTCACGTTCGTAGGGGCAGTCACAGTCTTCTTGAACAGATGGTCTGCGTGTGATGAGCGGTGCTCTGTCGCCTTCCTGTGATGGATCTGAAGATCAGATTAAGCAGGAAACTAAAGAACCCGCTGGAAAATTAGCTGAGGATCAAAGTCTTCACGGCTCTTATTAGAGGTTTAACCTGAAAGAAAACGAGATCAAAGTGGGTTTATAGAAGTAAAGCTGGGCGCCTGTGTGGAGTCTCTGTGAAACCCAAACGCCTCATTATGCGCAGACACACCAGAGACACACAAAACACTGTCTTTAAACATGTAGGTCACTGAGCATCTGTCGGGGTTTGTAGGAAGGTTTTGTTTGTTGGAGGAACTTTCTCCCTTTTCTACCATTACTCTCTGCACGTTCATACGCTTGTTTGTTTCGTGGGTTTCTTTCTTCTGCAGCCCCAGGTCAGTGTTGTTGAAACATTACGGCATAACTCAGAATCTACAGAAACTTACGGGTCTGACAAGTAAAGTACTGTTGAATTTGAAATGAGAATTATTTCATCGTAGAGAAAGCCTCGGGGAGAATCAAATCACAACTCGCACTAAAGGGTTTCCAACTTGTACCTTGCTGTTTTACCTCTGTGGTATTGAATGTGGGACCTGCTTCGAGGTTGTGGTAGCATGACAAAGAAGTCCGAGTCAGAAATCAGCCCAGAATCAACCCAGTGAGGCTTTGGTGAGATCCAGAACAGACGCTGGTCAGGATCTTCTGAAGCATCATGTAGTGGCCATCAGTGACATTTCAGATACTTGAGTCCGTTCTCCAGCTGTGGTGTCGAGCTGTATGAACCTGGAACGATTACGTCATATAGCAGCTCGGCCTAAACTTAGAAAGGTTAGTAATTCTCTTCTGCTGCAGGAGAACTGCTTGTTTCTAATCTTTGGTGTGACGGGTCTGTACCAACGGTCCACAGATGTCCCTAAACCCAATTACCTTGACCCTCCTCACGGGGCTGCCCCTGCCTCGTGTGACCGTTTAACAAAAAGAAAAGAACGTGTTACTGATGGACACTACAGTCCAGAAACCACAGGCTGCAGTGCTCTCTCTCTTTTTCTGTATGTTTAAGTGGGAGAGATGCAGACGAACCCGTGTTCCTCCACCTCTCTGGGGAGATGTCAACATTTGAGCCCAACGACACAGACTCGGATGAGATTGGATGGATTTTCTGTCTGTTGCATCAGTGGACTGTCAGAGAGGGTCTGGGGAAGAAATAAAACACTGCGAGAGGACACTTCTACAAGCGAGGGGAAAATAAGGAGAGGGGGAATCAATTCCTGGAAGTTGTCTGCTGTGGGCTAGTGGGTGGGGGGTCTGTGTGTGTGGTCACGTGGCGTGTAAGTCATTACAGTAGAGAACCAGCAGGAACGATCAGACTGCTTCACTTCTTCAGACTAATATCTTAATTTATCAGTGATAAGAAGAGTTCTTTTTATCCTTTATTGAAAACATAAATCACTTCTTGCTGCCACAGGCCTCGCTCACCAGTATTAGCTTCATTCTAACTGAAGTGTGATCCCCCCAGGACAGACAGAATGAGGCTGTCCTGACACGTCGCCCTTCGGCCGTCCAGTGCTTTGCTCCATCTCCTTAAAGCTGGAAAACATCCACTGGGAGTTGAGAACGAACTGATTGGAGCACGAGTCCAGAACCAGAATGACTCTTTGATGTTGTGACGCAGTCCTAAGGTGATTAGAAGCGTTGGCAGGTCAGGAGCCCAGCTGGACACCCTGGAATAAGTGGAACAGCAGAGTGTCCTTATTTATATTCACGTGCGTTCAGCACAAAGTGGCTCGTTTGTAGAGGCGTCTCTTTGGGGCAGACATCTGTGAGGTTCGGTCCGGGTCAACCCGCTCCGTGCTCCGGTGCGTTGGCGTGTCTCACTGACGGCACTACTGTGGGAAGTAGGCTGAAGCTTCTTTCTTTTCCTCTCTGGCGACAAATCAATCTCTGTCCTTGATCAGTAAATTACTGCCCTTCACGCAGGCAGCCGAGCGCAGCTTCATTATGTGCTCTTTGTCAGCGTCTCCCTCTGTCTCTCCACCTTCAGCGCCTCACTCGTATACCTCTCCTGCTCCTTTTATCAGGCGCCTCCTATCTGCATCTCTGATTCTTCCTTCTCACCACTGGAATTTTCACTGAAGCTCTTGTGCTCTCCTCACTCCACCTCATTTTCCTTCTGTTTACCTTAATGTGTCTCCTTTGTCCCTTATTTTCCTGCCGCTTCGTCCTTTTCATCCACCTAGACAGACTCAGCTATCGGCGCATCGCCGGAGTAGCAAACGCCAGGAAAAGCAGTGAGTCACTGAGGGTTGGAAGCTAATTAGCAGCATTTATCAGCTGTGAAGACGTTCTGGCAATTAGCTCTCTGTGTGTTTTTAAAGGCAGCATGAAGTCACTCCATTAGTTTGAGAGGTCACATCGTCTGAGGCCGAAACACGACGGATCTCTGGCCTCATGAGCAACAGTTCGACAAACGCAATGTTCAGCTTCTCTCTCTGACGCAACAACATTAAACAATCGTTCACTCGTTCGTTGGACTGCAGTCGTCTAGATGTTCCTCTGATTCGTAGACCCAACATCGCATGGATCCGTCCAAAGGCATAAATGATCTGAAACTAAACCTTATTAAGAGAGAGGAACCAGCAGAATAGATGCCTGGACGAGTCCCGTCCTAAGTGAGAGCAGCAGAACAGCAGGACGAGCTGATGGAGTTGTCTGTTGGCTCGTTAGCGCTCCTCAGGGAGGCTGCTGTCTGACAGTGACGGGATGTGATGCTGCCTTTTAATAATCCTGATAAACGCTCTCTCGCTTTTCATTTCAAGCCAAACCACAAGGTCAGAATGAATTTATCTCAGCAGCAGGACACCGTGTTGTCTCCCTGGGAATCCGTTCATCAGAAATCAGCATATTTACTCACAACACCATTATTATTTCTGTTATTGTCGTCATGCTTCAGCGCTGCAGCACCAGGAAAAAACGCTGGTGGTCCTGGGTCATGTTATGATGACCGAGTCTCCAGGACAGACGGAGTTCCGCCCCGCAGGCCCCGGTCTAACTGTCTGTCTCCAGGACCGAGTCCCGCCCCGCAGGCCCCGGTCTAACTGTCTGTCTCCAGGACCGAGTCCCGCCCCGCAGGCCCCGGTCTAACTGTCTGTCTCCAGGACCGAGTCCCGCCCCGCAGGCCCCGGTCTAACTGTCTGTCTCCAGGACCGAGTCCCGCCCCGCAGGCCCCGGTCTAACTGTCTGT
>JAUMTR010000016.1:15706999-15731674 GCA_032270685.1 Microctenopoma stevenorrisi
CGGTCTGTCTCCAGGACCGAGTCCCGCCCCGCAGGCCCCGGTCTAACGGTCTGTCTCCAGGACCGAGTCCCGCCCCGTAGGCCCCGGTCCCGCCCCTTAGGCCCCGGTCCCGCCCCATAGGCCCCAGTCTAACGGTCTGTCTCCAGGACCGAGTCCCGCCCCGCAGGCCCTGGTCTAACGGTCTGTCTCCAGGACCGAGTCCCGCCCCGCAGGCCCCGGTCTAACGGTCTGTCTCCAGGACCGAGTCCCGCCCCGCAGGTCCCGGTCTAACGGTCTGTCTCCAGGACCGAGTCCCGCCCCGCAGGCACCGGTCTAACGGTCTGTCTCCAGGACCGAGTCCCGCCCCGCAGGCCCCGGTCTAACTGTCTAACACCCCGTGCCCATAGACCCCTGTAGATCGTTTCAGCCCGGCAGCGTGACATTAAATCGTTCTGTGCTGTATATTGTTCAGGGTTCATGTTCTATGTTGTGAAAACATTTTAAACTGACATTTATGCCCCCCCCCTCTTCTCAGATGCTCCATCACGTCTCCCACTTGATTTTCTTTCCAGTTATTGACTTTTCTCTGTCCACTGAATCCTGCTTCATGGCTTCATACATTTCTGGGGCGTGTGTGTGCTCGACAGGTGAGAGATTAAAGTTGAACGTGTTGTTCTCCCGGTCACCACATAAAGCCCCTTCACATCCTGAAAATCAAGATTCCTTCGTGTAGATCCTCAGACCTTTAGGAAGGTTGGATGTATTTAATTAATTAGGTAGCCTCTAACATCTAATGGCGCCCGTGAGCTCATTTCATGTTCTGTTTTGGTCATGTGAGGCTGCACATGGACACGGCTCAGACAATCATCTGTTTGATGAAGAGCCACATCACACCACCCTCCCTCTCTGTGTGTGTGTGTACACCCAGATGAACTGTGTCCTCTCCGTCTTGTTGACAGTTGCTGCAGCAGACAGTGTGAATGTCTACGGCGTCTGCGTCGAGCTGCCTGGCAGGTCCCTGGCGCCAGCGTCTCCCCGCGTACGCGGACGTACAGTGTGCATATGTACAGACACGTCCGTCCTACACCAGAGGAAGCTGCTGTCACACTGTAATTGATTAACGTGTGCGTGAATAAGTCCCGTGGGCGCAGTCATTGTGGAAGTGGAAGCATGCGCTGATTTACACCCACGCTGTTGGACCAGGAAGGGTTTAAACGTCCATATTATACAACACATGTCTAATGCTGAATAATCACAAGTAGCGACATTTGCCGTTTGAATATTTTAGACTCGCAGATAATCTGGAAACAAACAAAGGTGCACTCGGTGGGACCACCCACTACAAACTCAGCACAAGTCAAACTAGGTGCTTTGAGCCGATCTGGTGATTCAAAAAGAGCCAAAGTCCAAAGAGACAGGAAAACGTTACCGATTCCACTTTTTAGTCATTTAATAGTGTGTCAGCAGGAGAAACGTCTCAATAGTTCATAGAGAGAGAGACAGAGGGAGAGAACAGAGAGACAGAGAGAGACAGAGATGGAGAGAGAGGGAGAGAGAGAAAACGAGAGGGAGAGAGAGAGGGAGAGAGAGACAGAGGGAGAGAGAGACAGAGGGAGAGACGGAGAGACAGAGAGATGGAGAGAGAGACAGAGAAAGAAACGGAGAGGGAGAGAGAGACAGAGGCAGAGGGAGAGAACAGAGAGACAGAGAGATGGAGAGAGAGACAGAGAGAGAAAACGAGAGGGAGACAGAACTCATGCAGCCCTAATTCAAAAAGTAAATTGTGAGATATGAAGAGAAATTGTCTTAGTTTTACTGAGCACTGTGACCTAATCCTGACGGGAGTCTACGTGTGTGTGTGTCTCTGTGTGTGTGTGTGTGTGTGTGTGTGTGTGTCTGTGTGGGTGTGTGTGTGTGTGTCTCTGTGTGTGTGTGTGTCTCTGTGTGTCTGTGTGTGTGTGTGCGCGTGCAGCGGGTTAAAGGGTGTTGTTGTCACATTCTGTCTGCTCTCTAAAGGTTTTAGCCCCGAGGAGTACCTGACAGCCATCTGGCGCTTGTTTTTCTTTGTGACATCTCACAGACATGTACACACAGAAACCTTCAAATGCAAAAATGAAACGCACACACACACACACACACACACACACACACACACACACACACACACACACACACACGCACACACACGCACACTAAGATGGGAAGAAATCCAATTGCTTCTGTTTGTTTGAATAATTACCGTTTGTTTGTTGGATACATCGTGAGCAGTGAGTATTTGCCGGTTTGTCCATCGTCGGGTCATTTCAGCAATGACTCATCTCTGCGGTTCTATTATGATGTGTCGGGTTAGGCTGGTTAGCGTTGGGTTAACCAGAACCGCTCCTCCAGGTGTCTGGACAATGTAGAAAACAGCCGTTATTCTGGACGGACAGAAACTAATGGAGACGTTTCCTTTCAGGCGCCGGAGAGTTCAGCGCTCGATGCGTTTCCTGTGGACCGGTACCAGAACTCGTGCTACCTGTTCTGGATTCTGGAGGAGCTCCTGCAGGCACCGTGCAGGGTGGAGGTGGGCTCGGAGCAGACGGGCTTCCTGAGTCACTTGGAGCAGCGCATCTTTCTTCTGTCAGAGGAGTTTCCTTTGTTCTCCATCTGCATGTGGAGGATGGGAAGTCTCCTCAGCTCCTCAGAAAATAAAATCCCTGCAAGTGCAGGTGACCAGACGGGGGGTCACGTTTGAGGGTCTGTTTTCTGCTCCGTCATCATCAAACGACAGACAGTCGCGCTGAGACAGTGACCCTCCAATCACATCAGCGACACGCTTACATTAGGCGAACTGCTCCTTTATTCAGTGTTCTATTAAATCAGGTGGACGGTCCAACTCCTCTGTTTCCCTTTCTAGTGAAGCCACCACATGCTAAACGGGAACGAAGCGCAGGAAAGACTCGAGACGTTAAGCCAACAAGACTCAGCAGACAGTGAAAACATTGAATAGAGATTTGAATCCTTGCTCGGTGTGAGGCTCATTTGGTTTTAATTAGAATAATTAAAGTGAGATGAAATCTGCACAATAAATCTGGACCCGTTTATTTCTTCTAGTTTTAGTTACAGCTTAACACCTGAAAGCCAGAAAACAACTTGGGATGCTAAGAATTAGCTTCCTTCAGCCCTTAAAGCGCTGCTTTGTGTTTAGTCGGGCAGGTCGGGGCGATCTGTCTGTTTCCAGCTTGTTACGGTCGTTTGGAGGAGATGACTGATGCTGTAGGTGACGCAGCCAAAAACCCGAAGCTGCATGCACGTCGAACAAAGCGGATTCAGATGAGAACGGATGAACGAGCTCGGTTAGCCGCTCATCATCCCTGCTGAGGGAACCTGAGTGGCACCGTCTCACTCGCTGCTTTATTTGGTGTCTGCAATAACGGAGCAGCTACATAAGCTTCCTGGTACGTCACCGATGACCAGAGGCTGCCGGGTCCTGGCTGGGCCGATAGCCATCGCTCCCATTGTGTCTGCTCTGGGTCTGATCTGCTCATCTTTCATATCCTGTTGGGAGCAAAGCAGGGATGCGGTGCGCTTTAACAGATAAAAGATGGACTGCTCGTACGTGCGCTGGCGGTTAATGCTGCAGGAATGAATGGGTCTGGGCGCGCGTGGGACGGACGGGGGCAAACACGGCGGGTTGGTCATGTGCAGAGAACCCAGGAGGAGGAGATGAGTGTAGTGAGTAGGAACAGGAGAAATCCTCGCGTGGATCCCTGCAGGCGGGTAACGCTCGTCTGTGTGGCGTCAGGCTGCACATCTAACATCTAATAAGACCTTGATGTCCTCAAACTGGACCAGTGAGGGTCCCGTTATACAAATGTGTTTGTGGTGGATAATGGTTTGTGAACCTGCCTTTTGTTTCAGTAACTAAATGTTTCAGGCACAAAGGCAACTGTAAAAGGTTTTATTTTACTTTTAATTTCCTTTTCATTCGACTTTAACATTAAGTTTTTAAGGTTAAACGTCTGCGTGCTTTTTATTTAGGTCTTTTTGTTTGTCAGAAATGACGACGGTAACGATCATTTAAGCAGGTTTCTGACGTTTGGATCATGTTAACCGTTTGTGTTTACTCGGAGACGGTAGGAAAATATTCAGATGGACAAAGACATCGTTGATTTGATCTTCTGATCACGAACAAGTAAATTTCACGCTGCAGTATTTAAAATGTGTCCGTGAAGTTAAAAAGACAAAGGCTGACACTAAGCTGTGTCCACACTGTCCCATCACGAGCCCAATCTGCACAGACGGGTTGATATGAAAGTCACAGATCGTGCTTTTCTACGCTTGATGCAGGAAGTGGTTCATTTCCCGTCAGTTTAACGGCGCGTGAGGAACTTTAGAGCCTGATGATCGTCTCAAGGCTGATTGAAACGGTCAAGTCGAGGTTTGGTGCTTTTCCAGATGCTCGCGCTGTGATCTCTCATTTGACACATGTCAGAAAGAAACTCTAACGACGGGTAATGATTTTATTACCAGACAGCAGTTGGCAAATCACACGTTCAAAAGGAAGAAGCTGGTTTAGCTGGACTGGGAAATGAGTGTTTGACATATATACATACACGTCAGCTATTTGTGCATGTGCCAGGAGTTTGCTCCGCCTCCACACGGGGCCAGAGAGCTGTAGGTTTAAGGTTCGGTTTGTTGACTCGATACCTGGTTGAAGCTCCAGTTAAACTGGATGCGCAGAGTAGCTGGTCGTTAACAAACCCGGCAGAAGAGTGCTGATCCTTTTTAGCACAGACGGAGAAGGAAGGCGTGCACTTCTATTCCCCTGCTGGCTCTGCTTCATGACCCGGTGTCGTTAGGTCCCACACACAGGAGGGACCCATTGAACAGATGAGTTCGCTCATCATCCGCCAGCACTGATGGAGCTCGGATCAGTGTGTGCCAACGTGGAGTGGAGCAGCCATCGCCTGTGTCGCTGTCGTCATGCAGACCTAAAGAGGGAGACGATGGAAATGACTCGCTGCTCAGAAGTAGCTGCAGGTTGGGAAGATGCTAAAAAGTTAACTCGACACAGTAAACATCTCTCATTGGTCAGAGATGTGTCAGAGATGGGTTTGTTCTGAGGTTTCCCTCAGGCTTGTGAGTCCTTACATCACCGCGTGGACAACCTCTCCAAGAGTTACAGCAAATATGGCGTCTTCCCAGATCATGAGTCCAGAGGCCTCCTGCTGAGGAGGCGCCTCCTGCTGCCTCCAGGCTGCGAGGTGGCCGCCGTGCTGGCTTAAAGATGGTCACGGCGTCACCCCCGCGGTTTCTCCTTCGTCACGTGGCTGATGAATGTGATCTAGTGCTCGTTCATCATCATCATCGCGCAGGTGACGGCTCAGTTGACACATTACACGTCAGCGCAGTGCGAGTGGGAGCCGGCGACGTCTATCAATCTCAATAAGCGAGGTGAAGTCTCACACGGGCTGAACAGCGCCGTGCTGATGTCAGGGCTCGTGTGTGTCACCAGCAGAACTTCACCGGCACGTTCAACAGCGTCGCAGACAGCAGAGGGACGTCTGGGGTCCCGCTGCCCAGTGAATGAATGGAATGGCGTCCTCCAGGTTCCTCCAGGTTCCTTCAGGTTCCTCCCGCGGCCCAACGCTCTGCTGCAGGCTGATGGGACCGTCGGCATCAGCTGCTCTGCCTCAGTCATTGATGACATCCATTTGTCAGGAACAAAGGGACATTGGCAATAACACATCCAGCTGAGATCGGTCCCAGCGCAGCCCCCCCCCCCCTCCACCAGTCTGGACCCTTTCAGTGAGACCCGCAGGACAATGATTGAGTTGAAAAAGTGCGCTGCACCTGAACCTCATTTACACTCAAATGAAGAGACGCCGCTTCGTTTCACTGGAGGTGGAGGAATGAGATGAGATTTCCAGGAGACCTCCTTAAATATGCATCGACTCATCTGCCCGTTGTCCTTCTCCTCAGACTCAAACTATTAATATTATCATAAGAATATTCATTAAAATGAGTGGAATGGGGGGGTCACAGTAGGACTCACAGAAAGTAGTTTTACAGCGATGAGCTTCAGCTGGGAACGCGGCGAGGTCCGGTACTGCCTGAGTGAGACGTTTCATTAGCTCGCTGAAGTGATGCTGATGATGCGAATGATGCCCGTCTCTGATTGGTCTAAGGCTGAAACCATGCATCGCCACACACTTCTTTATGCTCCGTTAAAAGTGCAGCTGTGATTCCAGTTCTCCATGAACACAACACGACCTCCAGGTCCGCCAGTACATCACATCTCTGCAGAACTGACTAGATCCTGTCAGCTGATGCGGGTTCTCGTGTGTTTGGAAGAGTTCTGTCCCCGTGGGGACGTTTTAATAAGCTGTGGAAGCAGAGCGCTCTCATTCTTGGTTTGATCTGACTTGTTCTGTCCGAGTCTTTCCACGACTCCCCTCTCGCTGTTCAGCCCTCTGAAATATTCAGCACATGGCCGGCTGCACTCAGCTGTGTTCTCTGCATGCTCGTCTGCAAACAATCATTACGGCGTCTGTCATCCTCCATTGATTCCCCGTCAGCTGACAGGAGGGGCGGCCAACGGACCGGCAGCTCGCCGAGCTGTCGATAAACTGCAGAGCTCAAGTTCAGTGGTTTTCAACAGAAGAAAACTCTGACGATCACAGTGAGAAGTGTGAATCTGCTGGCGCCTTGTTGGCTGACGAGGCTCGGTGACTAACATACAGATGAGCTGTTTGCCTGTCTGATGTAGGCTCCGCCCCCTTCACCTGTCTGACCTGGTGGAATCAGGCGGCCCACTTCCTCCTTCCTGTTGCTGAGTGTGATCTTCACCCAAACGCTCGGTGCTTTGATTCCAGGTCTCCCGAGCTATATGCTGAGCTGTCCACTGTCTCCCTTAACCACAACACCGCCTGCTTTATCGCTGGTCCCAGGAGACGCGCGGCCCGTGTCCAGCGCTCAGGCCGATGTATTGTTCTAAGACTGTGTTTCCGTGCTGGCTGGAGAGGTTTAAATCAATACTCTTTTTACCAAGGTTACTCTGACACAGTAGATTAGCTGGTGATCCGTCAGCGGGTCAGCTGATTAGTGGCGCGCTGGTCGGCAGCTAGACCTACAGTACAGGAGTAATCCAGTCTTTCTGATTAAGTTGGTCCGTCTGCGTTTCCAGTGCGGCGTGACGCATGACTAATTACCTGCACAAACACATTTCAGACACGACGCTGAGACATTCGTCAGCTCTCAGTCACCCGCCCACACGCGGACAGAGGGGGGGAATGCAGGTTAGGGAGACTGGTGACATGTCAAAGCGTCACAGAGCCGTGAAGGATGCTTTCATCTAGGTATCCATCGGAAGCAGAGAAACCTTCATCATCATCATGTGTTATATAGTTATACATAAGGCTCTTTGATCAGCACTGACCTCGTTCCTACTCAGCTTTGTTTCACGCCCGCCACAATTATTCCAGCTTCATGTGGCTCATTTCAGTTTCTGCCTGGTTTAAACTTCGTTCTCTCAGAATCTTCGGTGCAGCGTCACATCTTTGAAGTGTTGTGTGATGTGGTTGACTCACCTGTTGAGGATGAGCTTAGCTTATATCTGTCAGCTTTGTCCTTTCCTACGTTCATCTTCGTCTTGTTGCCATGTCAGAGACGGCAGGTCCAGCCCCCTGCCCGGCGGTCGGCCTTTCTTTGGAAGGAAGTAAACTTTTAAAAGACAGATCAGATGATGGGTTTTATTTAAGCTCCCACCTTGGTCATCTGTTTAATTCTTTCTCTCTTCATTTGAGACTTTTATTGTTATTTGAACTTTTATTATAGTATGGGTATACTTGGCGCTTGTCCCTGATTGGCTATAGGAGACTGTATTTCTCACTGTTATTGTCCAGTTGATTGTATTATTAATATTATTCCAGTCACACTGCAGCCTGCAGATAAAATAAATTACTCTGTAAATGCAGAGTTCATATTCTCCATGTTAGCTTTCTGTTGCATAATTCAGCAATAATTGCTGAATCTGATCCCCTAGAACTTAATTTTCTACCTTTGTGCATAGCAGATCCTCCAACTCGCACATTTTTCTGACAGCTGAAACAATATGTGAAGCGGGGACCTGCTGCAAAGCCCCTTAATCACTGGTAAATCCCTGCCAGACGGAATATGACTTGTAGGTTTAAATTACGCGTAGCTTGACTGCAGAATGTCGTGGATGCAAAGCAAGAAGCGTTGTTGCTTTTCCTCATTAAGAACCGAGCTTTCAGCCGGAAGGCAACAAACGGGGACTAAATGGGTAGTGACGCTCGGCTCATACCTGCCAGAGAGAAGCGCTGTTAGCTTCCAGATTACGTGGATCGCTGCTTAGAATGAGCCGAGGCTTTGTTTTTATAGATTCATGCTCGATACATAGGAATAACTGTAGGATCCTGGTAAAAGTATTAACTTTACAGAGAAGCAGGAACTGGACGAAGCCGTGTGCGGGTTTGGGTTTGCTCCTGGTTGGACTGATGACTCTGGACTAGGTGTGTGTTGTCTGTCCGGAGACACACTGGGCGTCGGTGCAGCGTGTGAAAGAGGAATAACGGATGATTGTGGAACGACCACTTAAATCCCGTTCATCATGGAGTCAGTGAACAGAACGGAAGAAGTGTCCTACGTTCATTTCTGTCGTTTCCCAAGGATGGGAAGAAGATGAAGTCGCCTTGACCTTTGACCTTTCCTCACCAGCGTTCCGCAGACATAAGTTCCACTCTCCTACAGATTCTCTGTGATTACCCCGGAGATCCTGTAATATTTGAGTCTGTCTGCACATGTGGTAACCCTTGGTAACCCACTGCTCCACGGACTGAAGCTAACTGCTGCTAACCGCTGCTTTCAGTACAGCGAACCACAGCAGTCAAATGTCTCCTTACGACACCGAGTGGGCTTCTGTGGCTCAGGTGGCTTTTTGACAAGTAGAATTCCTCTAGGGGTTCCACAGGGCTTAGTTTTTGGGCCATTGCTTTTTGCACTTCCTGTGGGTGAACCCACTGCCGTGTGTTCTATCATCTAAGGAAACTGTCAGCGGTTAAATCTTTTCTCTGCAGGCAGCAGTCATTCATTTCATCAAGGCTGGATTACTCATTACTTTCTTTATGTTTTAAGTTTAAAGGGCTTTATAAGTAAAGCTGAGTCTGCAGCCTCACTTTCACCGGAGCAGATGCAGAAACACACGTGGCGTGTGACTGACTGTGGGATGCTGTTAGCAGTAGCTCTTCTTGTGTCGTGGTGTTAAATGTGTCGCTGATTAGTTTTGAAGGAGAACAAATGTAATTATGTGGAGCGTAACATCTGCTAATAAATATTAATTGGAAGTATTGGCCTGTCTCCAAGTGAAAAGTGACCTTCTCCCCCAGCAGTGACTGAGGTCAGAACACGGTGATGAGTCGGCGGATGAATACGTTGTCTCCGGCTGCTTTATCGTCACGGTGACGTTTTTGCTGAGTGGGCGTTCTCTGAGGCTCACACCTGAAAACACAGACGTCTGTGCTCGTTGGATCCTCTGTCTGTTCGCCACAGTGCGGCGGAAACCACGTGTTAACGTGATGTGCTCTGTTGGTTCACGGTGAATCAACTCTTAATATTAGTGGAGAAAAGTGCGCATTCATTTGCATTTTGTTTTGCCAGCTTTCTCAAAGCATGCTAAAAATGTCAGCTTCATGTTTATTTAGGTGTGTGTGTGTGTCTCTGTGTGTGTGTGTGTGTGTGTGATTTTCAGACTCCTAGCGCTGGGACACCCCTGGTGTGGGGGACGGGCTGGGTGCTGCAGCTGGGAATCGATCCTGCTACCTCTGCATCCCAGCCCTCTGCCTTAACCACTGAGCTACCAGGCCGCCCACAAGCCCCCCCCCATCATTGGCGTGTTTCTCCAGCATCAGGTGAACATAATGAGCCAATACGCTGCCTGCTTCTTGTTGCTTCTAGTATGTGGTGCACGTGTTGCTGTTTTTCCTTTTCAGAGATTAAGCAGAGATGTAAACATCCCGAACTCAGAGGACCTATGGTTACCCAAGGTTTTCTAAATGTTTCTGGAGTTAAAGTGTTCAGTCATAGACACAAGGTCAGAATACGTCTGACGTTCTCCATCCCACCGGTTCTAAACCTCAGACCCAGTTGTACGGTCGGAGCTCAGCAATAGACCTAAAAATCCGTTCTCATTCTTAAAAACACAGCCTTCTCTCTTCTACGCAGGTTCACTTTCACGCCAGACCGGTTCCTGAAAACTTCCAGCTGTTCGGCTTGTTTCTATTGTACCCACCCACCCCCCCCCCCAGCTGTGTCTGCAAGGTCTTACAATTTCGCCTCTCGCTGTTGTATAATAAAGAAACGGAGGAAAACTGCGTGTGTCTCAGCGTAAGGCGGCGATGCTACGGCTAAAATACAAAATAAGAATTTCAGACTTTCTGAAACAAAGCTTGTTCTGAACCAGTGTGTTTGTGATGTATGCATCTGTCGGGACCTGGCATCTGCTCCTTCCACCATGTGTGACTCGTATCTCCTTCTTTCTGAATCAGCGAATATTGACCTGAAACGCTCGTTTATGAACCATCAGCCCTCACACAGCGTTTTATCGTCCGTGTTCTCCTGTAACTTACAGCTATCAACGCGTGTGAGCAGGGAAACCAGCGCTGTCCCAACCTGAGGCCGTGTTTCTCCTTTGGGGCTCCGCCCGCTTATCGTCCTGCAGCGAGCTCCTCCCCCTCCTCCTGTCAGACGCAACACGACCAGAGGCGGAGTCCCGGACTCCTCCCCTCCTGAGTTGGGACAAACGGTGTCTGTGGACTTTTCAGTCTCGTTGCTGCATCCGTCACATTTGACACCCCCCCACCCCGGTGAAAGCCCATTGGCCCACAGATGTTATGTCAGTGTTTGTCTGAAGCAGGGAAATGATTTGATGCCACCTCCACCCCTTTCCTCCACCTTGACGCCCTTGTTGCGTGGAGCTTGTATACTTTCCAGACTCAGTGACGTCCACCACCCATAATCCTTTGCTGGTGTCTCGTGGGGGATGAAGAACACAAACAGTAATTACAGTCCAGATATTTTTATGTCTGACAGACGTTTCTATGTTTGGCTGAATCGATTCAGAATCCCCCCAAACGAGAAACGACCTCTGGAACAATCAGTGTTAAGGTTTCTCTTGTCCTCGTCTTCAGGAACAGAAGGAAGTCGAACGAGAAGCTGCTTCTGCCAAAGAGAGAGTGGTTAAGTCAGGTCTCCGTGTGAATGAGCTGCACACGCCAGCGTCGTGGTCACAGGTCACACGGTTATGAAATCATCCTGTAACCCAGGAGTTCCCATCACATGACCACCTGATGGACTCTCCGGAGCTCTCTGGGCTCCTGGGTGGAGGGGCTCTTTATGCGTGCAGCACCTCATTAAGGCAGCCTAATGAGGAATGTCTGCATCCAGCTTTTCTCCAACAAGTGGAAGCTACGCAGAGAGCGACGCGCGCAGACCATTAGTGCTAAATGTCAGCTGACGAGTGACGAAGCTTTCTTCCTCTTGGTGGTGGGGGCTTGTACTCTGCAGGTTAATGACTGTTTGACCTGTAGGAAAACATGCAGGAAGCAAAACGAGCTTCTCCAGCATCTCGTCCAGCGTGTCAGCCCCCCCTCTAAATGTTGTAGGTTCGTTTTCATTCGCTGACTCATGAACGCCATGTGTTCGTGTTCACAGTGAACCAGCTGAGCTTTTCTCTATAACGAAATGTTACGTGTCCTCTTCAGACGAGACACAGAGTCTCTTCGTCTCCATGGCAACGAGCAGTTGGAGCGTCTCTGCGTGTCCGTGTGTGCTTCTGTTTGTCTGTGAGCTCCGTGCAGAAACGAGCCCAAGTGGTTTGTCTCCGCTTTTAATTACAGACATTTTATGCGATCTTTAACGATCTAAATGGAGATTTCGCCGGTCTGGGAGAGAGCAGGGAGGATCCTGAACACAGAACCCCGTCACCTGCTGATACACACGGACCCACCAGAACCTGCTAACCAGTCTGCTCACCGCTCAGTAAGGAGACGGATGCATGCAGAGTCCATACTGTGGCATCACCCTCTGGTTCTGGACGTTACTGACAGCGTCTTGTTTACCTGTAGTGCTTCCAGCTGGACCGGCGTGTTGCAGCCTACTGGTCCGGACAGCCCGTCCTCGGCAAGGCGGGACGATCCCCCGAGCACTGATTGACACAAATACCCGTTGAGCTGGTGCTGAGAGAGAAGGCCCGCGTACAGTCAGCGCCGAGCTTCGCTGTGGATTCTAATGAGGGTAGGACCATCACATCTGTGCTGTCAGAACCTGCTGGAGCAGACAGGAAGCTGGTCTCGGTGGAACAGGCGGAGGTGAATTGGAAATGAGTACGGAACCGTCCCTCAGAGCGTTTAGTTACACGTCTGCTCGTTTTCTCAGCTCGGTGAATGTTTGCAGTTCGTTAGATTGAAAAGGAATTACGTCGGCGGGGTGTGAGGCGCGGACGTTCAGAGCATTTAATGGCAGGAAACATCAACGAGAGCATCTCAGACCTCAGGTGCATCTGAACCTAATAAACAGAAACCTGCTTAAACACTGGGTCAAACAGAACCTTCTGTTTCCTGGTTGAGATTCCATAAGTGTATAGACGTGAAAGACATTTCCAGCCTCTCAGTATTCTGGACGGGTCCCAGCTGAGCAGGCAGCGTCTGCAGCCGGTCGCCGGGGCAGCTCCCACTCTCCTCAGCAGCGTCTGAACTATGAAATCTCTGCTAAATCTCTGGCCTCCTCCACAGGTCGCCTCCAGCGCCGCAGCGCAGCTGTGCGAGAACAAAGAACCCGGAGAAAATCATTAAAATGTGATTTCTCCTCTCAGCTGAGAGAGGTGCAGCAGGAGGGAGGGGTGTGGACGGAGCTGTGGCGTGATCACTTATACTTCATGAACACATTTAACGAAGGTGACGGTACCCCTGCTGACAGGAGCGGGTCACTCTGGGCCGGGTCTGTCAGAAAACTGCCTCGTGATGTTCACATGTAAATGTACTGTGACACACCACACGCTGCTTCTGTGTTTGAGTGAACGTACAGAGACGTCTCCCTCCAGACTAACTGGTCACTGGTGAATCTGCTTCCTGCTCGCCAGCGTCGCACCGCCAACGTGACACTCGGAGGGCTCCTAATTACACCTTAAACCCAGCCCCAGCACAGCTCACGGCGCTGCCTACGATGATTCGGACTCCCTGCCGAGCTCGTGAGGTGGAGCCAGGAAGCTAATGAGCTTCCTCCCGAAGAAATGTCAGAAAGGTTTTCAGAGCAAAAAGCTTGAGGCTCGTTGGTGTTTGAAACGTCTACGAGGAGGAATCATCGGCCCGCTCTGTGTCCGGACAGGATCCGTCTCTGCGTGACTCTCACTGGATCAGAACGTTTCAGACTCCTCTAACGGGACAGGTGAAGTGAAGGAACAGGCCACTGGACCCATGCATCGCCACTAACCCTTCATGTAACATGTCTCCAACCTGCTGGTGTCGTCACATCATCAGAACCCAGAGCGTCCTTTACTCTCTTTAAATTAGAGTATTTTTATTTGCCTCCCCCGCAGGGATGCTGCAGGTTGCTAGGCAACCCGATAAACACATTGTGGTGCCTTCATCCAGATGGAGGCGGCCGATAAAAATGCTGCAGCTTCCTCCTCTCAGACCCGTTGACACTGAACCAGTGTGTCTGTCTAAAAACGCAGCCTGAGCCTCCGTCATCCGACACTTCTGTATGAAGCTAGTAGCACAAGCAAGTTTACTCGCTCTCTGTCCGGTTCTAAACCCAGCTTGGAGTCCTGGTGGTTCCTGTGGCACTGAGCTCCTGGGAAAACCCAAAATTGACTCGCTGTGAGACCAGTCCGGGTTTCATACGTCCAGGTCTCGTTTGGTCCAGTTTCCATTGGTTGTAAATGTTCCGTTCCCTTGACAACAGATCTGAGCGCGACTCCAGCTGCGTGACTCTGCAGGGACGGAGCCACGATACCTTCGTCCCACCTGTGACCCGCTGAGCTCGTGCTTCAGCAGAACCCGACCTTGCTGTTGATCCGTCAGCGTTCTCTGTAATTAAAGCGTTCAGAACCTGAACGTCACGCCTGTCGGTATTTTAAGTGCAGGGTTATAATCATGTCGCGTCCCCCGGGTCTCTGAGTCTCAGTCGTCTCAGAACCGGAAAGTGAACCGTCTGACTTTTGAACAAACTGCTGTGAAACATGTGCATGAACATTTTGAAGGAGGCTTCAGAGTTTGGATTTGCTTCGTCCTCTTATTCTTTTCATCCAGAGACAGAAGCAGGACCAGTGACTTACAAACCAATCAGACGCTGCATCAGCAGGAGGGTTTGGTCCTGGACCACAGGGAGTATTTACAGGGTCCTGATGGAAAACATCCTGGAGAAAGATGCTATCTGGCTTTAGTTTGTGGGAGCTGGTGGAACCGTCACGTGACTCGAGCAGAACCAGGAGGAGCTGCTCACAGACTCTAAGTGTGTTTCTCTCACAGGACTCGACCTGCACTGACATGAACACACGGCAGGAATAGTTTCATCTCCTCGTGTTGGAAAAGCTGGAACCAGAGTTGGACACGTTTGAGTTTCAGACGGTCGCTGTCTGTCCCCAGGACACCGAGCAGAGCTTTAGCTTTTCTTACGGGATAAAAACTTCTCTGTTTCCTTTGTGAACACACGCTTTGGTCTCTGTTAAAGGTCTTCACCCTGCCTGAAGCCTGCGGTTCTGTTGGTTCCTCTGTGCTGAGTGGTTCTGTGCAGAGTGAGCGTCACAGGTTTCATCTCCAGCAGAGACCAGATGAAGACTGTCTGCAGCAGGAGGAAGAAAGGCTGCGTCACTGCTGCTGGACGCTCCTCTTCCCTCAGTGAGGAACAGGACGTGCAGACGGTGTGGTTTGGTCCTGGCGTGTTCGTGTGGCGCTGCAGAGATGCTCGTGTCCTCATTTCTTCTGCTCTGCTGCCCCCTAGTGTCGACATGAATCCTATTCAAGCAGAACCTGGTGGGAAACCTTTACTCTGATGTGTTTTCTTTGTTACAGACAGTTCCAGGGACAGAACCAAACCTTGAACCCACCAGAGTCATGTGACATGAACCGTCCCTGTCCTCCTGTGTTGTTCTACCTGGATCCCTGTGTGGGACTTGACTGGAAGGAACGAGGCAGTAACGGTCTTGCTGGTCTCCGTTAAGCTGTGCGCTCGTTATTAATCTAGCTTCAGTGGTGTCGACCTCGACCTCGACCTGTGCTCAGAGACACAAACGGAGAAACGAGTCTGAGTTAGGAGGAGCAGTTAACTTGACCAGAGAAAGTGAAGTAAAACAGCTACGAGAGAGATGCGTCATTCCAGAAATAGATTTGACCACAGGAGTGAGCTTTAGGAGGGAACCTGTGGTGAAGACTGGACCACAGATGATGAGGCCCCGAGCATTTCAGGTGACGGAGATCAGCTCAGTGGAAACAAACACGAGTCTGAGGACGTCAACAGGAAGTTCAAAGAAACCACAACGAGCTCCTTTTAGGTTTGTTACACGTGGTTCTTGTTAGAGGGACTAAGATAGACCTCAGAGTCCCCCCCCCCCACACACACACACACCACCAGAAACATCTCAGTCTTGGCTTCATCTGACTGAAGCTGCTGCTTCTCTCTGATGTGATGAGGCCACATGCCGTTTCCATGACGACGGGCAGCTGTGTTTGTCTGCGTGTGGTTTGCTCCTCGCTCTGCCCCCCCCCCAGGTTGTGGTAGATGTGAGGAGCTCTGCAGAGCTCTTACTACCCATGACCCACATTTCCCAGCATGCATCACTCGGGCATTAAAAGAAAGTTTAACTTATAGTTAATACTATACGTGTGGATGAGAAGCAAAGATGTGGACTTGGACCTGGAGACACTCGGCACCATGTTCCACACAGAACCAGGCTGGTCCAGTAGTTTGGTTCGAGCCCGGAACATCTAAAGCTCCTGTGGTCAGAGGCGCCGCGTAGGGACAGGCAAAGCAGGCAATTGCGTAGGGCCCCGAGGCCAAGGGGGGCTCCAGAGGACCAACACGATTTGAACCGCATCAGAACAGCAGTAGTGAGACTGTGAAAACAGGTCATTGACAGCAGCACTGTCAGCAGCTCTTATTATTGTGTTTTTTTATTACTATTTATCTATTTTATCTAATAATTTTGTTTATTTTAATGTTGAAATTTGCCTATTGGTGCTTTTTATTAGAAATAAAGATTTATTTAATAAAGTAAAATTAGTTTTTTGCTGTTCTTTATCAGCATTCACAATTTTAGTTTTAAGATACGATCACAGTGTTGTCAGTGTCAGTGTTGGACGTATAGGCTACGTATGATAGAACCTAGTTTAAGGGCCCCCTTGGAATCTTAGCCTGGGGCCCCAAGACACCCCTGCAGCGCCTCTGCCTGTGGTGTAGAAGGAGTTAACACACGTGCAGAGGAAGGAGGAAAAGTCGAGGAGAGACGGGAGGAAACGAAAGGAGGAGTTATGAGCCCAGGAACCCGCCTCCTCGTGTTCTCCCCACAGCGTGTCCTGGTGCGCTCCAGCTCGTGCCAGCAGCTCGTGCCAGCAGCTGTTCAGACAGACAGCGACTCTTTCTGAGGAGATTCGTGTGGCTGTTGTGAGGAGGAGCCGTGAGGAGCCTTCAGCATCCGCAGCTCTCGAATCTTCTTCTTCGTCCTCCTCCTCCTCCGTTGGTTCCGCGCGCAGCGGAGCGATGGACGCGCTGCGCCCGGAGCGCGGCGCTCTGCGCCGGCTCTGCCTCTGCGTCCTGTTGGGCTTCACCGTGTCCAGCTCCGCGGGCTGGGACCTGGTTCTCCTCCACACCAACGACGTGCACGCCCGGGTGGAGGAGACCAGCGAGCACTCGGGGAAATGCGGCAGCAGCGACGCGTGTTTCGCCGGCGTGGCCCGCAGAGCCACGAAGATCAAGGAGGTCCGCGGAACCGAGACCAACGTGCTGCTCCTGGACGCGGGGGACCAGTTCCAGGGGACCGTCTGGTTCAACTACTACAAGGGGGCCGCGGCTGCGCACTTCATGAACAAGCTGAAGTACGATGCCATGGTAAGAGGGGGGGGGGGCATGTCTGTCTCATGTGAGCTCCAGCTGATTTGGACATTCCTGTATCTCAGGGGCAAAGGTCCCGTCTTAGTTTTCAGATGGACACACAATTGTCTTTTTGTCCTGCTCCTCATCACGCTCCCCTGTCTGGATCAGAGTGGTTCTTCTCCTCACAGCTCACAGAGGAGGCAGAGCTCCGGTCTCAGGACGTCTTCTCAGACCCGTAGCTGATGTTAGTTATCTTCATGTCCTGAGCTCCAGTCGTCCATCTCTTCCTGTTCAGTACTTAACTTCTGCAGATCACACACAGAACTCATGTGATTCCCATTTTCTCCTTCTTCGTGTGGGATGGAGCGGGCGGAGGTGCAGCTGCATCTAACCCCTCCACTCCTTAGAAGTCCCCACAACAGGAGACATTTCCTGTGCAGAGATCAAACACCTCCATCAGACCTTTCTACACATTCTGTTGTAACACGAGGAAAGGTTCTGTTCACAGACGGTAGGTGCAGATGCTGCTGCTGCTGCTGCTCCCTGTCCTGGAAACAGTAGTTAGTCACAGCTCAGGTTGAAAGCTGCGTTGTTTCGCTGCGTGAAGGCGACTTTCTGCCAACTTCCTCAACTGTTCTCAACATTTTCAGGCTCTTGGAAATCACGAGTTTGACAACGGCGTGGAGGGACTCATGAAACCGTTCATGGAGCAGATCGAGTGTCCTGTTCTCAGCGCCAACATCAAACCAGACGACACTCTGTCCCCAACATTTGGACTCACTTATCAACCTTATACGGTCCTTAATGTTAACGGGGTGAAGGTGGGCGTGGTGGGATACACCTCACGGGAAACGCCTGCTCTGTCCAAAACTGGTGAGTGGACGAGTTATGTTGAGTGTCTGCCAGTCAGACACACACACACACGCAGACACACAGACACACAGAGAGAGAGAGACACACGCAGACACAGAGAGAAACACACACACAGACACAGAGAGAGAGACACACACACAGACGCACACACACGCAGACACACACACACACAGAGAGACACACACACACACAGACACACAGATGAGCCGGGCCGGGCCGGTGTTTCCTGACCCGTGTCCGGTCCTGCTCCGTTATCGGCCCCTGAAGGCTCAGCTTTATTGGGGAGAGCGAGTTTTTCCACTGCTGCTGAACCGTTTCCTGTCTCAGGCTAATGACTAATATCAGGCTAGTTGATGCATGCTAAGCTGTTTCTATGGTAACAAGTCCTCAGACTAATCCAGCCGGGTGTAATTACAGTCTGAATGTGAGAATCGGAGTCTGCTTCCTGTCACCAGGTCCACACCTGACGTTCGAGGACGAGGTTTCTGTCCTGAAGCCGCTCGTGAGGAAGCTGGAGACGCTGGGAGTGAATAAGATCATCGCGCTGGGTCACTCCGGCTTCACCACGGACAAGGAGATCGCCAGAAGGGTGGGCGGGGTGGACATCGTCATCGGGGGCCACAGCAACACCTTCCTGTACACGGGTAGGTGGTTCCAGCTTTTAGCACCCCCTGGCTGCCTCCAGAGTTCTGGAGATTTTCTCAGTTCCTCGTTGTTTTCCAGGAGCGCCTCCCTTTCCTTCTTCCGAAGTTCCTGAAGGTACTTATCCGGTCCTGGTGGACTCGGACGACGGACGGAAGGTTCCCGTGGTGCAGGCCTACGCCTTTGGAAAATATCTGGGAAAGTTGAAGGTGACCTTTAACGAGGCCGGAGACGTGGTGAAATACACAGGAAACCCGATTCTGCTGGACAGCAGCATTGAACAGGGTAAGGAGAACACCTCCACCTGCCCCCATCCAAAAAGGAAACGAGCTGTGAGATGCAGAACACTCGGTTCCTGCTTCTTCTGGTGTGTTTTAGAACTATTTTAGGAAACGGGTTCAGAAACAAACGTCAGTCACAGTTTCCTATAATCTCACCCTGCTCCTATCAGGCCTCCGTTGTAAAGGTCGTCCCGCCCATGTTCGGGGTCTGACTGACCTCGGATCAGGTTGAACTCTCTGCTGAAAGTAAAACCAGGCTTAAAAAACTCGCTCTGAATTCATGTCGTCCAGATCCAGAGATCCTGGCGGATGTGCAGGAATGGAAGAAAAGTCTCGCCAACTACTCGGCTCAGGCGGTTGGAAAAACGTTGGTGTTCTTGAATGGGACAGCTAAGGAATGCCGTTTCCGGGAATGCAACCTGGGAAATCTGATCTGCGACGCCATGGTAAGAGTTTCTTCATGTTGGGTTCTGGTGTGTGGGCTGGAAACCACCTACAAACTCCAACAGGTTCTGTCAGACTCTACAGCTGTGCAGACATCTGTAGACGTAGACTAGGGGTGGAGTAGGTATTAGCCACTATAAGTCAGACCCGTGTTGGCTCCGTCCTACAGGTCGATAACAACATCCGATTCTCAGACGGCGTCCAGTGGAACCCCGTCGGCGCCTGCTTACTGAACGGAGGAGGTGTCCGGGCAGCTATCGACGAGCGTACGAAGAACGGTACGACATAAAAACTGGTGGTCAGACGACGGGAAGGTGCTGGTGACATAACGTGGTTAAACCGCGCTGCTGTGTCGTGTGTAGGTTCGATCACCATGGAGGACCTGATCTCCGTCTTGCCCTTTGGAGGAACCTACGACCTGGTGCAGCTGAGAGGCTCCACGCTGAGGAAGGCTTTCGAACACTCAGTGAGACGATATGGACAGAGCACCGGGGAATTCCTACAAGTGTCTGGTATCCGTCTCGATAAGTTCTCAGCTGTCGCTTTGTTAGATCACTGCTGCTAGTAGCTCCCTCCTCTCACCCGGACCCATCGAGGCTTCTTCTCTCAAAGACTGTCTCCTGCTTCTGCTCCAGTGGGACTGTTGTTTTGGGAAGTAATGGTCACCTCGTGTTCTTCTGATTCCTGTGAATGTCTCCGGGAACAAATGTGTCACTGGTCTAGAATGAACTGGTTTTGGTTGAAGGTCATTGACCTCTTGTGCCGACAGTGGCGTCTGTACCAGTGTTAGACTTTGACCGTTTCCCTATCTGCCCCCAGGATTTCGTGTAGAGTTCGACCTGTCCCAGCCTCCGGGTCGTCGCGTGCAGAGCCTCCGCATCCTCTGCACAAGATGCCGCGTTCCTCGCTACGAACCGGTTCAGGCTCAGCAGGTCTACACGGTGGTGCTGCCGTCCTACTTGGTGACGGGCGGAGACGGATTCTCCGTAATCGCAGACGAGATGCTCAAACACGACAGTGGTGCGGCTTTTTTTACCTTCTTTGTCGGAGATGTGTTTTCTTTTACACACTTATTTTCTCTTTCTGTTTCTTTCAGGGGACTTGGACATTTCGGTTGTGTCCGGCTACATTTCAAAAAGGCAGCAGGTTTATCCGACTGTTGAAGGGCGGATCAAGATTTTTAACTCGGCACCAGGACTACACAGACTTCCTGCCCCACTGGTTTTACTGGGGCTGCTCTGGACTCTGTGGGAGCATATAAGTTCTGGTGGATGAACGTTTCTGACCTTTAACCATTGTTTGAATCTTCTACTGGACCAAACTCCCAGAAATCTGTACTGAACAGTGAATTAACCCTTTTGTAGAAATGTGAAGTAAATCACTTTTTACCTTTGACCTCGTGTTTCTCGTCATTTCCTGCTACAACGTGCTGAGAACTCGTCTCATCACTCGTTTTTCATTTCCTTTCCTTTTAAGAAGCACATTCATTTAACGCTGCTGCCAACTCCTCAGAGACGCTCCTCCGTGGAGCCCGAGTCCAGTCAACAAGGCCCGCTCTGTGTGAGGGAACTCCTGAACAATGTTAATGCTCGGAAACGGACACGCTGCCAAACAAGCTGCTGCTGTCCCTCTTTGTGCGGCAGCTTTCAGAGCAGCACGTCGTCGCTGTCCGACACAAACACCCTGAACTCTGGGTTGTTGCCGTGGAAACTCAATCTGCTGCAGGTGTTTTTTCTTACAGGCATTTCTTCTGTGACATCACGAGCATCCTCATGTTCAGCAGAACATAAAACGTTTGAGCTGTTTGAAATGTGTTCTGGTGAAGGTTTGTTGGAGAAAGAAGCCAAACAGACGTCATAAATATCTCTGGTTTTATTAGTGCATGATGAACATTAGAAAGTAGAGCTGGTCCCGGAGTCTTTGGGAAGAGTCGTGAAGGGTCCAGGATCCAGGATGTGGAAACTGGATGTAGTGCTGAGGTCAGATGATAAACGTCTCTCTTGGTGCCTGCTGGGAAGAAAACAGCTGCATCAGAAACCTGCTGTGGGGGAGGAGGGGGGGGCTGGTTCCTGGTACAGGAGGCGTTTTCTGTTTCACTTCGTCTTAATCTGGATCTCTGGTTAAGGTCTGAGGGATCTTTTTGTTTTGCTCGTTGGAGCCAGAAGAAAAGATGGTGAACAGCTGGTTGTGTTGAGGGGTGGAGTTACTCCTCCGTCACCCGCTTACCTTGAGCTCAGGAAACAGCTCCTGCACGGCGACGTCCAGCAGGACGTACGTCATCTGAGGAGACACGGGTTGAGTCAGAGCTGGCGTTGGCTGCAGCGGCGCCGTCTCTCTGCGGATTCTCTTACCTGCTTGTTGAGGAGCGGCTGCTGCAGAGCGTCGAACAGGAGCCGGATTCCTTCGTATCTGGCCTCCTCCCCGATGCACTTCACCACAAGCTCTGAAAACAACATGTTCACACTGGTGATAGTGCTTCAGGCCCTGATGCACACAGCTACCAGGAACCAGACCCGCCATGCGATAAGACGTTTCTCCCTGTTCTCCTGTAACTAAACATTTTACAGAACAGAAACTGATGCTGTTTTATCCCACGCACTAAAGTCGGAGCTGTGTGAACCGAAACTTTTCTTTGTGCAACATCAGGGAAGAATCTTGGGCCTGGTTTTTATAACCGCCTCCTAATTTAGCAGAAGAATTCAGAGCGTCCCTCCAGACGGGTAATTAAAGGCACATTTTTCTGGGACTGAAGCAAACAGGAAGACTTTCCTGAGCCGAGGTCTCAGCAGAGCGTCAAACTGACCTGGTAAATACTTCATCATCTCCTCAAACGTCCGCTTGGCTCGGGCTTGTTTGTCCCCAGTGGTCCGGTCCACACCGCTCTCACAGAACACGGCGTCTGCAGGACAACACGGCGATGCAAAGAAAACGGAATTCAGCGTTAGGACGTTTTTCCTTTTGTGAAGAGAAGGAAGCTGTCGCTGCTTCACAGAGTGTGTGTGCGTGTCCCCGTGTGTCCCCGTGTGTCCCCGTGTGCGTAACATTAAGGCTGAACTCAGGAAGAGAGTCATCGACTGAGGTGGAAAGAAGATGAGAAAACGGCGTCTCTCGCCGTGGACAGACTTAACGTTTGACCTTCTCACCTCTGAGCTGCGTGATGAGAGACACCACGCGGTGCTCCTGGAGGACGTGCTCCAGCTTGGACTGCATGTAGTGGTCCATGTAGGTCTCAAAGGTGTCCTTGAACAGGATTCTCCCAGCGGACAGGATGTGATGCAGGAAGTCGGACATGTTGAACACCGTCCGTCCTGTACATGACGTTGGAACATGAGGCTGCGTCTGTGCTGAGAGAGCGGTGGTCTGAGGCGAACGTTAGCTGCAGCTTACCGATGTACATCATGTAGTCGAACATGCCGTGCACCGCGACCTTCTGCAGGAAGTAGTTGGTGTTGTGTCTCTTCTCTGCTGAACCCTCAGACAGGTTTGCGTTGTTCTGAAACAGGCTGTTGAAGAGCTGCAGAAGAAGCACAAGAATCTGTCACAGACCACAGAGCAGCACAGCTCGTTTCATTTTTTATTGGGCGAGTCAGGACAAGAACTGATGACTATGATTGTTTATTAGCTTATGCACATTGGGTCTCATTCATCGAGCCGTTTCCATGGAGATAAACAGGAAGCCCTCGCTCACCTTCTTGTTGTTCTCTGCAGAGGGGCTGAGGATCGTCAGCTCGGGACGGCTGGGTTTGGGTTTGGCCGACTCGCAGGAGTTAAAGAAGGACTGGATGAAAGGCTCCAGATTCTGTCCTCTCTGCAAAAAAAAAGGAATCCTGCAGCTCACAGAACACGATCAACAGGAAGATGTAATCAGACGATGACGTTGGACCCACAGCTCAGCAGCAGGATAACCCCCCACACACACACACACACACACACACACACACCCTGAGCTGCAACTACTACAACAACAACGAGTTTCTCATTCCTGCAGCTGCTCTGTCTCCTCCCCCTCTGACTTACTTCATCGAGCTGCGCGCGTACGTGACCTGAGACGGGCCTAAGACAACACAGGAAGCAGGGAAGCGCAGGAAGGACTCACCTCTTTTATCAGCTTCCCTGGCACCGACTTAAAAATCTTCCCTGTGAAACAAACAGGAAAAACACACTGATTGAACCTGGTCTGAGCAACATGCTGCGGCGGCTCAGATGATCGTTCATAGCGGCTGATCGGTACCGAGGTTGACATCGGGCAGCATCCTGTCCAGGAACTGAGACTCCATGCTGTGAGGAGACAGGAAGTCTGCCAGCAGCTGACTGTTGCTGAGCTCTGCGTGCTGCAGGAGTCTCTGCAACACAGACACAGCACAGGTTCAACACGTTAGAGGCGCGAGCCGCTCTCAGGTTATACTGCCCCCTAGTGTGAGGCTGTGGCGCACCTGTAGGTACTCTTCAAACTCCTCCCTTTTGGATGCGAGAAACTCGAGATTCTTTGGTCCAATGATTCTCTTGGATGGAAGTTGTGCGTCTGCGAATGTTCCTGGAAACAACGGAGGCGTGAGTCAGAGCGGAGGAAACAGAATCAGCATGTTTGGTACGTGGCAGTGCTACCGTGGAATTCAGTCAGTTTGGACTCCAGCACATAGAACTCCAGGTATCTCCTTAGCACCGACCAGCTCTCCGCTTCATGGCCGACTGCGTGGGGGAAGGAGAACGGGGTTTAGTGCCGTCTGGGACTCAGCGGCGCCTCCCGTCCAAACCGTCCCTCGCTGCTCACTCACCGTCCTTCCTGTCGTTGCGTTGGACATCGATGCAGAAGACGGGGATCTTCTCCCTCTTGGCCTCGTCGTCACACAGGTCTATGTAGGGGATGGCGATGGTCCAGGCCGACAGGTTCCTCTGGATGCCTGCTGTGCTGGACGGCTCAACGGGGGAGTCGTCCTCCATCACAACGGTCGCCTCCTCCACCTGCAGCGGGACACGCCACCGGGAGTGATGAATGTTTTCTCCGTTGTCTCGTGTTTAGGATTCAGCCTCACCGCTGTGGGACTCACCGCGTCATCCTCGAGCTCGTTCATGGCGCTGGGGGGCAGCATGGCGCCCTCCATGGTCGTGCTCTTGAACACACCTTTGATTTTGCTGCCGATTTTGCTGATGCCGGACGACTCTCCTCGTTTAGACAAGTTTCTGTCAGCAGCAGAGGAACATGCTCATCATTTCTACTTCTTCATCACAGAGAAGGTGCATCAGTCATGCAGCGGACATGCTTCTCCATCCACAGGCTGCAGCAGCAGGACTCACACACACACACACACACACACACACACACACACACACACACACACACACACACACACACACACACACACAC
>JAUMTR010000016.1:15733199-15764051 GCA_032270685.1 Microctenopoma stevenorrisi
CACACACACACACACACACACACACACACACACACACACACACACACACACACACACACACACACACACACACTGTTCAGCATGAGGTTAAAGTGCAAAGCATCAACGGGGAGCAGACACACACTCAGGATTCATCCTGCAGCGTCACGTCCAGCGTCTCCGTGCTCTGTAACGCACGCTGTAACACGTTGAAGACCTACTCACCTGTTCTCCTCTGAGCTGAAGCTATTTCTGAAACAACATGCACAAGCAGCTGATGACCTCAGAGGGGGGAGCCGCTGCGAGAGCAAAAACCTTTGACCTGAACATTTATTCTGAGGCGAAGCAACTAAAAACAGAAACACGTAAAACTCAATGACTGAGAATTTACTGATTCGACGCTTTCTATCACGAAACGACACTTTTAGCATCCACTAAAAGATAAAGTCATCATCAGTATAAACACGTTTCGTTTCCCCTCATTCTCTGATCACGTGATGCACATCACAAACCTGCTGATTCTTGAGTTCCTTGTTGGAGACTCTGCTCCTCTCAGCAGGTATCTGAAGTACTGAAGCCAGAGGAGAAACACAGTCGGTGCACGAATCCAGAAACGTGCTAAGAGTAAAACATGCACGCACACAGAGACACACACACACAGAGACACACACACACGCACAGAGACACACACCCACGCACAGAGACACACACCCACGCACACACGCACACAGAGACATGCACACAGAGACACGCGCACAGAGACACACACACACGCACACAGAGACACACACACACGCACAGAGACACACACACACAGAGACACACGCACACACACGCACAGAGACACACACACACGCACAGAGACACACACACACGCACAGAGACACACGCACACACGCACACAGAGACACACACACACACACACAGAGACACACACACACAGAGACACACACACACAGAGACACACGCACACACACACAGAGACACACGCACACACACACAGAGACACACACACAGAGACACACACACACGCACAGAGACACACACACAGAGACACACACACACGCACACAGAGACACACACACACACACAGAGACACACACACACACACAGAGACACACACACACACACAGAGACACACACACACACGCACACAGAGAGACACACACACACACACACACACACACACACACAGACACACACACACACACACAGAGACACACACACACACACCTAAAAGCAGTGGAGTCACTGAGCACGTTTGTGCTGTCTTACTTCGTCGCTGTGACAGAACATCGGGGTGAAGACTCTCTCCAGCAGAGACAGGACGTGTTCGTACGCCTCGAACAGGCAGGGCATCGTCTGCAGCTTCACCACACCAGCGTACGGACCTGCAGCGACTGAGAGGAGAGATGGTTTGGTTCAGGCAGTAGAGCGGGAAACGTTCTTCCACGTTTCTCACCGTTCCTGATCTGCTCCACGATGGCCGAGTCAAAGCTGATCTTGTCGATGCTTTCGTCCAGGCAGTAGGTGTGGTATATGTGCAGCACCTCGCTGTGTAACCGCTGCAGCTCCGAGTCGCTGAGCTCCGGCTTCAGGATCTTATCATTAAACTCCTCTGCAGGAAACAGCAACAGGTTCTAAACACTCACAACAAACCAGGAGCCTCAGCGTCCAAAACGTGCAGCGACGGGATTCTTCTCACCCACAGCGAGGCAGAACTGCAGCACATGCACAGCTCCTTCCTGCTTCAGGAAGTTCATGAAGCGAAAGAGCAGATCCTGCTGCTTCCTGATCTCCTTCAGCTCCAACTTCAGCACCTGCAGGAGCAGAAAGATCGGGTCATTCGCCCAGCCCAGCGTCTCCGTCTCCTCACACACACACACACACACACACACACGCAGAGCAAGATACCTACAGACTGCTTCTTGTTGCTCACATCATATTTCTGTAGAAATGGAACCAGGGCAGATGGAGGTTCTGTGGCTGGTTCTGGCTGGAGACAAATCAAAACCAAAATGAACAAGACGACCTACACGCGGACAAAAATCCACATTTATCAGGAGGTCGTGGTGCGTCTCACCTACCGGAGTGTTGTCAACAAATATGAGCACCATGAGGTTCACAGTGTCCTGCACCAGGAAGAGGAAGAGGAAGAGGAGGGAGGACGGAGTGTTAGGCACCAGGAGCAGAGGGAGACCAAACGAAGTAACACCAACAACCTCTACTCACAGGATCAGCCATGAAGTCCATGGTTGGGAGGATGACGGAGCCAGTCATGACCTCACGCAGCAACAGAGCCAGAGACCTGAAGACACACAGCGTGCTCTTTACCTCCGACACCAACCGCGGGCGTCGCGGAGGAAGCTGAAGGTCATTGGTGGTCGTGTGGTGGTCTCACCTGCAGTCTGTGGATTTGGGAGGCATGACGTAGGGGAACAGCATCTCCGTCAGCTTCCTGAGGTACAGCAGCTCGTCTTTTCTGCTGTGCAGAGCGACGTGAAGGTCGGCGCCGTACTCGTCCAGAGCCGCCTGCTGCAGACCCTCCACATTCTGCACTACACACACACACAGACCAGAACATGAGCCTCGCCGGTCAAACCCGAGTGGACCTGCGCTTTACCAGACAGCTAGCAGCGAAACGCAGGATCCGTTCCCTCGTCAGGGTCCCGGCACCGACCACCAGAAACCTGCTCTCCGTTCGTACCTTTACCTCGAGCCTTCACAATAATTTCGATGTGCTTCAGTGCAGCTTTCATCACTTTGTCTGCGAACACGGCAGGTACGTCCACCTGCACACAAACAGCACCAACAATGAGACGCTGCGCGGCGCTGGGAGCGACAAAGAGCAGCGCTCACGTCACCTTCAGAGCTCGGCGGACGATCACCGACGCAAAGAAGCGGAAGGTCATCTTCAGCTCGTCGACGCACGCCTCGTCATCTGTGATGTCCCTGAAAGCAGGGCGCAGACCTTATAACGGCGTCTTTCTTCTGTGCCAGCGAGACAATGAACACACGCACACGTCCTCTTACCTGTACCAGGGGTACACAAAGTTCTCCAGAACCAACTCGAACACCTACAGGACAGTAGAGGAGACAGTAACGCATTAAAGACGTCTGTCAACTGCTGATTCGTTGAAGGCAGCGGGTGCGTTTCACCTCTGTTACTGAAGCATCCACTTTTGAGGGAACCTTCAGGTCCAGCCATGGCTGATAGTTTTCCAGCAGCAGCGTCGGCCTGAGAAGATCAGAATATGTACATGTACATATACACACGTATACATCCCAAAGACGTCTCAACATAAACATCCCGCTGCGTGTTTATCTGCTCAGTCCTCCTGTGACGTACCGGTGACGTTTGCACTTGACCTTCCCGCACACGGCGCAGCTGTGGCCCAGAGGAAAAAGCTCCTGCGCCTGTCGCTGCTGGAAAATTAACGAGACACTGATGTCGTCGTACATATTTACACATCTGTTAGCAAAGCCACGACACATCAGGCGGGCCGGAGGGGACTAGAAACAGCTGACATACTTTGTGTCGTGGCTTCATGGTGAAGAGAAAACTTGGGAGAAGAGACTCTGGACCAAGGGAGCAATAGAAGGTGATGACACCAGCCAGGAACGACCAGAAGATCATCAGGATGTGGAGAAACCTGGGGAGACACAGAGCAAGCTGCGTCTAATCTGGACCCACTTCACATGCTCAAAGGGAAAAAGCGGACCTTTGGCTTCACGTGACACGTCGAGCAAAGAGCAGGAGGAAGTCGTGTAGGTGAAATATTACCAACACAAAAATGTCCACAGAACCGCAAAATACAGGACGGTGACGTCACGCCACGGGTCGAGCCTTGGGCTCATAAACCACCACACGGGGGGCAGGTCACCTGTTGAGCAGCACGGTCACGGAGGCCATGGCCAGCAGCAGGAAGCACATCACCGGGTACTGTCGTCCGGCCTCCCGCAGCGCGTCGATCCTCAGGCGCCGCTTCAAGTCCTCCCAGTGACCGACCATGGTGTGTGGGACCTGCGGACACGGAGAGACGCGTCCCTGTTCAGCTGGGTGGAAGTTAGCTAAACAGCACCTGTAGCTAGTTAGCAGTGAGCTAGTCAGACGACAGTTAACGCGTTAACTCGCCGCGAACACGCCTCCGAGCCGCAACAGGAAAGAAACCTGATCGTTACCGAGTCGGTTTCCGCAGTTTTCACTTCATGTTTTCCACTTTTCCAAGACCGCAGCGACTTCCCTGACAGACGGGACGCTTCCTAATCCGACTCCAGGGTTGCCAGGTCGGCGGAAATGACGTAACCGCGACCTGTTGACAGTTTAATGGGATTATTCTGCTATGTAAAGGTACCATGATTCTGGGCCGACCAGAACCTCTGAGTGACGTAATGATAGTTCTGCAATATGCTGAGAATGTATGCACAACCTGGTTTATATTGTAATGTTGGATATTTTAATATCACACCAACGCAGCTGGCTTCAATGTTCAGTTAACATTTGATCAAAATGACAGTGTCTTTTTTCTATATGATAAATATGTAGACACATGGTAAATATTGTCTTTATTAGTAATGTATCTGTTAATAAGTGTCAGGCTTTCTCCAGAGACCATTGTGGCATTGGCACGTAGTTTAATTTAGTCGAATTAATAGAAAACATTTGGAAAACGCACCTTAAAAAGACTCAATTGATTGTAATGTATTTTTAATTATTGCTGTATGTTACTTATACCTGATCATATATCTTCCATTAAATAAAAATCATGTTCCTGTGCTAACTAGTCAAATATAATTTGTGGATAAAGCCACTGGTCAGTGACTTTCTGTCACTGAAAGGCACTAACAGTGTATTTTTCCCATAACGGATCTGGCAACCCTGAATCAAACTACGCCATTTCCGTTTGGACTGATCTGTTTGTTAAACTTCCAACCTGTCCCTCCCTGCACTGATGACTGTTTAAAGATGATTTAACGCGCGAGACATTGAGGATCAGTTTAAAGGGACATTTAGTGTAAGGCTGGTTAACAAAGTGTTTCCGCCCCTGGGTTTATATTTATATTAGCTTTGCAGAACATTTGAATTTCCCTGATGAACTAGTTGAATATATATAACTTACCCCTTGATGTACCTTTGACGTAGGTCTGTTTGTACGTCCCAGAACAGTTTGATCTAATTAATCAGGTTTTTATCTTCGTACCTCTCTCCATCACCAGACGAGCTCACTTACTACTCAACATGTTCACCTACATCGTCTCTGTGCTGTTCATGACACGAACACGAGGCTGCATTAGAGTCAATAACTTTATTAGAAAAATAGGTTCAACTCAGCTTGCTGTACAGTATAAAACAATTCATTAGCAAAAGAATAAAAGCATCCGCGACCATTCAAATCCAGCAGAGTCAATACTAGCATGAAAAACATGGGTTCACAAACAAGCTGCACAATCCTGCGTGAAGTGGAAAGTGATGAAACAGGAGACTTGATGAGACTCGAATGCTTCATGGTAAAAGTCACATAAACACAGCTGTGATGTTTAGTAAGAGCTTAAAGGAGAAATCCAGCCTCAGCTACAACTACAACTCCCATGATGCCCTGCACAAGCTGTGCATCAATAAAGCAATCAGCAAGCTTCAAAAAGGGCCTCCACAAACTAAACATCTACAGTCTGATGTTTCATTTTGAATATCTACCTATGATCCATCAGCTGAGGTTGGATTTGCTCCTTTAAATTCTTACCACCTTAATATGCAGAATGACGTGAAGACACATGAACACTGGTTTAGAGACACGCAGCATGAGAATCCGTCTGTTCTCATTTAAAACGCTTCGCTTCTGTGATTCCATTCGTTTTCGTTCCTAAACTTCCCAGAACCTGGAAATAAACGACAATACTTTGCAAACGTCCCAACACTCGATGGGTTCCAACAAAAACAAGTGAAGTAGTTTCCCCATCGTGGAAGACAAAAGGATAAAAAAAAAGGATAACAGATTCCGGTAATCGACTACATCATCACTCACTTCATGTATAAACACAGCAAGACGTGTTCGGGTTCATCCAGTCTCAACAGAACTAAAGTTCATTGCGTTCTGTTGCCCAAACCCAACAGAGCAGAGGTAGTTAACAAACCCTTGGTGGCTTTAGTTTACGTTCACCCTTCAGCACCGTCTCTGATAATCACACATCATCACGACATTAAGACGTAGTCCAACATGAAGAAAAAGACTGTCCCACAACATCGTCCATCATGAACTCACACGTCCTATTTGGTTCACTTCAAAGTCTTCAGGTTTGTCTGGTGGCACTTTCATGAGATCTGCTCCTGGAAAACCCGCTGGATCACCGAGTCAGACGACCTTACCGTCGCATCCACTGGCAGCCGGCACTGCGTAACGCTGCACGCTGGCGAGTCTTCACAGCGACACGTCAGGACCGGCCTCGACCCCTTTTTCCTGCTAGTCGGGTAACAAAAGGCAGCAATTAGAGAATGGAAAACATCTCACATCTACAGACACACACCGTCTATACAACCATGTGCACATCATGATTCTGCATCCATTACACAGAAAGACGCTCTGACAACATGCACACGTTGAAGCGTTAGAGGGCGACAAGCACACAGCTGATCAGAGTTGGAGCAGAAAACGGAAAAAATCATTTGGTACGGCAGGTGAGACGTGGCTTAAACGGGCAGAGGAGGAACGAGGAGGTCGGGGGGTAAGGGCAGGCATTATCACAAAAAAAACACTACAAGCAAGTCATGCACGGCAGCCTTCCCCCGCAAGAGCACGGTTTCAAAACGCCAGATAAACATGCAAGATTAGTATCCAGGCCTTCAACAGCTAGAAGATCCTTCTGGGACAAGGAAAAGCCTCACTGAGTCAAATTGTGTGTTCATCCTCCCCACCCCCCCACACACTAGTTCCAGAAGGGACTCTTATGAAAGACGTGTAGGGGTGGAAGGTTCACTTTTGATGCTGCGTGGACATTTAATTTCGACACCAATTCATGAAACACTATGTTTCTGGACATGAGGAACTCAAGGATGATTTATGTCACTACACATACAGAGCACTCGAGAGATGCCAACTAGAGGAATAGGTGGTTTAGAATTTGATGGCATGCAAGGTGACACTGTAGCACGTGGCCAACATCGGCAAACCTTTAAGTCCATTTTCTTCCACAAGGAGCCTTAAATTTTGAAGGCAATTTGAAGAGAGAATTTGCCGAAACATGAATTCGCAACACAATTTTAAGTTTTGTACACGTGTGCGTGTATGTTTATTAAAGCAGACAAACAGCAAAGAATACAAGCCAAAATGTAAAGCCAAAAATAGGACTGAGATGGTCCTCCGTTTCTTTTCTTTTCTCTTTTCTTTTCAATAACAAGACACGCATTACTCTGACATACAAATCGTATTTTCATCTGTTTTAAATACACGTTTAGGAGACATATGCTTTGTTGCTGTTAGCTACTTAAAACATGGAAACCAGAATCTCTAAAAACATACATAAAGCTATAGCCAAATAAACAGCTCAAGCACATCTTTGCATCTAAAAAATTTTTTTTAGGGAAAATCTTTTAGAGACCATCTTTTAAAAAACAAAACAAATGGGACAAAAAAGGAAAACCAGTTCGCCAGAAACAGGTGGGAGTGTGACTACTGTTTGAGTCCAAGCGGATTATTAAAATATGTACAAAAAGAGATCTTGCCAGATGTCACCCAATTTGAGGAAAAATGCAGGCAACCGTTTGAGGGATTGGGGCCAATCAGATCAAGTCTCTACATAAAAAGACAAAAACAAAAACAAACATGGATTTTGTAATTGAAGCCCTACTGGTTTACTTCCACTGTTGCCCAAAAGAATCCTGATAAAATTCCTGGTTGTCAGATTTGTAACCGGAATAGTTACCAGAATGATCACCACCTTGGAGCGGTTGCTGAGCAATAGGTTGCGAGCCCCAGTTCTGATTATTGGTCTGGCGACGCTTGGAATCTGGCTGGTTGTACCCATCAGCTTTGCGCTTTCCTCCTACATTTCCACCGCGGCCACCCCGCGCACCACGTACCCCTCCTCGCCCTCTCGGCTGCACGCCTCCTCTTGCTCCCCGCCCGCCGCGGCCTGGTCCGGGCCCACCGCGCTGAGGGAAGTTGGCCCTGCCCCTGGGTGCCCCAGCCCCGCCTCGTCCCCTGGCCGGAGAGGTCCCGCCCCTGGCTCCCCTGTTTCCGCCCCGCCCCCGGCTCGGAGCCTGGAAGTCATCATACCCGTAGTAGGGATCGTCGTAGCCGCCCCGGTAGTTGTGATAGTCATAGCCGTAGTAGTCATAGTAGTCCTCATAGCCATAGTAGTCGGGGGGGTACGAGTAGCCGCCCCGGTTACTACCTCTGCCCCGTCCTCTGCCGTGAGGAGGCATGTGGGGAGGAGGGGGGTAGTAGTAATAGTCGTCATACCTGACGAGAGCAAGAACAGAGCGTAAAAAGGAGCCAATGAGAGCTTCTGAGAACGAGACACTGAATCGTGATTGGACGCCGTGAGGCGTTTCTTACATCTGCGTTTTAGCCGCTTGTCTCTGAGCCTTCCGCTCCTTCCTTTTCTGATCTGGTGGTTTAGCAAAAACAATCTCAATAGACTCTCCCTCCAGCTCCCTCCCGTTCATTTCCTCCAGGGCCTGAGGAAAACAGTGAGCCGTCGTTATCACCCTCCGCATCACCCCCACAATACAGCGTAAAAAGAAGGACGTCACTACCTTCACTGCACCGTCCCTCTCTTCAAAGTGAATGAAGGCGTAGTCTTTGAGCTTCTTGACTCGCTCCAGTTTCCCAAACTCGCTGAAGGACGTCTCCAGGATCTCCTCTGTTACACCGTTAGCAAGGTTCCTCACAAACAAAACCTTCACCTGTCAAGCGGACACAGAAACGTCAGGCTCACGTCCACGCATCGGACGGATTGAGCTTCTGTTCCTGGATTTCTGAAGCTCACCTTGGCCATGACCTCGGGGTCGGGGTCCTCGATGGGGTCGGCCCACTCCACTGTCACCACGTTGCCCCACACCTTCACCTTGCCGCTCATCAGCCGCCGCCGGGCCTGAGCAGCCGTTTTGTGGTCTTCGTACTCCAAGAAGCAGAAGCCCCGGTTCTTCTTCTTGTCGTCAGGTTGGTGGTAGAGTATGACGTCACTGAGGCCCTCTGTAACAGACTTCAGTTTAGAAACGTGAAGCAGCAGGAAACATAAAAAAAGGGTTTTCCATTTTTACCTGTTACTTTAGCAAACTCTTCAACAATCTGCTCCTTTGTTTTGCTCTTGGGGATGGAGCCAACAAATAGCCGGTTGTTGGCAACAGATATACACACGCCGATGTGCTTTCCAGGGCGGATCTCATGATTGTTACACTGTGAAGACACATACAGCTTAGAAACACGTTCCACTGCTGGTTTTTAGCAGTTATCACTACTCTACATACAACAGCGCCACAAACTCTGATCCAAAGAGCGGGGTAGGCTTCAGTCTGTCGCCAACGTGTCTTTAGAAGGACACAGTAAACACAAGCTGCTGGATCAGCACCAGTTCCAGTCACCAGCAGTTTACAGGTTCTCACCGAGGTGACAGATATATGGTCACATGAGAAGGATCCTAACGTAACGCTTTGTACAATAAACATGCACCAGGATATAAAAGGCATGTTGTGGCAGAGCCAAAATAAACTGGGATACAACACTCTGTCCACATCCGGTCAGCACCACTAGAAGCTTTATACTCCTATTCCTCATACGAAGAGAAGAAGCATTCCTCATATTCCTCTTCGGTGATTAGCCTGGAAGCGGATCACAGCGCTGCCGTCTCTCACCACAACACTTTCCCACATGAAGACACATGTCTTGCCACAAGCTCTAACGAGGACAACGCAGACTGCAGGTCCATTAGCTTGTTAGCTAGCTTTCTTCCAACACAGCTCAGCCTCGATTACGTGAGACGTTCAGAGAAAGAACAAAATCCCAGACAGACTCACCAGCCTGACGGCCTCCTGGGCCGCTTCTTTAGTGCAGAACGTGACAAAGGCGTAGCCCCTGTTCAGGCCGCTCAGCGGGTCCATCATTAGCCTGAGGTCCCAGATAGGTCCAGCCTTCTCGAAGAGAGGAACCAGCTCGTCTTCAAACAAGTCACGGGGGATCTTCCCGACAAATATCTAAAGAAGAATTACATTTACTGCTTCACCTGAAGATATTAAATCTCACACGGTTTTATAGAATTGTTTGGTTCCAGGTGAATTCAATACTTTATGAGCCGTCGCCATCATTTTCAAAGAGCAGCAGACCAGATGAAAGAGTAGGTGAAGTTCACAAGGACACTAACAGAATCCACATCTTGCCCCATCACTTACATTTACTCGTAAAGCGTACCTCTGTTCCAACTGTGGGTTGGGGACCCGAGAAGACCGACTCAGGCGGAGGGCCACCGTACTTCCTCTGGCCTGTTGTTACGTCCAGTGTGTAGTTTGTTCTGTCCAGGAGTTCTTTGATTTTATTCTCATCTGGTCCTTTGGTGGAATCTGAAACCTTCGTCCCTTGTTTCTCCCTCTGCCTGTACGTCTTCATCACCCCGCAGAGAAAGGCACTTTTGTTCTGAAAGAGAGCAGACCCGTGTCACAAACAGACATTCACCAGCGTCTACTGTGGAACAGCGATGGCAACGCGTCGCCGGAGTGACGAACTTACTTGCACATGTGACAGGTCGCTCTCTTTGAACTGGACCAGCACTTGCAGCGCTCCATCTTCATTGAATTCCTTTAAAGCTTCGATAGCCCTTTCGTCTAGGTCACTGTGTGCTACGAGGCCTGAGAAGTTCAACAACAAGAGGTTTGTGTAAACAGAAGCAGGAATGTTAGAGCTGAATCCAACACGGGCACAAGTGACTCATGCAGCTGTGATGCTGTTGCACAACAGCAACTTCATAAAAACATCTGTAGCTGAATTAACAAAAGAAAACAATAAAGCTGAAGGAACCCGTCAGACATGCAGCCAAAACCAGCGTTAAAGAGGACGGCGTCGCTCAAGCATTACGCAGATATGCTATAAAACTTGATTAAAACACCAGCCTCCTGCAAACCACTCAATTAAAATTCCTTGCAACTGAGCTCTGATAACATACTTGCAGCTCCTGAGACCCCAGGGAGCATAACAGCTGCTCTATTGTCTCTGCATATGCCACAGCACCAGCTGGCTCCAATCTACCTTCCTTAAATCCTCCACGGCTACACCCATTCATTGGTTTCTATAGTACCACAGCAGGACCCGGAGCCACTGATGGATGAGCAACAGAGAAAGTGGCTCACGGCAGGCAATGATTTTGGATAAGTCATCAAAAAGAGACATGACTGCTCAGGAACTAGTGAGTGACTTAAAATAGAGGCTCAGACAAATCCTCTCTCAGGTCACCTGCTTAATCAACACCGAAAAGAGAAACCTGCTCACGTTCTCAACTCATCTTAAACCAACAATGTCTGAACCCCCTCTTAAAGCTCTCGGATCGCACTACTCTGCCTCAGATGTGTTTTTCTCTTTCTCACACGCTGACCGTGGTTATATCCTGTTACTGCAGCGAGTCCCCGTAACAGCAGGCAAGCGTACGTCAAACTGGTTTAGATGTTATTCTATACAGCTCTCCCTCCCGTGCATACTGACAACAAACTCTTTCACACGGTCAAGTCGCTGCTGGTTCGAGGCTTTTGGTGGGATGTGTGGATAAACATACCAGAAGTAGAATGGCCGTAAAACAGGGGCTAGAGGGACACTGCATTAGCCCTGACAGACATTCGAGCTGGACCATCATCAAACAGTCCACATCGCTTTTCATACCTGCTACATAAAGTTCATCCAGCTTCTCTGCCACGTTCTGAGGCAGACCCGCTTCCAGTAAAGCCTCAAAGTGTTCAGAGCGGGTCACGGCTGCTGTGGTGTCCATGGGTTCCTCCGTGCCGTTCCCGTTCACATGATCTGTGGCCATGTCTCCGGATCTCTGTGCAGATGGAAACAGGACAGCACGTTAGCAGAAGCCGAGACCGGAAAGGTCTGTGCTACTGTGTGAGAACAGGCTTCAGAGAGTCAGGAGAGACCCCCCAGGCCCAGAGGTGAAGCAGCAGGGGTCAGAAACCATCTATGATCCTCGTCAGAGGAACCAGACCACGGTATAAATACAAAACAGCTGTAACAACAACACATCAGGAGCGCGTTTTGGCGCCATCGTTCATCACCGATCGTGAACCGTTACCTGTGCTGACACACCTGCACGGCTCGTCTAACCCCCGATAACACCTGGTACTAGCTGAAAATGCGTTTTACTGCACAACCCCCGCTGAATGAGGCGGGTGTTTACACATATCCACCGCCTCGGTGAGCTAATGTGCAGCCGTGCTCATGTTAACAGGCCCCGGTGTTCACCACACGCATACAGGCGCCGACTGTTTTTAAATCATGTCAACCATTCCCTACGTATATTCCACGTATGCACTTATCCCTACAGACTCCGAGCTCTGTATTGCTCAAAATGCCGGCTAACCGTGGAAAGGAACCGCTGTGTTGTTAGCACTGCCCGGGGTGCAACATTAGCATTAGCATTAGCGTGGACACAATCCAAACATTAAACCAAAACTCAAACAGGTTCACGCAGCGCCGCTGTCTCCACCGTTATTGCTTACCATGCGAATTTAATGTTGTTGGCACGATGCTAATCCGCCGTGTTGATGTTGCTTCAAACAAGGAAAAATAATCACGCCGGTGCTCTTCAGGTTGATTTCTTTACTCCCGGTGAAACAAAATGGCGGCTGCGTAACGTCGCGATCTCTGCTTCTCATCTGAATGTGCGGGGTTTCTCGAAGTGCTCCTCAGGGGTTGCTCGGCTTTCAAATATCCGGTAAACAACCACCGTGACTTTCACAATAAGAGGAATACACGCGTCTTAATACCAACATCTATTCATTTACCACATTTGTTGGTGTGCTGGAGCTGTTTCTCAAGTTTCCTACTGTAGGTTACTCTCCCTCAGCTTCACCTTCAACTGTCTCTCCACCTCCGTCACCTGGTCATCGTGTCCCTCTAAGAAAGCGGTTTCTTCTTGTTCAGCAGCTCATTCATGTTGCAGTTGATCCAGGCTTTATTGTTTGAGACGCGCCTCACTGTCCTGGTTGGGATGGTATTATCCACGCAAGTTATATACACCGCGTCGGTGTCGTCTGATGCTTTGTTCACAGACAACATTTCAGGGAGTGGCTTTGAAAGACAATGTCCTCTGTTTAACGAATGTCATTCAATCTTGTAGTAAACTGCTTCTCTCACACCTCATAGGAACCTCAAGATTCAAGATTTTGACGTTCTGATCTTCTTCTTCATCTGTGGTTTTTAACGGCAGCTTGCATCCACCATTGTTGCACTGCTGCCTCCTGCTGGTTCTGGGTCCGCTCAGTCCAGAGTTTCGTTAAACGACAATCGTTAATCTGATTGCTTTCTACCCCCTTTTTTGCTGTATATATTATTTAGTTAACCTTTAATTTATTTCTTTGTTTTGTATTATGTTAAGTTTTCTTTTGTGTGTGTGTTTTTTTACTATTTAAATTCTAATATCTACATTTTCAACTTTACTTTTGATAGATACTTTTGTATACACGTGTGTATAAGTATATTTATAGATGTATATATAATGTGGATTTACTTTTTTTCAACCTGAATACATGTTGTATTGTATACTTGCTTTGGAATTTTGCCCTTGTATGTTGTTCAATTGGTAAATAAAGTTAAAAAAAAGTTTTTTTACCCGGGAAGTTACGCAACATATGTGGGCGTGGTCTTGTGATACTCTCGCGTTTCCATTGGCTGAGCGCGAATTTTAAACTTACTGAGAACAACTGCAGCTGCTCGGGTCGAAGAAATAAGATCTAACGTTGAACGTCATCTGAACAAGTTATTTAGCAAAGTTAATTAACCATACATTAAAACAGGTTGTTAATGTCCTATTTGCGACTTTAAAAGACATTTTTTCTGTAAGCGTGATGGATATCACCACATATTTAGAGTAAGTCTCAATTGAACGTTTACGTTACGCGGTTTTGGTTTACTGCTAGCTGTTAGCTTTAGCTGCAAGAGCTAACATTAATTTATCTGTATATTAAGACAAAATTCCTAAAGACACTTGGTAATCGTGACGCTGCATTCATAGTTTGTGCTTGCATTTCTATTTGTAGGCATTTTGAAAGCAGTTTGAGCTCGTACACAGGAGAAGACCCACTGGAACCGTGGGACAAGTGAGTACTGAAGAGTCCTTTTTATTTTTATTACGAGTAATAATCCTGCATTGTAAATCCAGTCAAAGAAGTATGTTCAGAAACACGTAGAGAGAGGGAAGAGTAAAGTGCTCAGTGTCATGATATTATATATAGTTAATTATTCATGTGTTTGTTTTGTAAACAAAAAGAAACAAGTTACCCAGAGTCTGAAGTCTCACCCTGACATGGGAACAGTAGTTGTGTTATTGCTGCTCATACAAGGACAAAGACTCCTCATGTTTAACTGCCGTACTTGTATTGCATGTGCATGACTGACAGCTGACTGAGCATAAACATGTGTATTGTGGCAGGTTTGTGGAATATCTGGAGAAAAAGTTACCTGCGGATGGCGGCGGCAGCAGCAGCAGCATGTCGGTGGTGTTCGACAGACTAGTCGAGAGATTTTTGGATTTTGAACGATACGCAAATGACATCCGATATGTGACCTACTGCATCAAATGTGTAAGTCTCACGAGAAGGATCAGCGTAAAGGTTTCAGCTGTCGCACGATCCGTGTTGTTTAAGCTCCCATAAACGCTTTCTTACAGGCAGCTTATTATTCCAACCCTATTGCACTGTACAGTCACGTGCACAGTAGGGGCGTTGGCACCAAGACGGCTGCTCTTTACGTGGCCTGGGCACAGCAGTGTGAGCACAGGGGCATGAATGAACAGGCTGATGCTGTGTACCAGAAAGCGATAGAGAACCAAGCGCAGCCAGCAGACGCGGTTCTCCTGGAGTACAGGTAACTGCAAACACACTGTAGATCCAGGGTGATGCACATAGACATAAAACACACACACTTCCTTGTCTTAAGCCGGTTTGTGCTCTGTACCCAACGTGAGTCTGACTCTAACGTAAACCCATCTGATCCTCAGGCAGTTTCAGGCCAAAACCAGAAGCCAGACACAAGCATCAGGTGAGAGTTCATTTGGTTCTTCTGGTGTTGTCTGTTGTTTCAGGTTTGATCGTTGCTGTATTTATGTTTGTCTGTTGCTTCGTAAAGCAGGAGGTCGAAACCCTTTGCAGGACTCCCAGTTAACCAATCAGACGTCATCCCACAGAGAGACAGTTTCTCAGATCAAGGTGTGAGCGACTTTTTTTTCTTTTAAATCAGCGCGTATCTCCGTGTCTTCAGAGCCACTAACGCTGTTTGTCCCGTGTCACAGGCTTCAGTGGACTGCGTACCCAAGCAAGTAAAGACCACCGTAATGTAAGTCATGTTTCTCAACTTCTGCCACTTAGAAACGGAGAATTCTTTCCCTAAACACCGTCTTCTCCACAGAGTCTCCCGCTCGGAGACTTCGTGGATGATCCCCCCTAACCGAGGCTCCGGTGTCCAGACGGTGTCGGCGTACAATAAGGACGAACTTGTTTGCGAAGGGTCTGAATTATGCTTTGAGGAGGTCAGAGCGGCGCGGTACTTCTGTAAGAAGCAGGAGAAGGAGCTGAAAGAAAACCGTGAGTGTGAGAGAGAAAGAGCGGCATGACGTGTTTTACTGAGAGGTTTCTAACTCGTCTGGTCTCGTCTCGTTTGGCTTAAAGAGGAGCTGAAGCTGAGGGAGCAGGAGGGGGCCATCCTGACCTTTAAATCCATGCTGGAGAAGGTAAACCAGGACATGGAGGCTTGTGAACGTTTGATGATCCCGCCTTCATCACACAGGGTGAGAGCAGGGAGAACATGCGCTCAGTCGTTTTCATTTTCGTTGTGTGAAAGACATCTGACGCTTCTTTCCAGCAGCTGCCTGCAGTAGAACCGGCCACCAGGCTGAACTCCGATCCTGTCCAGCAGCCCTCGGGGCATCCTCCGCCCCCGAGCCGTCTGAGCAGCAGGCGCTCTCTGGGTCTGAGGTTGCACAGAGACCCAGCCCTCCTCCGAGAGGCTGCTGCCGTCGTCCCGTCTGAGCAGCACCACCGCGCCGCGTCCCATCATGCCTCTGTCCTGGCCGACAGGAGTGTTCATTTCCCAAACTCGGCGCTGGCTTCATCGTCCCGGGAACCTCCGACCTCGATGGTTCCGCCTCTTTCGGGTCAGCAGCCTTTAAGCTTCGAGACGCTCTACACACCTGCCTGCCCCCCCGCTCTGCTGGAGGACGTTCAGCCCCAGGAACGCAGCATCCCACAACGGTTAGTCTAGATGTTACAGCTGTGCACAGAAGGACACGGGCTTTTAGCTTCTGTAGTTCCATGTGTCCAGATAGCGGCTCTGATAGGCTCCGTTTGTTCCACAGAGATGTCAGTCAGCTGCAGGAGCCAGAGGAGAAGCTGGACCGTAAGTTCACCCGCTGTTCGTTGCTACCTGTTCTTTCGTGGTGTTTCCAGACCCTAAATATCCTTCTGCGTGTCTCAGTGTCACAGGGCGCCTCAGCTAATCTGTCTCACATCACTCCTAACAATTCACTGGGCTTTGTTCAGGCCACGCCGTCCAGGGTGCTGCCGTCACCCACTGTGAACACGCGGGAGGCTCTGGGTGAGCACGTTCTCCGACGCTCTGACAAACGTCTGTTCCTTCACGCTGGAGTAACCATACAGGTCAGAGGACTGAAACCTGACGCTCTGCTTCTCTTCTCAGACGTGATCATGGACATGTTCCAGGCCCCGACTCTTTTAGACGATCCGTTCGGCAACGCGTCGGTGCTCCGCGCTGCTGAGAAGGAGCCTGATGCTGCAGACTCAAGAAAAGGTAAAAGAGCTGCAGGCCTGTGATCTCTCCAGCAGAGACGAGCAATAACACCAAGCGTGCTTTGTCCTTTCTGTCTTTAAGGCAGCACCTTCTCATCAGCTAAACCTCCCACCACGGCCCCCTTCACCATTTTCCAGGATGAGGAGAAAGAGAACGGCTGGTAAATATAGCCTGTCCACCTCCACGCGGCGTATAGGAGCTAAGCTCAGTGCATCCTGTTGGTGTAGAACATTATAATGTGCTCGTGTTGTGTTTGGACCAGTGCTGCTGCTGCTGCGTGTGAGATGTCCAAACTGGTCAGAGCGCTGGCTGTGGTCCCCGGGTCTAAACCAGACAAACCTAATGTGAGTATTGTGAGCTGCACACGCAGCAAACTGACGTCATCGTGTTGATCAGATGTCGTAGCATCGATTCATTAGGACGGGTGAGAGGTTAAGGAGCTGCAGTCGGTTTCTAAAGCCACTAGATGTCTCTGTCTTTTTGCTCTGGCGTGTTCACTGATTAGGACACCCCCCCAGACCTGATGCCGGACGAGAGCACCATGTGGGGAGCCGAGTACAACTCCATCAACTCTCTGGCGGCTTGTCCCAACAGCACCACAGACTTCGCCATGTTGGCCCAGTTCGTCTCAACCCCCTTCACTCACAAAACCCCGCTGAGCAGCAACTTTTACCCGGACAAAGGTAACCGCAGCCCCACCCCCGGCAGACATGTCCTGCTTCACTGAAGCAGCAATGACACTGTCTCACTGCTATGTGTCTTCGTGCTCCTTCAGAGAACCACGGAGACGCAGGAGATGCTGAGGACGATGCTTTTATCAGACGCCAGCCCAAAAAACTCAGGTGAGTCTGACTCCGGCACTGGACACTTATGTGAGCTGTTAATTCATCTGATGTTCTGACCTCATGAGAACCGTCCTGGGTCTGTCCCCTCTCGCCTCTCAGCCCCATCCTGGAGCAGAGTCCGTCTGACGAGAAGCTCTCGCAAACCGCCGTCAGTCAGATTGTTCCTTCCTCTGCTGGACACGGCACCATCGTCGGTGAGGGTCTGGCCTCCGCCCAGCACTGCCTGACCTCCTCCTCCATCACCATGGTGCAGCCTCCTCCGCCGGCTGTGCTCTCCTTCAGAGACCAGACGCTCTGTCCGACCGAATCCTCCATCTCCCGGCCCGCTGGACCTGGTTGGGAGGTTTACATGAGCCCAGGGCCGCCTGTCAAACCCAGAAGTGAACCTTTTGAGATCTTGGAAGACTTAGACCGGCCCGGCGGTCCAGAACAAGCCCAGGAACCAGCCTGCGACGTTCCCATGAGCCCAGAGTGTGCTGTCAAACCAGACTGGCTGGCCATCAGAAGCCCTGAAGTCACCGTAGAACCAGACCTGGACGCCTTCATGAGCCCACATCAACCCAGGATCCTGGACGTTTCCATGAGACGAGAGCTGCCTCAGATCTGTGCCGACGTGCCCATGAGCCCGACGCAGCCTCCGGTCAACACAGAGGACGAGCCCATGATGAGTCCTGACAAATGTCTGAGGCCCAGCGCAGTTCCGCTGGTGCCGGATCCCTGGGATCAGGAACTGGTGTCATACCTGCTGTCCACGCTCGCCCCGCCTCTCGCCTCTCACCCCCGCTGCATCACCTGGCAGTGCAACGTCCCCAGCATCAGCCCAAAGGTGACGCTCAGCATGGGTAGGTACACGGCTGCAGCCTCATCCAGCCAGGAGCCACTCGGCCTCTCTGCGGTTTAGTTCTGACGTGTGAATGTCGATCTCCTGACAGGAAAAGCCTCGCTGCGGGTCGACTGCGTGCTCGGTCAGGGGGCTTTTGCAACGGTCTACCAGGCTACTGAGCCCATGACGTCGGAGAAGGTGGTGTTAAAGGTAAGACGATCAGAGCAGTGAGGCTGTGGAGGTGTCTGCTTGTGTCTCACGCTCTCCAACACACAGGTTCAGAAGCCGGCCAATCCCTGGGAGTTCTACATCAACACGCAGCTGGACTCCCGCCTGCAGCCCGCCGTCCGCCACCTTTACAGCAGCATTCGCTCTGCTCACATCTTCAACAATGGAAGCGTGCTGCTGGGAGAGCTCCACAGCTACGGCACCCTGCTGGTACGTCCCTGCTGCCGCATGACGCGCGCGTCTCGTTAACATGACGTGACGCTGTGCTGCTCTTTCAGAACGCAGTCAACATCTACAAAACGCTGAGCGATAAGGTGATGCCTCAGCCTCTGGTCATGTACTTCACCGTCTGTATCCTGCACATGGTGGAGCAGCTGCACGGCATCGACATCATCCACGCCGACATCAAACCCGACAACTTCCTGCTGGGAGACAGGTGACGGCGCGCGCGGTTAACAACGCAATCATCAGGTCATGTGTTGCGTAGAGTGAGCTGCTGATTCACGACACGTTGCGTTTCAGGTTCACGGAGAACACGTGTTTCGGTTCAGACGACGTGGACCACGGCCTCGTCCTCATCGACCTCGGGCAGAGTATCGACATGCAGCGTTTCCCAGAAGGCGCTGCCTTCACAGCCAGGTGTTTGACGTCGGGCTTCCAGTGTACGGAGATGCTCAGTGGGAAACCCTGGAACTATCAGGTGAGGACGGCTGGTTTTACTGGACCTGGTCTTTTTTCCTTATTGGATTTGAACATGAAGGAGGTGTGTGTGCGTGTGTGCGGCCTTGACTTCACAGAGACGGTGTGTTGACGGAGCAGAGACATGTGTCATGAGTCTCCTCGACCTGATGCGTTGCTTTGTGTGGTGTTTTCAGGCCGACTACTTCGGGATAGCAGGAACGGTGTATTGCATGTTGTTTGGGACGTACATGCAGGTGACCAACGAAGGCGGCGTGTGGAGGACGAATGGCGTGTTCAGAAGGTAAATGGTGATCAGCTGATGCCGAGGCCCGGTCGTGATGTGGGACAGTGACATCTGTAAAATAACAGAGCTCTTTAAAATGAAACTCACCCGTGTGTGTGTGTGTGTGTGTGTCCCTCTGTCCCACAGAAACCCCCACAGCGGCTTGTGGCTGGACTTCTTCCACACGCTGCTCAACGTGCCGGACTGCAGCTCCCTTCCCAGCCTGAGGAGCCTCCGCTGCAAACTGACGTCCGTCTTGCAGCAGAACTACAGCAGCAAACTGTCCACGCTCCGGAGCCGCCTGGTGGTTCTGCTGCTGGAGAACCGCAAGGCGGCTCGGAAGTGACGGCTTGAGGCCGATCTTTCTTCTTCGTCCTCGTTCCCTCGTCTCCTTCTTTTCCTTCCTTAAAAACTACCAGCTAAACCTCCCCCTTTTTAATCCTTTAGGTGAGGTGTGAATAGAGGAGCGTTCCTCATTCGATGGGACAGGATCTGTACATTGAAAACATGCAAGTTGTTCTTTTGATCTTTTATTTTTGGTGGAGAATAAACTTTGTGTTGAAGTGAAGCACATTAACGGTCTTTGCTTTGCTCTGTAAAGATTTCTGACTTTGAGTTCGTTCGGCTCCAACTCTGTGTTTGATGGTTTTCCTTATGTTGACGTGACCTTTGAACCTAATGACCTCCCAGTAGTAGATGTTCTGTGTATTCAGGTAAATGCAGTGTATTTAAACCTGTTGTCGTTTAACTGTGGTTACTCTGAGGGTGTGTGTGTGTGTGTTTGATGGTTCTGTTCAACACACAGTTTTAAGTGGAATTTCAGCAGAACACACCCAGTGCGTGTTTGTGTGTGACGTCAGTGCTTCGGTTGTTTCTTTCATAATACTGTAGTTGGAGCCTGAACGCAGCACCAGTACTGACTCTTCCTTAAACAAAAACAGAACACGTATGCTGCGTTCACGGTCAGTCGGAAACGTCTAACGTTGGATACATTCAGAAGCAGGAAAGTGATGACAACAAGCACAGAAACCTTCAAAATGAGAAGACTCGCGTTATGTTTAAGTCAAACACAACGGGTTGTGATTTTAAAGTTATTGATTTAAACAATAATGAATGAAACATGTATTCACATTATATATCACCATTTAGTGAAGGTAGCAACAACACAGTTCAGAAATAATCACAAGAAAAAGTGCTGCATTCACACGTGACGGACTAAAAGCAGAAGTCAAGTTTTACTGGATTATAATAACTGGTGTTTGTCATTTTAACAGACCTGGTTTTAATAACAGTTTTAATCATTCGTATGCTGTGAGTGTATGTTTTTATTAAATGGAATCTGAAAAGTAATTAGACACTAGTTAAAGCCGAAGTAGTGTCCAGTGCAGGACTGGTCTAAACATGTCTATACTGTTGGAAATGACATGTACTTAGGTTGTCTTATGTGGATTTACCGCTTCCAACACAACAGAAACACAATATTACGAGCATCACTCGAACGCAGCACAGACCGGGACAGGTGAGGGCGTGGAAACACCTGGGTTCATTCAGTGTGATCTGAGAGCCATGGAGCTGCGGGGGCTGTCGGACCAGGCCGTGTCTGCTGCCTGCAAAGAGGGGAACCCCAACACCAAGGTGAGGTTCGGGTTTCACTAAACCGGCTTAGTTTCAGAACCGGGTTTAATCCATGACTTTTAGTGAACGGGCTCAGTGAAACATCCGGACTGTGGCGGGGCTGTAATCCAGTCCAACCTGTTGCCGTTTCTGAGGCTCCACTCCTGCAGACACCTGTAGGACAACCTGTAGGACACTTTACATACTTTAACAGTCGCGATGTTTGAGGAGCCGGAAAAACCAGATCACTGCTGCGCTGTGGGAAACCGTTTTCCATTAGACTTCTACTCCCTGGACCAGAGAAACACTGTCAGAGGTGTAGTTTAATGCGGCGGAAATTCGCAATACGACGTCAGAAACACGACGTGGCTGTTGACTTTGGGTCCACGTCTTTGGGAACACGGCTCTGATGTCATAGTCTAGTCATGGTAGGAGGCTCAGACGGTCCAGGAACGGGCTCCTGCTGGTGTGAGGGACCTTTAACATCCACCCTGCGCTCCTGGCCATCTCTATGTCTGTCCTTCTAGATGAAGGCGCCTGCTTTATGGTCACCCCCCCACACCCACAGTTTAACATGTGACGCATATTTCTAAGGAGTTTTGTTCGGGTCTCTGCAGGACTACATGGTGCAGCAGACGATGCTGAGGGTCAAAGATCCGGCTCGGTCTCTGGACTTCTACACTCGGATCCTGGGCCTGACGTGAGTCGCTGAGACTAAACAAACACTAGATTGTTGGAGCGTGTGTCTCCTCACTCACTCCTGCCCCCCCGGCATAGAGGGGCTGCATGGAGGTTTTAATGTGACCATGAGTCCTGACACTTTCAGGTTGCTGCAGAAAATCGACTTCCCCTCCATGCATTTCACCCACTATCTGCTGGGTTACGAGGACAAGTCGGACATCCCGCAAGACGTCCGCGAGAGGACGGCATGGACCTTCTCGTGCAGAGGCACAGTAGAGCTCACGCAGTGCGTACTGAATGATGACACTGGCTGTGTACCGCTCATGGTAAATGTCTCGGTGGTCTGATGAGCTGTGTTTGTCTGTCAGTAACTGGGGTTCAGAGCTGGATGAAACGCTGCTGTACCACAACGGAAACGAGAAGCCTAAAGGGTTCGGTGAGAAGCCGTCATCACGGTCTGAACTATGCAGCAGCTCGCGCGTTTTACTTTTGTGTAACCTCTCCTCTGTCCTAGGTCACATCGGCATCGCTGTCCCCGACGTCCACGCTGCCTGCGACTTCTTTGAGAAGCAAGGAGTGAAACCTGCTTCAGGTGAGTTCAGGGCCTGGATCCATGCAGGACAGGGTCTGTACGGTTTCTAACACGTAACAACTAGAAACTACGAGAACAATCAATCGATACCTGCTCATCTTTGGTTACACGGCACTAAACTTAGTCCGGATCCATATTTGACTAATTATCTGTGAAATGTTTGACCAGACTAACGCTTTGAATGACTGAACTCGTCTCAGGTGAACTGCATCAGATCTTCATCCAGGACCCTGACGGCTACTGGATTAGGATTTTCAATCCTGACGCCATGTTCTCAGTGATGGCGTCAGTGTGAAAGCCTTGATGCACACACACACGCGTTCTGTTGCCTTCTCGCCTTCTTGCTCGTGTCTCGCTGCCTTTTCGTTTCCTGCTGCGGCTGCAGCGAGAAAGGACCAGAAACAAACAAACACAAGTACCTCCAACATGCCTGACCCGCTCATGTCACCTAATTTACTGCCGCTCACTTCAAAGCGGGGCCGGCGTGAGAACCGCATCGGCTGACTGGACCGGATTTACGGGCTGCGCAGCCGTTCCCAGGCCTGTCAGCCTGTAATCCTCCACTCAGCTGGAAACGAGGATTTAACGAATGCAACAGTGATTTCAGCGTGTAAATCAACTGCAAGATGAAGGCAACGAGCAAGAAGGAGCGCACAGCGTGTGTTTGTGTGTGAAGCTGAAAATCCCCACAGTCACTCTTCCAGCTTGGGAACTTTTTGCATGAAGTCACTTGTTCCGCAGAGTGATCGAGCTGCTCTGGAGCTTTCGGCCACATCCAGTGATCTTCCTCAGCAGCATCTAATGTTTGTGGCTTTAACTTAGAAAGAAACTTCAGCACAACGTCAGTTTCATCACAGCAGCAGCTTTAATGTTCTGAAGGCACAGAGGGAAACAATAAAAACAGTTTTCACGCTTCTGGGTTTTGTTGTTATTCTGCGATTCAAAGTATAAGAAGGATTTAGTGTCACTGATTATTTCTTTTAACTGGTAGATTCTGTGTTTCACGTCTCACGTTTCCTGCTGAATCATAAAAAGGTGAAGTTTCATCTTCAGCAGCAGGAAATGGGGACAGAAACTTTCAGCAGTGGATTAAACCACGTGCGAATTACTGCTCGTGTTCACAGCGTCAGAGCTGCACGTGTAACACTTAGTAAAACACCTGTTAGTAGCTGGTTCGTTACCTCGGGAACAGTAGTAGTAAAACTGGAATGTAATGTAGTATTTATCTCTGGACAAATGTCTCTTGGATGTTGGGGACAGGAATGTCTCCATGCGACAGGAAGGTAAGAAGCAGCCAAACCTGGAGCTGAACCTCCGTCAGTCTAACGGGATCTTTGAATGTGTGTGGTCGCGCTTCGTCCTCTCTGTGTCCTCAGCAGGTGTCCTCTGCATGTCTCTCCCTCTGCTCAGTGGGACAGTAATCGTAGGTTCTGTAAGGTCCTAAACCATGATTGTGTGAGTTGGCGTCTACATAAAGAAACTGAATTGAAATATATTTGAGGTCACTTCAGGTCACTCTGCGTCTCTGAAGCTTGTAGCCGAGGATCAGTATAGGAGCAGGGAGTAAAGGAGGAGGTTGGAGAACCAAGGTGAACGTTAAACCGCGTGTTCACAGGCGATGAAGGTGCAGAAGAGTCAGAAAGCTCCAACCTCGGTTCCCCACGGTCGGTAGGGTTTGCTGCTGCTGCTGTGAGACGTGTGGGAGGAAGGAGAGGAGGAGGAGGAGATGGGAGGACTGGTGGTGATGGTGGAGGTGAAGGAGGAAGGAGGGAGCATGGGAAAACCTCCGTGGAGGGCGATGGGAAACGAGGCCGAGAGAGAAAGGAGGGAAGCGGAAAGAGGGGTGGGAGCACAGGGGAGCACGAGGGATGAGGAGGTGGAGGAAGGAGAAGAGGAGTCTGTGGGGGAGGAATAGGAGGAGGCCACACTGCGCTGTGAAAGCTCAGCCAGCCTCTGGGGAGCTCCGCCTCCCACAGCGTCTGCAGGAACAGGAAGCCCGCTCAGTCCGTATGTTGCCACGGCAGCCGGCAGAGGCTGGAACGCCGCGGCGACAGCAGCAGCCCAGCGATGGGCGTGGAAGGGGTGAGGCAAAGGGTGAGGCTGCTGCTGATGGTGGAGGTGCGGCGAATGGGAGGAGCAGGATGTGAGGTGAGAGAAGAGGCGAGAACGCAGAGGGTCTCCAGAACCCAGGCCCTCCACGGCGCTCAGGAAGCGGGAAACCTCGGCCACACACTCCCTAAACCCCAGAGACAGGAAGTCCAGGGCCAGAGCGTGGGCGTTCCAGAAACCTGCAGACAAGGAGACAGATCCACACGGTCACCACAGTCTCTGAGGCCGACCCAGAACCAGAACCAGCTGAAAGACATCTTCGTTGCTGTTCCTCACTTTGACTCTGAGCTGAGGAAAAACCACCAGAACCACGACCCGAGTGCGTGACGGAGCAGGAGCTGGAGAACCAGACAGAGAGAGAGACGGGCCCGGTCCCCGTGCACCCACCCCCTCCCACCACTTGACCCTCAGCGAGGGTCAAGTGGTGCTTTCATCCTGCAGCGCTTTCCCAGGACCCCCCCCCCCCTCACACACACAGGGCCCATGCCCTTACTGCAGGGACAGTTTGACCCGCCTGGTTACGGGGATCCAGTACTTTCCCCGGGTCCAGGGAGTCTGAGCAGGAGAGAGTTTCACCTTTGCCTCCGGTGGCCTGCAGCATCTTCAGGTGGTCCACGGTCATCTGCAGGATTTCTGCCTTCTCCAGTTTAGCCGAGCCCTGATAAAACAGAACCGACACCACTGAATTCACTCCATTACAGACCTGCCCCCCCTTTCTGAGCCACCTGCACCACAGTGACCTGTACGGCGCCTCTCACCTGCTTCTCCAGCGCCGCGGGGACGAGTCTGCGTAACTCTGACAGGCTGCTGTTGATCCGGTCTCTGCGCCGCTTCTCGATGATCTGACGGATGAAGAAGCTGTGAACACGACACTTCAACACGAAGCCACTGCGTCTTCAGTAACATGCGGAACTTTACCCCTCTGCGCTTTTTCCTCGCCATCACTTGAGTGGTCGTGGTCGGCGATCCGCAGCTGAGGAACGAGGCCTTCGTGCGCCTGCAGACAAATCTGAGGGTTAACACAGAGCAAAGCTGAGGTCAGGTTGGACTCCCGTGTCCAAAAGAGACGGCTGTGCAGGAGTCAGAGGGAACCGCTCTGATCTTTTCTGTCTTTACTGAGTGAGAGACGTGGAAACATTTAACCAGCAGACAGGACGAACCACCAAGCAACGTCTGTCCTGCAGGCAAAGGTCTCTACTACGTCATTTTGATCTGTAATGTGAACTCTAAACATCTTGAACCAGTCAAACCGCTCATTTCACATTTCTACAGCTGAATTTAGACTAGTAACAATTCAAGATAAAGATCTAATCTCTAATTAAACACATTTATCCTTTTGGATGTGACCAGATACTAGAATTCTCATCACAATAGTGAAAATCACGTAGAAGATTTCTCAGATTCCACTTTTGACCAGTCACACTGTGAGTTTTACTGCTCAGAATGCATTTCTATGTGAAATACAGATATTCGAGTACAGACTTAGGAAGGAAAGTTTAACATTTAACATTTACCAGTGTGGATCCGGTTTGAACGTCAGGAAAGTTCTGAGATTTTCTTCTGGTTTTTTTCTCCACTGTTTCACTTGCAGGAGTGATGAAGAGGTTTGTGATGAAGCAGAGAACCCCCCCCCCCCCATAGTCCCACAGCTAATAGAACTGTAAACTCTTTGCATCATCAGCTGTGAAGTTGGACCGAAACCGTCCCGCTTTAACGTGTTTTCCTGTTTCTGGAAGTGAAAATCATCTCGACTCTAGAACTTCACATGAGCAGCAAACTGTAAGCGGACTCACCCCGGATAAATGTCCTCTCTGCCCACATCGATGGTGTCCTCCACGTCGCTGTCCGCCGAGCTGCTGTCCTCACACGGCCGCTTCATGGTGCCGGGGCGGTGTCCCCGGGGGTCGGCGAAGACAAGAGACGAGTCCGAAGTTCGGTTGAACTAGTTACTGGACCAGTTCGTTAAGTCGTGGCGGCTGCAGCAGGTTCTGAAGATGCTGCGGACGCCGAACGTCTCACGCGTCGTTAGTGACGTCACAGGCAGGACACGAATGATCCGCGGTCAAACGTTCAAAGTGAATGGCAGGTGGCCGCAGGGTGGAGGGAAGGTCGGTGCTCGCTCCTCCTCCTCTGGTGCTGCTCCCGGAGCTTTCCCACGGAGCCACACACACACAGTGTGTGTGTGTGTGTGTGTGTGTGTGTGTCAGATGTTGGCTGGAACCCGATCATCGTGTGAGAAAGACCAGACACACACACAGAAGCAGATATCTTTTCTCACCTGCTAATCTGTTGCAATACAACAAGGATCGAATGCAGGAGTTCTAACACACACACACACACACACACACACACACCTTCCTGTTTCTTTCTAGCTGATGACTCCAGACGGACTTGTCAGCACCCCCTCATACGCTGAACCGCTGTAACACAACAGTGAACCATTAAAGATTAAACTCTGCAGCTCTGAACGGAGAGAAATCAAGACGCTGACGTGTTGTGTCTCAGAGGGACAGGGGGACAGGGGGACACTTTGAGCTGCCTGGAGCTGGACAGACTATAAACACACTACGCTGAGTGTATCAGAGCTTTATTAGTGTCGGGGGTTGGGGGGGCAAGCAGGGCCATCCTATAACAGGAAGCAATGAGTGTCGAGTATCTGTGCGTGTGTGTGTGCGTGTGTGTGTGTGTGCATGTGTGTGTGTGTGCGTGTGTGTGTGCGTGTGTGTGTGTGTGTGTGTGCGTGTGCGTGTGTGTGTGCGTGTGTGTGTGTGTGTGACGAGGGAGCGCTGTGCGGAGCGCCGGGCTGAGTCGGATCTTACTGTGTGTGTGTGGATCCAGAGAATGGGAGGAAGTGGTATGTTATTCTCAGTTGGACGGTGCCGCCACGACGCCTCAGACCTCACACACCACTCTGCCCCCGTGTCCCCACAGGATGTCCCACACACACACACTCACTGGGTCACGTGACTCTGGGATGCGCGTAGAAACCAACACAGGAACCCGCAGCGTGTTTTTCTGCTTCCACACCATCAGTGACGTGTGTGTTTAACGTCTCCACGCCGTGATTTGTGCTGCACGGTCTGGACGGTTGGAAACTGACTGGACTGAACAGAACATGTGCTTCGGTTCAGCTGATGAAGAAACAGACGTTCAGCCTCGTTCACGTCCTCAGGGAGCATTCAACTACCAACCTGCTCTGCCTCCTTCGTGTCACCTGACTGGGTGCAGAGGGAAGACAGAGGGGGGTGTGGGGGGGTCCAGATGATGAAGGCGAACACTCTTCATCACACACGGTCCTTAGGTTTCAGCTGAAGGACAATGAAAGACGTTTCATTGTGCTGTGATCTGTGCGGGACACAGAAGGACACTTATGTCTCTCAGGGGGGGTGCAGAGACACACCCCCCCCCCGGTACCATTTCTAAATAAATTCAATTGAATAAAACAGTTTTCTTGAATAAACGTGGAATGATTGATCATTTGAATCAGTATCGAGTGATCCAGAGACAGTCTTCATCACCATCACTTGGCCTTTGACCTTTGACCTTCTACTTTTCATCTAAAGGCTGCTGAGGACGTGAAGAGAACCCCACGAAGCTCAGTGAAGAATCTTTCATCAGCGGAGACGAAGAACAGAGAAGAGGAACAAGAGGAATTCTGGGCGCTAAGCTCTAATCTGCAGACACGTCAGCACACTCTCCACAGTGTGTGTGTGTGTGTGTGTGTGTGTGTGTGCTGCTGTAAACAGGCTCCGTGTATGAAGGTGTGACAGTACGGTGGTGTTTCTGATGACAGGTACGCTGACACACACACACACACACACACACACACTTATTTTCCTTTCTTCGCCACCAGATGATGCTCAGCAGCAGCAGCAGCAGGAAAACGTTTTCACTCGGTTTGTGCTGCAGGTTCCTCCTGAGCTGATACGTTTGGTCAGGGGCCAACACGGGTCCCAGCGTGTTCCGTTCCACTGGACCTGGTGTCACACCGTGGGTGTTCACTGCTGCAGCCTGTGATACAACACACACACACACACACACACACAGGAGACCAGTGCTTCTGACGCGCTGATAAAATGGCGGTTTTGCCCTTTAACTCAGATCAGCCTCCTGCCTGCAGACCTTCTCCTCTCCAGGAACGTGACCTGGCTCATTGTCGTCTCCTGACCCCACACGTTCCACTGATGGGGGGCCGCAGTCAGTCAGTGTGTGTGTGTGTGTGTGTGTTGACATTTGTGGCACATTCTAAAGAGAGAAAGTAGGTGTGGGAAAGAGCTGCTCGCCCATCTCAGACTCTCCACGACACGCACTCTCACACACGGTCAGCTGATATCCAACTCCCCCAACTCTCCCAGGGCTTTATCTCCATGAGAGTGTGTGTGTGTGTTGTTTCAGAGCAGAGCTGCTGGGAAAGTCCCCCCGTCTCTAATAAAGAACTCAGACGCTCCTGTTTGTTCCTTCTGAACAGACCTGATCACCATGACTCTGCAGACCCAGTCTAGCGTTAACGTGGGAAAACTGGTTTCCAGGATCTGGGCAGAGGTAGACTTCTCCTGGTGAACGCTCATTCCTGGGCCATGGTCCTGAGCCGTGGCTCTGGGTGGAGAAGAGACGTAGAACGTACAGTGTGTTCACGTTTACAGGAGACGGTGAAGCCGTCGCTTTGTGTTTTTACTTTCGTTGGACCAACAACAATGGGAAGCTACCAATGACCCACACTCCTTGAACGCCTCGTCATCACTACACACTCTCCATCTTTACATCCAACAACCCCACCCGTCCCTCTGCATTCACACCACCTTCTCCTCTCGTCTCCAACGAAGCCGCTCGTTTTTCGGCGGCCTCGGCTGCCGTGTTCTGAGCATGCTCAGTTTGAACAGTTCATACTCGCCACACAAACGTGAACCTCCATCAAATGTGTCTCGGAACCAGCGGTATTTCCCATCAGCGCCTGTAGATGCAGAGCGTGAGAAGAGCTTTGATGGCGTCTGACACCCAGGAGGGAATGAAGGGGGTTTCTTTGTGAGTAAAGTCGGACTTTAAGTGAATTAACGTTTTGACCGATGAAAAAAGAAGGGAAGGAAGGAAGGAAGGAAGGGTGAGTGGCTCAGAGGGAGAGGAGAGGAGAGGAGAACTGTGTGTGTTGTGTTGTGCTGCAGTGAAAGAGTGTTATTCTTTGGTGCTGCTGAGAGGCAGCCTTTGTTTACAGTCCTCTCAGATCACCTCCCTCAGACCTGATCTCCACCAGGAGGAGGAGGAGGAGGCTCCCTCCACACTACTCAACACAAAGCTGTTTCCACCCTGAGCTGCTAAACCGACAACAGTCCCGCGACTCTCCTCCGAGTCTCCTCCGAGTCTCCTCCGTCTCTCCTCCGAGTCTCTTCCATCTCTCCTCCCTCTCTCCTCCGTCTCTCCTCCGTCTCTCCTCCGAGTCTCCTCCCTCTCTCCTCCATCTCTCCTCTGTCTCTCCTCCGAGTCTCCTCCCTCTCTCCTCCGTCTCTCCTCCGAGTCTCCTCTGTCTCTCCTCCGAGTCTCCTCCCTCTCTCCTCCGTCTCTCCTCCGAGTCTCCTCCATCTCTCCTCCGAGTCTCCTCCCTCTCTCCTCCATCTCTCCTCCGAGTCTCCTCCGTCTCTCCTCCGTCTCTCCTCAGAGTCTCCTCCCTCTCTCCTCCATCTCTCCTCCGAGTCTCCTCCAATTGAATGAAACAGTTTTCCTAAATAAATGTAGAATAATTGATCATTTTTAATCAGTAAGATGTGAAACACTAACGAGTGATTCTGTGGAGTGATCCAGAGACAATCTTCATCACAACTCACTTGAACTTTGACCTTTGGTTTTCTTTTACTTTTCATCCAAAGGCAGGAAGCAGCTGAGGACGTTAAGAGACCCACACGAAGCTCAGTGAAGAATCTTTCAGAACCTGTTATTTCATCGCCCGTTATTAAACCTATAGCAGCATAACTAAGAGATGGTTCAGTTACCTGATCCACCTCTAACTATAAGCTTTATCAAAAAGG
>JAUMTR010000016.1:15766367-15793867 GCA_032270685.1 Microctenopoma stevenorrisi
CCTCTCCTCTCCTCTCCTCTCCTCTCCTCTCCTCTCCTCTCCTCTCCTCTCCTCTCCTCTCCTCTCCTCTCCCCTCCCCTCCCCTCCTTCCTCCTCCTGTGGTTTTCCCAGGCCGGCTCTCCCAGGGTGTTTGACCTGACTTCATGCCCTCCTCTACCCTCGTTCCACCCCTCTCGGTGCTTCCTGCCCTCTGCTGCAGCTACACAGGCTCTTATTGTGGCGGAGCCTACGCTTGTCACCACCCATCACACACACACACACACACACACACACTGACACAGGGATGAAAAATATGCACATTAAAAAATGAGAAACCACAGTGATGCGTGTACGGCCCTAAACAAAACATTATCCCAGGAAATGTTTCATTACTTAGCATGTGCAACACTCCACCATCTCCAAACAGCTGTCACCGTGGGGAACAGGTCTCCAGTGTGTCACAGGACACACTCATTAGACTCACCTATTACCCCAACAGTAGATTCATGTGTTTATAGTATATTTAATCACTGGGACGCTCCACGAGTAGCAGCTCAATCCGCCATCGTACATAACACACACACAGACACAAACAGATAGACAGAGACACACACACACACACACACACACACACACACACAGACACAAACAGATAGACAGACACACACACACAGACACAGACACAAACAGATAGACAGAGACACACACACACACACACAGACACAAACAGATAGACAGACACACACACACAGACACAGACACAAACAGATAGACAGAGACACACACACACACACACACACACACAGACACAAACAGATAGACAGAGACACACACACACACACACACACACAGACACAAACAGATAGACAGAGACACATACAGACAGACACACACGCACAGACAGACACACAGACACAGACACACACAGTCAGACAGACACACACACACAGACACACACAGACACACATACACACACACACACACACACACATCCTGGACAGTCTTTAGACTGAAACTGCACTGGAGGCGCAATTTGATAAAAGTCATTCCAAAAATAGTCGAGTTGAATGTCTTGAGACGTCAGGAAGTCTCCTAGAAGTCGCACTTAGAACATCGTTGGTGGTGAAGATCTGTTCTGCTCCGTTTTCTGACACCAGGCAGGTTTGTCCGAGCTCACCTGAGCTCAACTCGCAGACGTGCTGGTGTGATTGGTGGAAGCTGATCTGATGTCAGTGAACTGTGATTCATTTCCAGCTCCAAGATAAAGAGAACGGGTGTCGAGGTGCACGAAGAGCAGTTCAACTTTAAAAACGACCAAACTTATTCTCTGCAAAGCGTTGATATGTGTGAGATACTCCATTTCAGTTCAGAATCAGTGTGCTGAGTTTAGTGCAGTTTGTGTCCATATAGCAGCAGCAGTCAGTTGTTCATAACAGATATTGCCTGGGGGAAGAAACTGTTCTTGTGTCTGGTTGTTCTAGCAAACGTAGCTCTGTAGCTCTGAACTGGATCAGCAGCTCCTGAGGAAGGTGAAACTTCTTCATCTGCCGCAGGAAGTACATCCTCTGCTGAGCCTTTTTGAGGAGGGAGCTGATGTTGGTCTCCCACCTTAAGTCCTGGGAGATGGTGGAACCCAAGAACTTAAAGGTTTCAGCCACTGACACGGGAGAGCAGAGTATGGTGAGAGGGGGGGCTTCATTAGAATAAAACTGTTTGGGACTGTGTTTGCAAATAAGAATAAAGTCTGTAAGAAGCATTATTATGTAGAAAGTACTTTGGTTTTAGCACTAATATCTGCAGCGGCAGTGATGCTCCGTCATCAGCCTCACTTTTAGATTGGAGCTCTGAAAACTAACAGAGGCTCCCTGTTTCTGAACCTTTAACTATATTTCATGCGTTTGAGCTGCAGACTATTAAAACTCTGTGGAGGAAAACAAGCTGAGCGCCAGTGAGGGAGCAACCCTCCAGTTTATACTAGAACAATAAGAGAGGCGGGGGGGGTCCATCTGAAATACCACAGAAGAAGGAGGGAAGTGGAAGAAACAGAGGAAGAGAGCGAACGACTCGCTGCCCGTCGTGATTTAGTGGTGATGAATCAGAGGGAAATAAAGAGAAAGAACGAGAGCTGAGATGTGAGGAAGCAAGCGGGCAGGAGTGTGTGTGTGTGTGTGTGTGTGTGCGTGTGTGTGTTGGCATCAGTGAGCGACTTGACAGATTGTTTGGTTTCAGTCCCTGAAGTCAGATTCTCAGGCTCAGACCCCGAGAAGCTTTAAATACTCTGGTTCATGTAGAGGTTTGCTAACGTGTCTGTGTCTCACACACACACACAGAGGTTGACATGTGGACTGTGAACTGTCACCTGCCACATTCCCAGCATTCCTGAGGCTCCTTCCTCTTAATCTTCACCTGACTGCGTGTATGACAGTGTGTGTGTGTGTGTGAACAGCACAGCGCTCCTCTGGCCAACACTGACCCATTTCACGGCTTCTCCCACGTCCTGATCACTCGATTCCAAAGACGTTACCTACACCTCAGGGCGCTCACGTTACCCTCCCCCCCACGAGAGAGATGGCGGAACAGGAAATGAGACTCCAGGGACCAGAGAGACAATCAGAGTTCTTTAATCGGAGCTCGTTTGAACCACGTCTCTGCAGCGTTGATGATTCTTATGATCTCGTTTTCATATCACACTCTGACCACTGCAGCTTTAAGGAGACGTGCAGCTGATTGACTGACACTTCCCCGTTTCTCTTCACATTTCCTGCTGTTCCCTTCTCAACCTCTATTTTAGTCTGTTGCCCTTTGACCCCTGCTGCTTTATTTGGGGGGACTTATAAACAGTCTGGGAAACTAAATGGGATTTCCCCGACGTCGCTGTTTAGTGCGTCTGCATGAAATGAAAACAGAGCGTGTTAGACTTTCTCTGAGATTCACATCCACGTGAGACACCAACAATCCTTTTTCTGTGTAAAGAACATGAACTCCAACATCTGCTCAAGAACAATGTCTCCACCTACAGGAGCCGTGTGAGACCCATCGCTGCAGTGAGCATACAGCCAGCAGCAGGGGACGTGAGGACATTTACAGCTGAAGCCAGCAGCAGGGGACGTGAGGACATTTACAGCTAAAACACGCGTCAGAGGGGACGACACAGAAACAAGACCGAGTCCTGAAACAAAATAAGAGGATCTAACTAAACAATAACATCATTATTAATGTGACATTTGTTGCTTGTGGTCTAACTTGTATGTGCGGGAACCTGTTTTTTCAGGGGCTGCCTGTGTTTGTGAGCCCTGCACGTTGGCTCACAGGCATTTCAGCCCCCCCCCCCACACAGAACAGCTTTAGCTCAGACATACTGAACTTTTGATATATTTCACTCATGTAAAGTTTTAAATGCATTAGTTCTGTATTTCTTCTTCCCTGTCTTGCGCAGATGTTTTCCAGATGAGTTTCTTTTACTTCTCATCTGGAGCGTGTACCTGTAGTCAAGTACTCTTTACTCACTGACACATGCCTACTGACATAAACGCTGAATAAAATGACGTCATAGAATCTAAAGAGATTTCCATGTGGTTCAGACTTTATGTAAATAACGTCTCGCGCAAGGGAGCTTGAACCAATCGCGTTTGTTTAGATCCAGACCGGAAACGGAAACGCGGTTGTTGTTGTTTTTTTTATTTCCGCTCCTGTCGCCGCAGCAGAATCTGGAGTTTGTCACACACAGAAATGGAGTACAAACTAATCATGGCTGTGTCTGGCTTCCCCAGTCTGTACGACACCAACTCCCCGACCTACAGAGACTTGAACATGAGGGGCGACTCCTGGAGGCAGGTAGCGGAGATCGTCGGTGTTCCCGGTGAGTCGCTCACGTTTTCCGCCGTTTCTCCACAAACAGCTACGGACACGCGGCGGTGAGAGTCCGTCACGAAGCAGCTTTGGTGCGTCACGTTTGAAGCGAGGCTCGAGAAAACCGAATAATTTTTAATTACAACAATTCCTTTGATGTTAAGATCAAAACAACATGAGTGCGTGTCTCAAAACCTCCCGACTGCGCCTGGCTCCCCGCGCCCGAAACATTAGTTCCCACCTAGAAATATTTTACAAACACACTAAAAAGTTTAAATAAAGAAAAGTTTAAATTTAAATAAAGGCTCAGTAAATTGTTAAAACACGTGTTGGTTCATAAAAGTTTAAAAGTAGCTACAGAAATGTGTGTATACTTACTACTAAAATACTACTACTGCTAATATTCATAATAATCTGACAGCATTAGATAAATAAATATTTGAACTCTGCAAAATGCACAAATGATCCTTTTAACATGAGGAAAAATTATCCTAATAAATTGTAATAATATTGTTTTTATATGATTTTAAAAAACTTGAATTACTTGAAACACCCACATAGCTTGAAATGATATGGGGCAGTAACTAAGCATTATTTTTAATTCTCTGATAATCTCCTAGTTTTTAATTTCGTCTATAAAGTGAAATTTGTGGCCAGTGTTAGAATAAATGCAGTTTACCACCATGAGCATAGCAGAACTGTAGAAATAACTAACTAAGAGTTTGTACTTTATCAGAGTAGTCGCTCACTGATGTTTGCAGCTGAGCTGAGGGACTCAGCACAGTAAGTGTTGTAGCTACGCGCAGCGTGTATCGTGGATGTGACCTTGGGATTTGTTGAAAAAGAAGAGTCTCAGTGTTAATAATACTACCAGCACTGTTTCCTTTAGAGTCTGAATGCAGGAGGAAGTGGAAGACGCTGAGGGACCAACACAGGAGGGAGAGGCAGCGGGAGAAAGAGAGACGGGAGAGCGGCATCGGCCTTCTCAACTACAGACCATGGAGATACTCTTCCATTTTATCCTTTTTAAACCCGTTCATCGACGCCAGAGCTGCAGGCACCAACGGCTGGGCTCTGGACCCGCAGCCCTCACACCTGCTCATGTCTGAGATGGTGGGCTGCAGCACGACCACGGAAACACGCAGCGATGATGACGAGAGCTACGGTTCGTAGATAACTTTGCCTCCAAACATTGAGTTGAAAGAAGAGTTTCTGGATTCTGCTGAAAAACATTAAATGCAGCTTTAACAGAGAAACTACTGACACTTATTACCAGAATAATTACTGATTAAATCAGCTTATTAACGAGTGAAGAGTGTTAAAACCCTGCAGTTTACTACAGGAACTACACAGTCTGATAGAAACAACCACAGCTAGTGTTAATTATTAGTATGTTAGGAAAATACAGCCCCATAATTACATGATAATTACGCTATAAGTTATAATATCTAAAGATTTGATTCGATGATCCGGTAATTTAAATAATTAATAAATGAAAACAGGTACATTTGATTTAATTTAATTCCTTTAATACCATGTTCAGGATTTAATGAGGTTATATCAATAATAATTTGATAATTTACCCTAAATAATTGTTTTCATGTTTTCATATTAATATTTAAAAAGGTAATTTTAAAAGGTATTTCACAGACTCTAGTGTCAGGTATCAGGTAAATAAATTGTGATTTTATTTAAATGACTACTTGTTAAAATAAATGATTGTAATTGTTTTTTATAATTATGAATTAATTATGTTTTCATTAGTCACTGTGCACTAAGCAGTTTTAACTGTGACCTTTAAGACGTTTTAGATCGGTGCACATCGTAAACGTCCAACTGATCATATGTCACATGGTCGGTTGTTTTTTTAAAGCTATTTTTTACTTTGCAGTGTTTGTGCAGCTCGTCAGGATGTCGAGTCGGCAGTTTTCCTGATGCTAAAGGAACCACAATAGCTGTTGTTTGTGCCTGTTTTGTTCAGATGAAGGGACGAGACATGTCTGCTGCTGCCTGTGTGCAGCCCCCATTGTCAAACAGGGGGGTGGGGGGTTGTTAAACCTCGCACGTTAAATGTATAAACAGTTGAAATATGTCTGTTTCCTGAAGAATGAGTGCAGTACGAGCCACCAGCTGACGTCATGAACACCGCCCATGTTCAGATTCAGATTCAGATTTTATTTGTCACGTGCACAATCATACACAGTACAATATGCAGTGAAACGCTTGTTCTGCTCTAGAACTAGAAGGAAAAGTTGGTGAAAATCTGTGAAATCCTTTCTGTCTTGTGACATAAATCTGTGTTTTCTTTTTTTCTGATTTCAGGAATCTCTGTAGTGGACGCAACAACCACAACCACGTCGTCTTCGTCCTCCTACTCGGAGTTCGTGCAGAGGAAGCGACCGTCTCCTGCCAGCGGCGACATCGTCAGACTCAAAGAAGCAAAGATTGAGGTGACGCCAGACACTGCTGCAGGCGACAGAGCACAAACACAACAGGCCGCACATGTTAACATGCAGGAACTGTTTGAGATGATGATGCAGTCAGTTGCAGCTTTAGCCACATCTTTAGCTTCTCCACACTCTTCCTCACAGCCCTCAGATCAGCCGATGCCTCCCGCTGTCCTGCAGCCGGACCTGCAGCCCTTCCAGCACCGTCAGACACATTGCAGCCCGCCGCCGTCCAGCGCCACCTCCAGGCTGAACCACCTGAAGGCAGAAGAGCCGGACGACGCTGTGAGGGAGATTCTGGACCAGTCGGACGATGACGAGGAGGACTGTGGCATCGTGTCTCCCAGACTGATCCGTTCTAGGAGGAAGAACAGTGACACTCTGCTGGAGGACTACCTAAGGAGGGTGGAGGCCAGGGAGGCCCACAGAGACCGCGACGTGGACCACAGGGACGACGTGACTCTGTTTCTGCTCAGCTTGGCTCCTGCCATGAGAAGACTTTGTACAGAAAAACAGTCGTGGGTCAGAACCAAGATACAGCAGCTTCTGCACGAGGCTGAGTTTGGTGCAACACACTTTTAGTGTTCGGGAACAACTTTCTCTAAATACTTTATGGAACTCCCTTAACTTCAGTAATATTCGAATCCTATACAGAGAAGTTAGTTTCTCTTTTTTATAAAGCTGTAGCTGAACTCCTGCTTCGCCACGTTTTTGATGCTGTTTGTAATAAAATCCTCTACTAAAGGTTAAGTTGTGCTCTCTATGAGATTCTTTTATTATTTTTATTTTGTCTTTACATGCATGAGGCAGAAACCTTTCTGATCTGCTTTCAGCTCAAACAGATGAAAATGGTCACACAGTGATTATTTATTCATACACTGTGAAGCTTTCCACATTTTGTCACAATACAAGCACAAACACTAAAGTATTTGATGTAATAGATCAACACAAAGTGTGAAGGAGACGATTATCTTACCACACACCTTCACAGATATCAGGTACTATATATGGAATAATATAATTATACTCACTGTTTGAGATTAAAATGGAAGCTGAAGAGCACAAGTACTTCGCTAAGAGAACAAAACAAAGTATTTTAAACACACATGATGCTGTTAATACAGATTTGTTCTTACTTTACTTTGCTTGGCGGCGCTTTTATCCACTTACAGGGAGCTGGGTGTCTGGCTCAAGGACACACCTGGTAGAGGATGGACTAGGAGTCAAGGCTACCAGGCCTTGTTTTCTAAATAAAGTTTCTACAGAAATTAACATGTTTAGAGAACTTAAATTAATACAAATTGCCTCTAAACATTAAGTTGAATAAATATAGATAAGATTTCCATAAGATAAGATACAAATTCTAGTGGAATTCAGCTTTAGTACAAAATGTGTGATTTTTCATAAGCTGTAGACTTCAAGTGGTTAGTTCGTAATAACACACGAGCCTTTCTTAGTATGTTGTATTCAAATTGTTTATCTACAACAGCAGATTTACATGAAAGTTGAAAATTGAATTGAATTGCCATCTATCAGAAAATATAAGTAACTTGAAACTGTTAGTTTATGAGTTCAAATCATTTCGAAGAATTTTTACCAATAGTTTTACATTTGAAGTGCACGTTTTTTGCATTATTATCAGAATTTTACCACCTTCGTAGCGGAAACATCGCGCTCTGTTGACATCTCGCGACAATAAAAATACAACGGGATTCATCGCATCAGCTGATCAAAACACGGAAGCAGCGTGAGGACGAGAGAAGGAGCCGTTTCCCCGCGAACATGTCTTCATTTCTGCCTTATGAGCCGGATTCTAGATGATTTCACGTTTCAGCCCGACGTTAAACGGGTGGTTTTAGAAGGAGTCGGTGACTGGTTGGTGCCGTTTTCAGTGTGCTGCGTGCTTCGAAACATTCCTGGTAATAATTCCGTTCATTTAGTCTTTATAGGGGATGTTATGAAGAACAGGTTCGTTTTTACACCGAAAAGTGAAAAGAGAGCTGTCACTGCTTTTCCTCCCACCTGGACCTGATAATCCAGATGTGGTTCAGCTGTGTAAGACGCTGCTTCAGATTTCTGAAACTTTAACCTGCTTTTTGTCCGCACTAGACCAGGTCCAAATGGCCTAACCCTAACCCCAAAACCACTTAACCCACACGTCTGCAGACAGTTTGACTTCCAATGATCTCAACCAGCAGGCTGATGATGCTGAAGGTGTTTCGAAGCCCGGCCCGGCACGGCTACGCTGTGGAAGTGTCTCCGTTCATCCCCAGCAGAGTGGCCTGTGCTGCTGCACAGCATTATGGGATAGCTGGTCAGTACAGCCCACACACACACACACGGGAGACAACGTCTGCGTGACGTGTTTGAAGGAGAGAAACTGTGCTTGTTTGGCAGGTTGTGGAGTGCTGCTGGTCCTGGATGAGACAGAAACAGGGATTGGTTTAGTGAGGAGGTACGTTTTCTTTCTTCCCATCTTCTCATTACTCTGTTTACCTGCAAAGTGACACTTACAGAAATGTGATCTGAACATAATGAGAGAAGAGGGTGAAACCTTTAACCTTCAGTGTCAGCAGTGGCGTGTGTGTGCGTGTGTGTGTGCGTGTGTGTGTGCGTGTGTGTGTGCGTGTCAGCTGGGAATGGGGTGACGGTCTCTTCGATGTGGCATGGAGTGAAGCCAACGAACATGTGTTGGTGGCTGCGGGTGGAGATGGCAGCCTGCAGCTCTGGGACACAGCCAATCACAACGCTCCACTGAGGGTGGCCAAAGAACACACACAGGAGGTAACATACACACACACACACACACATGTTCACAGAAGAATAGAACTTCATACTCTCATGAGGATACTGTATTTTGAATCTTGAGAGGTTAATTGACACATCGTGTCTTGTGCGCGTGCGTGCGTGTGTGCGCGTGCGTGCGTGTGTGTGTGAAGGTGTATTCTGTAGACTGGAGTCAGACCAGAGGAGAGAACCTCATTGTCTCTGGCTCGTGGGATCACTCGGCTAAAGTGGTGAGTTTCAGCTTCTCTTTTTCTTTTCTGTGTTGTTTCCATCCTCTGATCAGTTTCTTTTCTTCCCTCCAGTGGGACCCGACTCTCAGCTCGTCACTCACCACACTCAGGGGTCATGAAAGCGTCGTCTACAGCACCGTTTGGTCGCCTCACATCCCAGGATGCTTTGCTTCAGCCTCAGGTGAGCCCTTGCACACCACACAGGCTTGGTGGCGCGGGTTGCCGTACGTAATGGAAACGTTTTCTCACACGCTGCTTTTTTTTCCTTTTGCACAATTTAAAAGTTACAGGTTAGAAATATGGGTAATTAATTATAATAAATATACATGAATACAAACACTTAGTGCTCTTTAAATGTGAACTTTTAATCCTATTACACTAAATTTAATCCCAGTATTGATCAGTTCGCTCATTCTAGGTTCATGATCTCGCCACAAGGTGGAGCTGTTGTGATGCTGCTGGGTCACTCGTCTTTCATTCCGTGTAGCTCGGACTCAGTCACAAAGGAAACAGCATTTTGATGTGGTGTTTGACACGCGCGTGGAAAAGGCCTCGAGGCGTCATGTACGATAAAAACACAGCAGCAGCTTCGTTTCTCCACTTCGCTGCTGCTGTGTTTTTATCGTACATGACGCCTCGAGGCCTTTTCGATACAGTTCGTCTTCTTTGGTGAGTTTACGGAATCGGCTTCATTCAGAAGATAATTAAGTCAGTGAGTTTGTGGCCCGAGGGAGAGCTGGGATTATCTACACACTAACTTTATCACAGGGGCGGAGCTGCGTTGTGATGATGTCATCGCTCTGATCAGGCTGTCGACCGGCTGGAGTCAGATGTGCAGCAGCCATGAGTTTGGGTTAATTGGCTTGTGAGAGCGAGCGGAAATGTCTGATGAGGTTTCATAACCAGGAAGACCATTTTCACACTAACGTAATTAGAAGCCCGACCCCCACCTTCATCCACCTTCAAACCAATCTGAGCAGATCAGAATGTGCTTTACTGAACATGTCGTGCTGCATCAGAGGAGAAACGCCGGCGGCAGCACACAATGCAAATAAAAACCCGTTAGAAATCAATAACCAGAGGTCAAGTGTTTGCTGAGTTTCACTGGCCTGAGATCAGATCAGTGCAGCTAAATGCTTTACTGAGCACTGGCTCCATAATCAAACCATTACTGTGGACTGACGCTCCTCGCTAAGCTGCTGCATCTGCTGTACCTGCGTGTTTGGATGTGATCCGATAAATCCAGACACGGCTGCACCAACAGAACCTCATCACAGTCTGCTGCTGATGTGCTGTCACACACAGAAAGCCGTTAACAACCCGTCCGGCTCAGGAAGCTTAGTGGGCGCCTGCGGACGAGACACACACTAACCTGAGGTGGAGGTGGAGGTGGAGGTCGGGGCTCCGCTCTGCTCTGACCTGCAGCTGCAGGAACAGATGAGTTCAGTTCTGCTCTGCTTCTCTGAAACCTCACCTACACTCCTCTTCAGACCAGTTTTGTTGGGATGATCAGGAAGTGACGTTTTGTGACGGGTACACACCTGCAGGTGTGGGGGCGGGGGTGCTACTGAGCTCCTAACAGAACCCTGCTCATATATATTATCTGATAGTTTGAGTTTGTGACCGTTTTACATGATGATGAAGATGATGATGAAGTGAGCACAGGCCTCCCTGTGGTAATTATCTGTGTGTGTTCATGACACCAGCTGTTGTCTGGTCAAATAACTGATGGTGTCCATCAGGTTCAGGGCTACACGCACACACGCACACGCACACACGCACGCAGCGCTGTGGCGTCAGGGGAACTTTAATACGACGTGAAGTGTAGCTCTCCTCCGTCTCCACACGATCCCCATTGAACTGAAGTTCTTCTAAAGTTCTACAGTCAGGTTCGGGGTCATTGGAGAAAAGGAGACGAACATTCATGGTAATATTCGGTCTTCATGCAGCATAGGAATGAATCCTCTGCTCGGCCTATATAATGAGGTGCTCTTGAGCAAGGCATGCTGTGTGAAACGGTGTTGGAGAAAAGAATGCTGTTATTCCATGTGTGAGGTTCCACACACACACACACACACACACTGGTCTGTATCCCTGCAGGCTGCGGGTGATGGAGGGGCCCTGTGTCGCATCAGAGCGCGCTGCTGCAGGCCTGCTCAGCGCCGTAATGAGAGCGCGGCAGCAATCGATAGACGGATCCAGAAGCCCAAGAGATTTCCTGGACCATTAAGTTGTGATAATTTGCTCACACACCTGTTGAACGTGTTCACTCTGCGTCGTCCGTGTTGCTGAGCCCCCCCCCCCCTCCACCACGGACCTCCTGTGAACCCGATGATTTCAGATCAGTCGAAGCCAGACGCCGTGTTGGGACATTTATTTAAACTCAGCAGGTGTCTGGGTGACCGCTGGGTGACCGTCCTCCTGGTTCTTGTAACGTAGCTCACAGGTGAGAGGTGGGTGCGGTAGTAGACCCCTGTGTGGTGCGGTAGAGATGGGTGTGGTAACGTGATGTGGAGGTGGTGGAGTTCTCTGTAATGTCAGTGATCTCTGAAACCGGCGGATCGAGCGGGAAGTTTGGCCTCGGCTCGGTTAAACTTCTGGTTGTGGTTCAGCTCCAGAGTGAAGCCCGATGCGTGGACGTGTCTCACATGGCGGCACAGAGACTCTGCTTGGTTTTTTGCATGATGCTCCACTCGTGTGAACCGCGAGGTGGAGCTGGAAACGACGCAGACGGAGAGCGAACGATACACTAATGCACCTGTGCTGAAATGAGCTCCCGCCTCCTGCTGCGTGGAGTCTCTGTCCTGCTTCCTGTGGACGGACGGCTGACGACGAGCACACAGCCTTATCTCCCTGTGGAGGTTTCCCCCTCTGGTGGCGTTCAGTGGTTTGCAGGAGAGGCCACTGCTGACTTTGAGGAGAAGGAGAGAGGAAGAGGGAGATATGGGGAAGGCGGGGGGCAGATGGCGTCTCATTCTGATTGGCTTATCAGGGTTTCCCACGCTCCTTGCTGCCTCTCCTCTTCATATCTCCTCTCCTTTCCACACTCCATCCCCCCAGTTTGGTTCAGTGCCACGCAAGATCCCCACCTCCGGCATCAGCAGGAGCAGAGAGTGTGTGTGTGTGTGTGCGTGTGTGTGTGTCCTCCTCCTTCCAGGCTGTATCTCAGCTCTGCAGCTAATCAGAGCTTCAGTAAACTCCACCACGAGAAGGAGCGCAGGGTGTCGTAGCAATGAAGGAGCGCCACGCACAGAGGCTGCCTCCACCCTCCGTGTCTGTGGTAATGTCACACACACAGGAAATGAGCAGAAAACAAAAGGAGAATGTTCTGCAGAGTCCAGCTGGTTTGGTTGGACACTAAACGATCATGGTCAGGGTAGGAAAAAGTGTTGAATGTTCCCTTTAAAACCAACGATGAGTCCTTCACACTGTGCTTAATCTGACTCGTGAGTTCTGGAGTGGGTCCAGCAGATGATGACGTCTCTGTGCAGACTGGACGGTGCTCTTCCTCCTCGTCCTCCTCGCGTTCACAGCATTGAACGCGGGGAATCTGGGAATAAGAGCAGCGCGACCTCTTTGGCGTGTTTGTGGAGCTCCTCGCCGTTGTCACGCCTGTGGTATTGTACCGTGGGATTAGAGATAAGCTTTGGAGGTGAAAACAACGCCAGGAATCAGTGTGGATGCAGCTTTCAGGCTTTTGTCGTTCCAACCCACGCGCTCGCTGTGATCACATTCAGCCGTTTAGTGAAGCGGTTTTAAATCAATGCTGGAGAGGAGGGGGGGGGCACGGCACCCCCACTAGGGAAGGGTTTGCTGTAAGCGATGCCACGAGCACAGGAAGTAGTTAGAAGCTGCTTTTTACTCTTTTACTGGGACACGACGTCCGCTCCGCTCTCAGCTGGGTCAATATGAGACAATCAGCCAAGTGTTGTCCACTCAGAATGAGACGTGAATCATTTCTAGCTCTCAGCGGACAGCAGGTCAATACTTTCTATTTCTTAGAGATCTCACAGTGACAGCTGCAAATGATCAAAGATCCTGGAGTTAATCACACGACGAGACCAGGTGTAGCAGAGCGAGGCCCCTCCACTGCTTCGTAAAATCCGAATTAACCTTTCAGAACCCGCAGGACGTGAAATGAACAAAGAGGAGAACAGACTGTAAAGGTTCTGTGCAGCAAACCACGCGCACACACAGAGACACACACACCCACACACACACACACTAAAGTAAGACGTGAGCAGAAACACTTGGAGCTGTGTTCCCCTCAATAACCTCTTTTTCTTTCTTCTGTGATGTTCCATCTCTGTCTCTCTCTCTGTCTCTATGTGTCTCTCTGTCTCTGTCTTCTCTCTCTCTCTGTGTCTCTTTGTCTGTCTCTGAGGACGCTTAGTGCTGGGCATGCTGGGTAAATTCTCTGTGCATTCTCAGGGGACGGGACGCTCAGAGTTTGGGATGTGAAGAGTGCTGCGTGTCGATTGGCCATCCCAGCGCACAAAGCGGAGATCCTCAGCTGTGATTGGTGCAAATACGACCAGGTAACCCCCCCCACACACACACACACACACACACACACACACACACACCATCTCCAGCTGACTTCTGTATCAGAACAGTAACGTATGAAGCTACTTCTGCTCTTAAACTTATTTATTCTGTGTGTCTGCAGAATGTTCTGGCCACCGGCTCGGTCGACTGCAGCGTGTGTGTGTGGGACCTGAGGAACGTCAGACAGCCTGTCCGCCAGCTGCTAGGTCACAGCTACGCCATCCGCCGAGTCAAGGTAGGAGCACACGCACACGCACACAGAGAGAGAGACACACACACGCAGACACACACACACACACACGCACAGAGACGGGCTTCTGTTTCCTACCATGTGCTCCCACAAATGTCACGTAGCTGCACTTTGTTCTCTCCAGCGTGCAGGGGGGGGGGGGCTGCGAAGATGAGCGCAGAACCCGACAGCATCAAAACACCCACTTAAATGGAGCTAATAAGACCCACATCAGTCACACACACACACACACACACACACACGTGTCTGAGTGTGAGAACAGACGGCTGCAGAGTCCCTGAACACATCCCAGTTCCTCATGTTGGGCTTTACGTGCAGAGATGTCTCACACACACATCGATCTGTAATTGTGCGAGTGTGTGTTTGTCAGCGTTTGTGAGTTTGTATCGACTCGCTGGAGGAAGCAGGGCGTCACTTTCTTCATTTGAACCGTCAAACCGTGGACGTCCTGTCGCTGTCAGATCAGACCAGGTGTGATGATGAAAGCAGGAAGTTTAGTTCGGTCCTGAGTCTCAGACAAACTGCGTTAACAGAGCTGCACAATCACAGCAGCCGCTTTTTTTGCTTTGGGGATAAAAATCCTCTGAGCTCAGCAGCTGTAAATTAAACGGAGACGAAAAACCCAGAGACAGCATCTGAGTTTGAATCTGCCGGACGAGAGAGGTGGAAGCGGGGGGGCAGAATAAATGAATTTAGGAGTGCTTAGCCGACAGTCGGTGAAATTAGTCTGTGTGTTTCTGCACAAACCGCTGAAACCTGCCTCGAGCTGAGTTTTCACTTTGAGGATGTGGACGAGAGACAAACGAGATCTCTCTCTCTCCTCCTAAAGGTTTGTGAAGCTAAAGAGGAGCCGCTCGCTCTGCTAGCATCCTTCGCTCCTCTTCATCACCTCACACGGTCACGTATGTGAGCACATCGTTTGTCTGACTGAGTTCTGTCTCCTCTTCCTGCAGTTTTCTCCCTTCAGCCAGAGCGTGTTGGCGTCCTGCTCGTACGACTTCAGCGTCAGGTAAGCGTCCTCCACGTGTCTCTGCCCTGCTCCTGTTCTCAGACACGCTGACACGCTGAGCTGCAGGAATTAAACCTGTGAGCTGATGCACGGCTCCTTCTGTGTTTCCTCCTCGTCCTCTTCCTCCTCTCACGGATCTGTTCCATTAAAGCGACCGCGTGTGTCACAGGGACAGCAGCGTCCCGTTTACCACTCACAGATCCAACGAGGAAGCTTTTAACTGTCCTCCAGATGATCTCACACTGTTCAATCACACTTCTCTGTTTGCTCCCTGCCTGGAGCCTAAATCGCATCGTTACCGCGGTGATTTAAAGGAAAAGTAACGGGTACATTCGCTGTGTGAAGTCAGTCATCCAGTCAGAGCTTCACACACACTCAGAGGAACATATACAAGAAATATCAAATCAATCTAATAAAACATTTCTTTCTTTTGGATGAATCACTTTCTGCAGCAGTTTAGTTCAGTCACTCAATGAATGAGTCAATTTTAACGTCTGCTGCCGCTGACGAGAGACTGAACGGGGGGTGGGGGGGGCAGAGAGGGAAACAGAGAGTGGGAGAAAAAGCCAAAGGGAAGGAAGATGGATGTGGTGAGAGCTGACTCGGTGCCAAACCCTGTGTCGTATTGATCCGAGCTTTCATTGGCTCAAATGTTCTCTGCTGAGGACTGATTTCATCATGGGCTCCGACACACACGCGCACACACGCGCGCACACACACACACTCTCTGTGGGAAGTCGCCACCTGCCAGCCTCCAGGTGAAGCTTTGCCTGCGGCTGCTTTATGCAAACAGCTCTGTGGTGATCGTCAGAAACACGCAGGGCTGTTATTCAGCAGGAAGCCCGGCGCCTCCAAGCGACGTGAAACCCTGACAGACGCTCTGCTGCTGCCCGCTAACATCTAAGTATCTTCCTCTTCTCTGAGGTCTTTCTTTCTGAACCTGCAGAGACGTAAACGCTGGCAGTAAAAGTTCTGTTTGAGGTGATGGAGCTTTTAAAGTCATTGAACCTGCAGCCTCCTCCCTCTACTCTCCTGCCCGAGTTAATAATCCTGAACCTGCAGCAGGTTCACGTCAGCTGATGTTATCTAAATGTCCTGGAGCTGGCTGCAGGTGTGTGTGTGTGTGTTTCCACGGAAACTGCACTTGTGTTTGTTCAGTGTTAAATAATCCAAAGTAATTATCACCTATTCTGTGTGTAAACGCTGGACTCAGGACGCTCTCAGCACCAGGTTACCTCAGTCACGCGGGATTCCATTGATCTGAACCACTGTTCAGCAGAAACGAGTTTCGTCTCAGTCTGCAGCGAAGGAAGGAGGAGGTGGGCAGGAGAACACACACAGTTTCCTCTTTGTTTTTCCTCTACGTTCACCAGCTGCTCTCTGAGCGTGTCCGTCTGCAGGTCGGCGTTTTTCACATGATCTAATATTATAAAACCTCCTGACAGCTCTGAGTTAATCCTGATTTATCTTAACGGATAAATATGAAAACGCACACACACACACACACACACCTGCTGCGCGTGTAACTCAAACAGAATGTTTGTCAGAACCAACGTTTTCTACAGTAATAGAAACGTCGGTGCATGTGAACCATGTGAGCTGGAGGTCAGAGGTCACGTTCATGTCACAGCTGGTGTTCACCGTTTCCTGTTCAACAACGTCACAGCAGCTTTCCGTTTGTCTCTCAGGTTTTGTCCTCGTGGTCTTTGCTCTCGTGACTTAATGAGTTTCGTGTGGCGACGGGTGAAAAGACCGTCGCTCTGAATGAGACACAATGGAAGCTGAACAATGACCCCACCATGGAAACGGCAGACAAAAGACATGTGCAAACAGCACCACACACACGTCACATAAACCTTTAATAACCAGAGCGACGACGCGTCAGTGAAACCTATTTATGTTATTGACTATTGATACGAGAGGGTGATTGGCTGCCGTCGCTCCAGGAGCTGCTGCCTCACTGCTGCCTCACTGCTCCGTCCACAGCGGGGTGCAGCTGGATGCCCTCATGCACTTTACGATGACTGCGTTGAGCACATACCCCCCCCCCCCACACACACACTGTGCGTGTTTAAAGACACACGTATGATTTCTGCACATTTCTACGCGTCTTCTTCTAACGAGGCTGAAACCACAAACAGCTGCGTCTCCTTTAGGTCACAGACACCTGTGATGTCTGAGCGAAGTGAGAACCTGCTCCGTCATCCAGCTGACGGGTCGCCATCGCCGTCTCCAGCGTGGCGTGACCTCACCGCTGACGGTTCGCCGTCTCCAGCGCGGCGTGACCTCGCCGCTGACGGGTCGCCGAGTCTCAACCTTCTCAGATCCAGAGCTTTTAGTTTGCTTCAGTCAACGAGTCGTTACTGCAGCTACACGCGCTGTGATTTACACTCACAATATATGATTTCTCTCGACTCTCCCCAGACACTCATCGCTCACTGTGTGTGTGTGTGTGTGTGTGTGTCTCAGCGCCCGTATTAATACAGGCCTAATGGAGCCCAGTGGGAGCTGCAGAGCTGCAGAGCTCCCTCTGAAAATGATTTAATCACATTTGCAAAGTGGATGAGTCTGGAGGGAGTGTTTGCTGCGTCAGGGCTTTGGTGCACACACACGCGCACACACACACACACCAGGAAGAGAAACAGTCGTTCAATTAGCCTGATTGGCCGCTGCTGCCTGAGGTCTGGAGCGAGTGTTTTATTGGTCCTCCTGCTCCGTCCACGTCTCATCTCTGTCTCCTGATTTCCTTCACTTTGCTTTTGAGTTGTCGACGTGTTTTAACTTCACCGAACGTCACCTGACATCGTGTAGACTATAAGACTGTAGACTGTAAGCCCCATCACATGTGAGAGGGAAAAGGAAACGGCTGCTAATAAAGACCCGAGGTGTCAGCTGGGTCGTCCTCATCAGGAAATGGTATATTTGTCAGGACCTGTTGATGTGTTGTGGTCTTATTGTCCCCTCTGTGTGTGTGTGTGTGTGTGTGTGTAGGTTTTGGGACTACGGTAGGAACCAGCCTCTTCTGGACACCGTGGAGCATCACTCAGAGTTCGTCTGTGGATTGGACTTCAGCCTGCACGTCCCCAACCAGGTACAACACGCACTGATTCAAGAGCTGTGATCGTGCTCGTTGTGTAGGGTTTCAAATAGGGCCATCCATCAGTCTGTCTGCACACGCAGGGCCGTCGGGGGGTGGGGTGGGGGTGGGCGTCGCTCCAGTCCATTCAGCTCTTCCTCTTATTTACAGCCGCGCTGTCTCTCCGTCTCAGGCGGTGTCGTCCGAGTTCAACCCGAGGTCCAGGGTTAAGTGAGAGGACGAGCCGAGGTCTTCACCTGTGAAACGTGTTAGAGCCATTAAACCGCTGCTGATTGATCTGTTATATTAATAAAACTGAGGCGTGGACAGAGAGGACATGTCAAACACACACACACACACACACAGACACCGTGACGACGACACGTGGAACTGTGGACGAGCTGATTGTTTGAGCTGGTCCTGTGTGTTTGTGTAAGAGCCGGTAATGAACTGCATTGTGTTTGAGAGTGTGTGTGTGTGTGTGTGTGTGCGCGTGCGCGTGGGAAGCAGCAGTAATGAGCTGTATTGTTAGCTGTTATCAGACGTGGCATTACAGGAAGCAGGCTGTAAAATAACACCCTCACACAAATAGCTTTGATGGTGCTGAGGACACTAACACTGATGTCAGGGACCAGACCCCCCCCCCCATCTACTCTAGTCAGAATTAAAAACGAATAAGATGAAACCACAGCGAGCCTCTGTGCGGCGTTCAGCTGCATAGGAAGCGTAAAATTACAGGCTGCCACTGGGACAAATAATTCTGGTGCGCCGGCAGGTTGCCGTGAATAGTTTCCCCCCCGTAGAACAAAGGAAAGCTCTCGCTGTCGGTGAAGAAGATGCTCCACTCTGACTGGAACTCGTTTGTTTGACTCTGTGAACATTGTTCTTTGAACAGTTAATCAGTGAACATCTACGTCCATCAGCTCAACTCATCACGCTGGAGGTCCAGCTGCTCCACCAACACCCCCCGCTCCCACTTCCTGCTCCCACCTAAACCTCAGTCCTGTCGTTCCTCTCTACGTGTGTGTGTTTGTGTGTGTGTGTGCCTGTTGACTCTTTCTTGCTCACTTGTGCTGCAGCTCTTATCTCGTCTCCTCTAATCACTTCTTGTTCTAACCACTCGTATTTTTTATTCACTCGCTTCTCTCTGTCTCTCTCACTCACACTCACACACACGCGCACACACACACACACACACACACACACACACTGGTGTAGTCGTATCTACATGCAGCCACATGTATCTGATGGATTACTCTCTTACATACTGCACACACACAGTCAAAGATAATGTATTATGGGGTGAATATGACTGAGCAGTTTGTGTGTGCGTGCGTGCGTGCGTGCGTGCGTGCGTGTGTGTGAGTGCGTGTGCGTGTGCGTGTGTGCGTGTGTGTGTGTGTGTGCGTGTGTGTGTGTGTGAGTGAGAGCTGTCGACACTTTAACAACACGCAACAAGCTCATTAGAGTTTTAATTTTTGTCCTTATTGACTCGTCGTTATCTCATTAGACGAGTGAAGAAGACTTTGAACTTCCTTCCTTCCTGCTTTTGTCTTTTCCTGGTGCCCCCCCCCCACCTCCTCCTCCTCCTCTGCATCTCTCTCTCCCTCTTTGTATCTCTCTCTCCCTGCTGCAGTCTTGGCCGGCGAGTGCGTCTTTCCATTACGACCGCTTGTTAAAGTTAATTAAAGAAGGGCATCCCTCTCCTCCGTAGCTGACTCACGGCTACCGTGGAGAGAGGGTGTGTGTGTGTGGGTGGGGGGGCATGAAAACAATAATGTTGTTCTGTAGCCCCCCACCCCCCCACACAACAAACCCTGAGGAAGAGAGGATTTGAAATGACAGAGACATGAACATGTGGAAACAATAAATGAGCCTGAACATGTTTGTGTGCGTGTGTGTGTGTGTGTGTGCGTGTGCGTGTGTGCGTGTGTGTGTGCGTGCGTGTGTGCGTGTGTGTGTGTGTGTGTGTGTGTTGTCTGCAGGTGGTGGACTGTTCCTGGGATGAGACTGTGAAGATCTACACACCTGCCTGTTTGTCTGCAGGAGCACACAGCACCGCACCGTAGAACACACAGAACCCCCCCCCACCACACACACACGCACACGCACACACACGCACACGCACACACACACACACCTCTCAGCTGGAATAAAAGGACAAACAGACGCTTGGAGTTTGACTTTCTTTCGTGTGACTGAGTCAGTAAAAAAGAATCGGACACAATGAACGGACAGAGAAAACTCATCGGTTCACTTTTCAAAACTTTTAAATCCACGAGGCAGTAAGACGGCTCCTCCTACTCCTCCTCCTACTCCTCCTCCTCCTCCTTTCTCTCTCACCGAGCTTCTGCTTTGAACCTGATGTGATTCACCAGATGTGTTTGACTCTGCTCTCTCTCACTTCATCCACCTCATATGTCTGCGTTTACTTAAATACATCACTGGGAGAAGTTTGGTGAAGCGGGTTGCTCCACCTCCCTGGGACTGGGACCCCCACCCTTCTCACAGAGGCTTTGCTCTTTGATTGGTGTACTCCAGGTAAACTGTCGTGTCCACAGTACTCACGGAGAACTTGAAGTTTTTCTGCGTGGTTCTGGCTGAAGTCAAATCTTGGAGCTGCTTCGGGTCCGGACGGGTCCGGGAGGAGAAACTCTCGCTCTGTCTTTTACGCGCACTGCGCCCTGAATGGACGCGTCGTGATGTTACTCCGCCCCTCCCCTCCCCACCTCCCTCGCTCTCTCCCCCTCTCCCTGGTCCACAGCCAAGAGGCGATGCGGCAAAATGTCATCCACCCCCCAGCACCACCTTTACTGTCCACCTCCCGCGCTTCTACTGTACTCTACTGCAGCTCCAGCCCCTCGCGCTTCACTCCGTCTCCTCCTGCGGGATTTTTCTCAGTAACTCCGCTGAGTGGAAACTAAAAGCAGCTGATGAGGAGGAGCAGAGCTGAGCTGGACCAAACGGAACCCTCCACAGACCTCAACTCTCACTTCTCTCCTCCTCTGAATGCACATTGTCCCCGCTGACGGGGGGAGTTCACCGCCTCGCGTCCTCGCGTGTCTCGCTCAGCAGCAGCGCGTCGTAAGAACCGAACCTTCAGAAACGCGTCCGCGCCGGACCCAGCGGGACCCTGCTCCGTGTCTCCTGCCCGAGCTCCTCCAGAACCTCCAGCGGAGCCATGGACGTGTTTAAGAGCCGGCTGTTGGGCATCTCCGTGGCCGTGGCGCACGGCGTCTTCTCCGGTTCTCTGAACATCCTGCTCAAGTTTCTCATCACCAACTATCACTTCAGCTTCCTCACGCTCATCCAGTTCCTGACCAGCACCACCGCGGCGCTCACCCTGGAGACGCTGAGGCGGCTGGGGAAGGTCCAGATCCCCGCGTTCAGCATGCAGCTCTCCAAGGTAAAAACCCGAGACCGGTTCAGAGACAGGAGACAGGAGACAGTCAGTGGGGACAGAGAGGAAGAACTAAGGGGGTTTAGACTTTCAGGAAGTTTCTGTGTCACGTCTGGAGCGCGCGGGGCTGGCAGTGGACCTCCGGAGCTCAGAGTCGGGTTCCGGTTCAGGTTCGACGCTTACTGTGTGTGTCTGTGCAGGAGTTCGCCTCGGTGTGCATCCTGTCCACTCTGCAGTCCACGCTCACGCTGTGGTCCCTGCGCGGGCTCAGCCTGCCCATGTACGTCGTGTTCAAGCGCTGCCTGCCCCTCTTCACCCTCGGCATCGGCGTGTGCGTGCTGAGGAACGGTGTGCCGTCCGCCGGCGTGGCCGTGGCCGTGGTCATCACCACCGGGGGAGCTGCGCTGGCTGGTAAACACACACACACACACACACACACTCAGCGTGAGTTCGTGGGAGAAGCTGTTTCTCCCTCAGTTAAATATGTTGAACATCAGGATTCCGTCTCTGTGACCGTAGTGATTCCATCTAGCCCGTGCAGCATCCTCTTCCTCCTCATCTTCATCGTGTAGGTGCTAAAGGTGATGAAACCTCAGCTCTGGTTGCTGCTGTGAGTCCTGGTCTGAAAGAGCAAACTGCTGATAATTTAAACATAGAGAAATATTTCGCTCCAGTTCGTCCTCACGTGACGTTTTTCCACACTAACGGGCGTCAGAGCCTCAGTCCCCGGTGCTCAGTGCAGCTTTGAATCCACTGATGCTGAATCAGGCCACAAGGGGAGGAGCGCCTAGTGGACAGGTGGGGGACTGCAGGGTGTGGTGAGAGGATGACACATCACACAAACTCTCTTCTGAATTAGTTTCAGCCCAAATATCTGATCTGATTCAGATTTCTACTACTGATGGAAAGTATGACTCCTCCTTGGACCAAGACAAGAAATAAAATTACAAAACGAATTGTTACTTAACTTTGTGATAAAAATCACAGGTAGTATTAATAATTCATATTACGATGCTTTCTGCGTTTCCTCTCCAGGTGCAGGAGATCTCACCGGCGATCCCTTCGGCTACATCACTGGTGTGTTGGCGGTGATCATCCACGCCTCCTACCTGGTGCTGATCCAGAAAACCAGCCTGGACAGTGAGTACGGGCCGCTCACTGCACAGTACGCCATCGCCATCATGGCCTCGCCGGTAAGGACCAGACTATGTGTGTTCGTTTAGTTCTCGTGTTCTCGGACACCTGCGGCTTCTCTCCTCGTTTTACGCATCTCCACCTCTCTCAGGTGCTGCTGGTGTGCTCCGTCATCTCCATGGACGCCATCAACATGTGGTCGTACGAGGGCTGGAGGGACCCGCACATCACCGTCATCTTCGTCTTTTGCATCTTTATCGGCTGTGCCATGAACTTCACCACGCTGCACTGCACCTACATCAACTCCGCCGTCACCACCAGCTTCGTGGGCGTGGTCAAGAGCATCGCCACCATCACCGTCGGGATGCTGGCCTTCAACGACGTGGCGCCGACCAGACTCTTCATCGGAGGAGTGGTGGTGAACACCGTCGGCTCCATCACCTACTGCGTGGTGAAATACTTTGAGACGAAGAAGAAGAGCTCGTATGAGGACCTGGAGGAGGCGGGAAAGGACGGCGCCGCACCTGGGGAGCCTCACCAAGACAAACCGCCGCTGAACGGCGACGGCCCCACAGCGGGGCCTGGATCTGATGCGGACCCACCAGAGACAGATGGTGGTGGGAGGGAGGAGGCCGGTTTGGCTAACGGACAGCTGTGGCCGGGAGATGAGGGCCACGGAGCTGGAGGAGCAGGTGGGAATTCTCGTGTGATGACAGAAAAAGAGGCGTTGGAGATGCAAAGGGAACACCTCCACAGGGAGAGCGCCACCTCCGGCCAGTCGCTCAGTGACAGCTATGTTGGAGTGTGGAGGTCCATCAGACATCTGCAGTTCATGAAGAAAGAGCCTTTGATCGAGAACATGGAGCAGCAGAGTCCATGAGGCCCGGACACAGACGCCGAAGGAAACCTGGAAGACGAATGAAGACAGCAAACACAGGCTCCGTCCCCCGGGAACCTCTGTTAAAACCATCAGCTTGCAATGCAGAACGAATGCTCGTTGGAAAAACTGGTCATGTAACACCTACCAAAGGTCCGGCTTCATCACGCGGAGCTCTGAGCGCAGAGCAGGAAAAGGTGGAGAGGTTCCAGGTGGAGAACACTTTCTGGAGAAGCTGCCCGTCAGTGAGAAACTCTGCCTCGTGTCTCCTGCAGCAGACGGAAGCAGGTCTTCAGTGCATCTCCAGCAAACTGAACGTGATCCGGGAGCAAAAAAAACACCTGAAAATGTCTGTTTGGTTTTGTTCAAATCTGCCTGAATTCTTGTTTCTGGTTGTTTGTTGGATGTGAAATTAAACCTTTTCATGCAAACGTTGTGCAGGTCAACTCGAGTCTCATAAAAGCATGCGGGGTTGAGTGTTGGTTGGTTTGTGTGTCTGCAGCTGCAACGAGAGAAAACGCTTCTGTGAAACAGGACGGTGACGTGTTTGATCCGTCTTCATCCGCCCCTCATGGATACAGCAGCTGGTGTCAGGTCAATTGACCGTGTTATTACTGCAGAGCAAACAAAACCGTACGTAAGTCAAAACGTCTCAACTGACGCTTCAGCTTTCAAAAATATGAATAAAAAACATTTTATCCATTGAACCTGCAGCACAGAAATGTAATAACATGCGCTGCAGCAGAGAAAAGGCCGGGATGTGGTCGACAGCATGTTGTCCGAGGAGGACGTCTGTCCACCTCCAGGCAGCCTGGAGACACTTTCTAATAAAACCAGCTTCTCTGTGTGGGCGTGTGGGCCCAGACCAAACGTCTGAAGGAATTATTCACATTAAGCAAAGGACTCGTGGGCTGGAACGTCACAGGTTCAGATTAGGGCTCGTGCTAATGATTACATCTGTTCACATGAATTTAACTTTTGGTGCCTCTTTGAATCTTCCACGATTCGTCCCTGAAAACGTGTGAAAAATGTGCACGTGCTCAGAGAAAAGTCACCTCTGATTTAAACCGGTTTTTAAGTTTCCTTCAGTAATTCAGTGGAGCTCACAGGTCTGTGGTGAAGTGTCAGTCGTTTGCTGCCTCTCCTGATGTCGGGTCATAAACAGCATCTTGTTGTCTGTGTTTAGTCCTGAACAGGAAACATTTCTCTCTCCCTCTCCGGGAGAATCAGCCCCTGATATCGACTGATATTGATTTTCCTTCTCTTGCTCCCCAAACTTCATTTAACGGCACCGGAGCCCTGGGGTCTCAGTGTGTGCTGTTTGAAGCAGCTTTAAACGTGTGTGTGTGTGTGTGTGTGTGTGTGTGTGTGTGTTAAAGTCTGACCTGTGACCCGTCTCCTGTTCCAGATGTGTTTTTAGTGAAACAGAGTTCGTGGGCACCAACGTGACGTGTGACGTAGTGACGGAGGTGAAAATACTTATAAATAAATGTCCACGGATGCGTTTGGATTCCTTCTCGTTCATTGTTCTGATCGTAAAAACAAAAAAAAAGGCTAAAAATGTTTGGATGATGACAATAAATTACTCTTCAGTTTTTTCTATTTCCCTGTTTAAAGCGTTCTTCTACACCGATTCTGCAGATCTATCAAAATCCAACTGGTCAGAAGAACCCAGAAAAGAATTCCATGATCGTACAACTCGAGCATTTCATGAAAAGAACCAACGGTCAGATGCGGTGGTGGTAGTGTGATGGTCTGGGGCTGCTCTGCAGCTTCAGGACCTGGACGACTTGCTGTGATTGATGGAGCCATTAATTCTGTTCTCTACCAGAAAATATTGAAGGGGACGCAGACTGCTGATGACTTTAAACACTATAATGTTCTGCAGAGGAAGGGGAAAAGCAAAGTGAAAGACTTGGGTTATAGCGAAGGCCTGATTGTTTCCACCCATGGTGAAAAGAAGGAGAATCAGGGAAAAGAGAATAGAGGTTTGGTTCAGAGCTATCGTCGTCGTTGGCTGATGTGAGCCACGCCTCCTAAAAAAGGGATCTCGGAGACCTGAGTCCAACATGTTCAGATTTTTTATATTTGCTGAGTTTAATCATCATATGTCTGTGAAACTGATTGAAAGTGAAAGTTTTATGCTGATCGTACACTACAACAGCTTCATGTAGCTTTCTGGTTGTTAGCTGTTAGCTTTGCTTAGCTACTCCACACAGCTCTAACCGCCACACTAGCTAACACCTGACTACGCTTGTGTCGGTAGTTCCCCCCTGTCAGACAGGTAGTGTCTCCTAGAGAGACGTGTCCGTCACCGACCTTAACCTCACCATAGAAGCGCTGCTCTCCAGCTAGCATTAGCCTCAGGCCCAACAGCGAGCCTGTTAGCACTCATGTAGCCACGTTGGCAGACCATGGGGAGCTTGTTCACCGGCGTCGGAAATCAGCAACCTCTCCCGACTGCAATCCGGTTTTTGGGCCTTGCTGACCCAGCTACGAGCTCCTGGGCCTGCCGCGGTCTCTGGCGACGGGTATGTGAAGTGAAAGGGACATGGTACGGAGAGAACAGTCTGAGACACCAACAGCCAGGTTAAGTCTGATGTTTCAGACTGCCAGGAGGATGTAAGCATCCTTTGTCCCTCGCCCGTTTCGGGTGATGCTGAACTGTACAGGAGGCTTTTTTCACTGACTGTAGGGATCTGATTTAGTTCTGATTATAGTGTGTGACTTTAACATTCACGGAGATGTTGATAAGACCACCGCATTTAGACCAGTGTCTCAGGATTATGTTCTTACTGGGTCAGTGTGGTCTGAAATCCCTGGGAGATGCTGCTGCTTCTGATTTATGTGTAGCATCTCTCCTGGGCTGGGGTGTGGGGGTGTTCATGCCTTGCTTAGGGCACAGGAGCTTCTCTGTACTGTTAGTGGAGAGTTTAAACGAGGTCCGGTTCTGCTGGAGTGACGTATGACAAGTACAGAAAAAGGTGCAAATAATCTGGTTAGGAGACGAAGTCAGCACCTTACGGCTGTAAAATCCATCCCAAAACTGCCCCTCAAACCCTGCTCACACACACACACACACACACACACACACACACAGGTCCAATTTGCAGCTTGTCTCTGCTGATGACGAGCCATTTGCAGAGGGAGAAGTGACTCGAGGGATTGTTTAGATGGAAAAGCAGGAAAAGTGGAAATGAGCAAAGAAGAAGAGAAACCAGGTGCAGCAGAATAAAATGGAGACGGGGGGGTGGGGGGTGGCACGTATGACATCTTGCTTCTATCTTTTTGGTGAAATTAAATTTGGCCCAGATTCAGACAGATTGTGTTCATCAGCAGAACAGACTCATTTTGGGATTACTCTGCTGGCTCCCAGCCGCCTGTGCTGTGAAGCACGAGGGAGGCTCCCGAAATGAATTTGAACCTAACATCTTAGTGTCTGAAGCACATTTAGTCGCAGGAAGAGTGTGTGTGCATCTAAAACAGACGAGTTTACATAAAGCAACGTGATGGCGACAGGCCGTGTGCTCGTCTCTAGAGAACGAACAGCTGGAAGGTGAAACTCTCACTTCAGACGTTATTCCAGCCGCCGCACAGCCACAGGAGAAAAAACACCCAGAGCACACAACACGCCGCCGCACTCGACGTGAGTAATTAGGAAAGTAATGGAAAGTGACTTGTAGGGTTTCAAGTGTAGGAGCAGGACGTCTGTGAAGAATAATACGTGGGCGCAGAGAGTCAGCAGCATCCATGATCTGAACAGACCCGCGGGGGGAGAAGGAAGGACACGATCACAGTAGGTTGTCCTGTGGCCTTCCTGGTGGGAGCCTGGAGTGGTCCTGGGTTTCCTGGGGGGGGGCTGGAAGAGTTGTTCGTCCTGGGAAGTGAACAGATGTCACCTGTGTCAAAGTCCA